>OY728164.1:1260407028-1261007028 GCA_963277665.1 Viscum album
TTGTCCATTTCAAAGAAAAGTGAAACACTTTGAGTGGTCCCGACCACACCGGCCCTCAGATTGAGGCGGGGTTGACTTGTACACGTAACATATGACCCATGGATCATTTTCCTAATGTTTCAACAGAATACAAATGCGTTTAGTTGGTTTTCCGTATGTCAGTTGTTGTTTTAACTTAAATCGTTGTCCATTTCAAAGAAAAGTGACAAACTTTGAGTGGTCCTGGCCACACCGGCCCTCAGATTGAGGTGGGGTTGAATCGTACACGTCACAAATGACCCATGGATCGTTTTCCTATAGTTTCAACAGAATACAAATGTTTTTGGTCGGTTTTCCGTATGTCAGTTGATGTTTTAACTTAAACTGTTGTCCATGTTAAAGAAAAGTTAGACACTTTTATTGGTGTCAGCCACACCGCACCTCGGATTGAGGCGGGGTTGACTTGTACACGTCAAAAATGACCTATGGATACATTTCCTAAAGTATCAACAATATCCGAGTGTGTTTGGTCAGTTTTTCGTATGTGGTTTTTTTACTTAAAAGAGCATCCATTTTAAATAAATGAAAGACACTTTGAGTGGTCCCAGCCACACCAGCCCTTGGATTGAGGCGGGGTTGACTCGTACACATCACATATGACCCATGGAAACATTTCCTAAAGTATCAATAGTATCCGAATGTCTTTGGTCGGTTTTCCTTATGCCAGTTGTTGTTTTCACTTAAAATAATGTCCATTTCAAATAAAAGTTAGACACTTTGAGTGGTGCTGACCACACCACTCCTCGGATTGAGGCGGGGTTGACTCCTACAGGCCACAAATGACCCATGAATACATTTCCTAAAGTATCAATAGTATCTGAATTTGTTTGGTCCGTTTTTCGTATGTGGTTTTTTTACCTAAAAGCGCATCCATTTTAAACAAAAGAAAGACACTTTGAGTGGTACCAGCCACACCGGACCTCGTATTGAGGCAGGGTTGACTCGTACACGTCATATATGACCCATGGATCATTTCCCTATAGTTTAAACAGAATCCGAATGCATTTGGTCTGTTTTCTGTATGCCAGTTGTTGTTTTCACTTAAAATCTTGTCCATTTCAAATAAATGTTAGACACTTTGAGTGGCGCCGACCAATACTTCAAAGCACATTTTCCATATCATCTTCCACATGTATAAACATGAAATACATGGCTAACTAAGAAAGATAAGTAACAAAAATAGAAATATGAGCATCACAGTACCAAGGAATACTAAAGGTCTATGTAGTAGACTAATCATACAATAAGAATCAAGTGAAAAAAAACAGAATCTGAATGCAACGTCCCTATGAAGAAAAGGAAAACCCCAAAGTGGAAAACCATGTTCTGAAATAAAGAGTTATACAGAATTCAAAAATGTAATGGATCAATCTTCCTCTGATCACCATCACCATCACTGCTATCATCATCAGCCTCATCCTCACCGCTATCTCTGTCCTCGTCGTCGTCCTCATCCTCGGCATCATCCTCGCCCTCAACCCCATCCTCACCCCTGGCCCCATCCTCACCCTCATCCACATCCTCATCCTCGCCCTCTTCGTCTTCAATATCCTCATCATCACCAGGAACGTCATCATCTCGATCGCCACTAGAGCTGCCGCCTGGTGCATTGGGTGATGCACCCATCGACGATATAAATGTCTGACAAGCCGCACAGCCCGTCCACCCTTGTGGACAACCCGCCCACCCCCGTACCCCCCTGGACACCCTGTACCCCCCCGGGATAGCCCCGCCCTCCCTCCCAAACAGCCCACAGCCCCCTCCCCTGCATCCCCACCACCACCACCTAGACATACCAACCCCCATAGACACCCCACACACCCCTCCCACACCAGGACACCCCACCCAGACCCCCAGGACAGCCCACACCCCCTGGACAGCCCCGCCCACACCCGTGGACAGCCTTTCCCACCCCCGTGGCCAGCCCACCCACCCCCCTCGACACCCCTTCTCCCTATGCACAGCCCCCACCCCCTTGGATAGCCCGCCCACCCCCTTGTACACCCCTACCCCATGTGGCCAGCCCACCCACCCCCTTGGACAGCCCGCCCACCCCTCCTTGATAGCCCGACCACCCGCATGGATAGCCCGTCCACCCTTGTGGACAGTTCGCCCACCCCCGTACTCCCCTAGACACCCCGTACCCCCCCTGGATAGCCCAGCCCACCCTCCCAAACAGCCCACACCCCCTTCCTTGCAACCCCACCACCACCACCTAGACATACCACCCCAACTGGACACCCCACAGACCCCTCCCCCACCAGGACACCCCACCCAGACCCCCAGGACAGCCCACACCCCCAGGACATCCCCGCCCACCCCCGTGGACACCCCCTACCCCCTAGACAGCCCAACCACCCCCGTGGACAGCCCACCCACCCCCCTCGACACCCCTTCTCCCTATGGACACCCCCCACCCCCTTGGATAGCCCGTCCACCCCCTTGGACACCCCTACCCCCTGTGGCCAGCCCGCCCACCCCCCCTGGACAGCCCGCCCACCCCTCCTTGACAGCCCGACCACCCCCATGGACAGCCTGTCCACCCTTGTGGACAGCCTGCCCACCCCCGTACCCCCCTGGACACCCCGTACCCCCCCTGGATAGCCCCTCCCACCCTCCCAAAATGCCCACACCCCCCTCCCATGCAACCCCACCACCACCACCTAGACATACCACCGCCCTGGACACCCCACACACCCCTCCCCCACCATGATGCCCCACCCAGACTCCCAAGACAGCCCACACCCCCTAGACATCCCTGCCCACCCCCGTGGATAGCCTTTCCCACCCCCGTGGACAACCCCGCTCACCCTCGTGGACAACCCACCCACCCCTGTGGACACCCCTACCCCCACAATCCATTATCCAAAACATATCAAATTGGTTTGAACACAATCCATAATTCCCACAATCCATTATCCAAATCATGTAAACATTCACGATGGCCTCCCCCAACTCTGATTTACATGTTTTGAACACTCTCCTTCCAAACATAGAATATAAAAACATTAAATAAGTCTTCACAAACACAAAAAATATCCTATTTAGATATTAATTTCAATAATCAAGTAAACCACCAACACCTGGTAAAAAATCTATTCATTAAAACAACTACAACAATATGGTTGATATCAAATTTTACCTATTCAGATGGGGGTGTACCTGTTGGGATGGGGGTTGATGGTTTTCGGATGGGGGGTTTGCGAGAGCAGTGGAGCGAAAGAGATTCGGATGGGGTTAGCGAGAGCAGTAGAGCGAATAGATTAGGTCTCTGTCTGAATGGGGAGTGGAGATCGCGATCTTCAATTTGGGGAAAACCTTTTCCAACGGTTTATAAAAACCGTTGGCAAAGGCACACCTTTCCCAACGGTTCACTGGAACCATTGGGAAATGTGTGAGTTTAGCACCCATTTCCCAATGGTTCCAGTGAACCGTTGGGAAAGGGTCCACCAAAATTCCCTTTTCCAACGGTTTAAACAAACTGTTGGCAAAGGCTCACTATACCAATGGTTTAAATAAACCATTGGTATACTACCATTGGGAAAAGACCAAATTCCAGTAGTGATTTTTTAATGCTGTAATTCCCCAAATATGATACATATTTTGTTCTTCATGGATAGTGTAAATCCCGATGTGATATATTTAACATGTTTCTCACTATTTGATTATTGGTATGCCTCCATATAGATTTGTCTATATATTTTATTAAAAATAAAAAAATATATTAAATCTTTTTTGGTTGTTTGGAATTTTTAATGGGATGGTATTAATTGCATTCCAAAGACCATCCATTTCTCATTATTCATTGGATTTAGTGATATGAGATATGCATTTTCATGAAAAATTATCAAAAACAAATTTGATGGATTATTTTATGTTATATTGGAACTATTTTGATACTAATGGGTTATGTGATTTGGTGGTAAAATCATTTTATTATTAAATCAATGAAACCATATAGATAATGAAATATATTTATATATGTTTATATGATATGTTACGGAAGTGAAAAACTTTCTTGGATTTTTTATTAACGATATTCCTTGAAGATATCATATGGATTGTCATTTACAATAAATAATTGTATTAAAACATAGGATACTCCCAATGATCTTTCTTTGAGCCTTCTAGTATATGGATTCCTTGAATACTCCCTTGGATTTGATGTTGAGCCTTCTACTATATTGATTCCTTCAATTCATCCTAGAATATATTGATTAGAATAATACAACATATATTTATAATATATGTTCTAGGTTATGATGATGATATTAATATAATATGGATTCCTAGGATACTACATAGGATCTACCATTTATTCCTGTAACTATAATTTATGGATAGTTTATTTGGTAGTTTATGGTTTATACAACTAAGTGGGGAATGATCATGAAATTATTATATAGGAATCATTATATGAAATACTACATTACTGGTCACATCTTACGTATATAATCCAATGTAGAAAATTAGAATAAATGTATTGAGAGTGATTATTCATTTATGTATCCATGGTTTATTATTTTCCTTATAATATCACATGATTATAAAATGTGTTTATTTAATATTTTTATAACACAATTCAATGTTCTGTAATGCATTGTACTCACACCCTCTTCAATATATTGTGTCACATTGGTACCTGAGTATACCTGGTCAAGGTTCATGTTTGGACCTTTCTTCATGTTAAGTTTGATAGACTAAGTATTTAGATGGTATTAGGACTAGGTATGGTAATGGAGTCTCATTACAATTTTTTTTCATTTATATATGATCTTCCCAGTGGGGGATTTTATTTTTGGATGGATGATTATATGATTCATCATATCATTTGTCATAACATGATTATGAGTATATATTATGTAATCTCTGATTATTTACCTTAATGATTAATGTACTATTATTTTTCCAACGAGTACAATAATATTGTATAATTGTAGCGTCTTCCCACAATAACACCTTAAATTATTGCCTCTAGTTGGATTCTTATGGAATAAATAGAGGCAGGAATGAGGTCAGATATAACTCCATTACTGATGATATATTAGCGGAACAATGTAATATGGGCTATTAATAGTGGTATTATAGCATATTTTTGTCAATATTATATATTGGTTTTATTAAATAGGGAATATATATTTTTCAAATCTATTTATTGACCATCGTCTGGTGCACTTTGAACATTTTCTCAATGGGAATTATAGGTTACCAATGATATGAAATGTTTTGTCATAGATTTTGATGTAATAAATGAGATATTTGATTAGTGAGGATGTATGTATTTGAGATTCATCTTGTGGTTTTTTAATTAGGTCCATTGTAAATAGGATGATTTAGACTCAAAATTATTTTAATGTAGGTCTCACAAGACAATAAAGTCAATTTATTTAATTCATATGACTGATATAAAAGTATTAATATTTTTATAATTTTAGTAGAAACATATATACTGTTTTTGTATATTACGTATAGATAGAATTATACTTAATTGATCCTATATATATTTTTCATTTGTTAATGTTTCATGTCGACCCTTATGTGGGATTTTCAATAATGACTACTATATTTGTACTAAATGTAGTTGATGTGTAGGGACCAATAATAGGAATGTAAAGGCACTGAATACTTTCATGATCACCCCATAATGTATAATTATGAAACTATATTTTTAAAATATAATAGGGTTTTGGAAATTATATTGTTAATACTACCTAGACAATGTTTTTTCATATATCTTATGTGGGAAATTTTTGTTATTAAAACCATATGACTACATTTTTACCAGATGTGAAACATTATAGGAATTTTTTTATAAAATAGATCATGATCCTTTAGAGTATAATCTCATATACATATTCTTTAGTAGGATCAATTCTCATGAATGTCTTAATGACATGGAATAGTTCCTGACATATATATATTTATATTATGGGAATGATAGGACTTTGAGGGTATTGAAGATATTGAAACATGAGTTTTGAATTATATGAGCTATTGTAAATTTGATAGTTGGGAGAGGCTAATACAATTGAGATATGGCTCATGATACTAGTGAACTATGTACTATGGTTGATATGACATGTGATATACAAGGGTAACCCTGAATTGGGATTATCTATGGTTTCTGAGTGATTAGATTTGAGAATAATTTGTAGATACGTAGATTTATGAGATTAGTTAATGATTAGTACTACATGGAATTTGTTATGTGCATGAAGATGCATTAGGCTTTCACGAAAAATTCACTAGAGTTTTTTTGTGTCAATTTATGGTTCCAAAAGGAAATATCAATAAGATACATGAAACTATTAATTTTAATAATTGTTCTCAATGATATAATTTAATTTTTTAAATGATATTAGAATCAATGATATAAAGATTGTGGGTGAATTACTTTAGTATAATGATGATCAATGGTTTGTGGTTGATCAAAAAAATATTTGTGGTTTGAATGGGATGAATTAGTATTGTTGGAAAAAGTACTGAGTTAATTATCGATAGAATTTAAAATAATTCATGGGGATATTTTTTATATTTTATTCTTTTGAACCAATGACTGAAGATGTGCGACTCGTGGGACTTTTTGTTTAGTTCTATGACCTGGTGGTATATGTGTACTCTCGTTCGGTTATGAATGATACTGAAGTAAAATTTATATGTTCCATGATAATTTATTTGTTATATAAATTTATGTGTAACTATGTATATTATGAGGACTAAGGGGTTTCATGTTGTTCTTGTGGACTTGGTGTCTCAAGATTTTTAAGCAAATGAGTTGAACATTTCTATAAAATTATATAGTAGCATCATGGATTGATGGTGTTATATGATAATGGGGTAGTTGATCATAGATTATGAGGAGTGAAATGCATGTAATTGTGGGACCAGATTCTCAATAAAAATTATAATGATTCTGATATGGGTTGGGATGGGTCTCACCATTTTTTGTATAATCTGTGCCCCTTAATAAATATCAAATATCTATGGATATCAATGTTGACATTACTAGTGAATTGGGAATAGTTAGAACTAAATGATTAATGATGGAACATGGCTATGAGTTTCATGGTAATTCCCAAATATCAAATGTTGTTCTATGGACTATGTGTCTTGATGGTGAGACCCTCAAGGTTATGTGGTAGTTAGTGTGATAAGACTGATTGCTAGATTTTCACAAGGAGATTTTCATATCAGCATATAGGTGGATCTGGTTTTCTTGGAAAATATTTTGGCTACTAGATTTAAAATTACGATGTGGTATAAGACATATATTTTTCATTGAAATAATGAACAATATGTATTTAATTTTCTCTATGGGTGAGTTATTTAAGAGGTAAATTAGAGCTGAAGGTAGAGTATGTTGATATTTTTTGTGGATCAAGAAACGAACCATGAAATTACATTGATTGGAATGTTGGAATTTATTATGGTTGTTTCGATTATAAAATTATTCCTTAAAGTATTTATGAAACATTATTTGTTTATGTAATAGTGTATGGGTTTGTTTAAGTACGAGTCTTCTAGAATTTTCCCCCAAAATAGGAAAAATATGTGCCTCTTTTTATTTTAGAGTGGGTGTAGTGAGTCGGAAACCACACTAACAATGTCTTTATATACCCAATAATGTGTTTAAGAAGTATATTATAGTGATGGAGAGGAACATATCGTGGAATTATATTTTAATAACTAAGAATGATGGCTGTGTTCACCACAATCTTTGGGATGAACTATTTATGACTTCGATGTGTCTCAAAATATTTAGGTTAAGTGAGCACCATCTCTGCGGTTCTATGACGGTGATTAGAGGTAGTAATATTTTTTATGAAAAGTTACCAATGTGTTTTGAGATTCATAGTGGACAAACATTCATCATTCGAGGAATATTCTAAAATTTTTATCATGACTTGATGACTGAGGTATGTTTCAATTAGTGGAAAAGTTAATACCAGGTCATTTGGGGGATGATTGGTTCTATTGTAGGGAGTTTTCAAATCGCATGTTAGTGTGTTCAAAAATATTCATATGTAAATTGATTTTTTGTACCCAATTGAGGGGAATTTTTAGAAGGTATTTTTTTTTGAAATTTTATGAGTTTGAGCATCTCAGTGAGATGTTTCATATTATGAATTGAGGGCCAAAAGGTGTCATGAGAACTCAAGTTTTCCTTGGGGGATTTGAGATAAATATTATAATTTTGGAAATGGTATTACCCTTTTGTATATGTAAAATATTGTTTGAGTAAATACTATTGGAGAACAATGTGATATGGTTTTGCCTTGAGATACAATGCAAGGTTTTGCACTATAGTCGAGCTACCATGAAAAATTTACAATTTTGTGCTCAGAGGGAATCTCATGATTTTTCATGGATTAGTAAACCATCTTACAAACAAGTGTGATAGAGGAGTGTATTTTTGTAGTTCCAACCTTACAGTTGGGACACAATTTGAGTAAATTTATAGAAACAATGTAACATGATATATTTCTTTAATATGGGATAAATTTACAATTTTTCGTACTATCATTTTATGTCCCACTCTTCTACTATTCTCCCTCAAGTATAAATCAATGGATCAAATTCCACCTCATACCACCTTCAATTCCCCATTATTTTAGGTGATTCCATATATTTTTGTTTACTAATTCAAAATGACTTCCCCATTATCCTTCTTAATTTTTATTGGCTATTACCATATTATTTGGGATGTTCTAGTTGTGGGTTTCATCAATGATTCAACTAGATAATGGTGGAATCAACCCTGTATTGTGGACTTTTTGATCAATAATGATATATAATTTTGTAATATGTTATATGTATTTAATTGATCATTGTTTCATTCTAGGTACTCTTTTTTGAATATAGAGAGGGTTTTTTTATTAATAGTAAATTAAATTGTCAAATGAATAAATTTTTGATGATTTTTTTCATAGGATGATTTCAGGAGTACAATGTGGACCTTCTAGTGGTGGTTGGTTACAGTTTTAATGTAACCAGATGACCTAATCATTTATTATGTTTTTTCCAATTTAAATTACATTTATAAATGAATTTTAAATTATTAAATTTAAATAAAATTTTCAATATAACATAAGGTAAGTGTTTAAGATTGGGTTTTATCATGGATGTAGATTGGTTGAGAATTGGAGGTAGTAACTAAGTTATTATTAAAAGTAAATGGATTCATTTATGATAGGAGGTCCAGGAAGAAATCCTTAAAATTTTAATTTTAATTATATTCATATAATATATAGGCTTTCCACATGATAGAGGTATACTTTTTAAATTAAATTATTTGTATACATAAAATAGAATCATATATATCAATGCATGAATCAAGGGACACAATGGTCTGTGTCTATGGTTTAAAGCACTAGTCTCCAATGGATGATGGATTGATCATAAGATGGGTTACTGGAGGTATATGGACCATAATTTCTATGAATTAATTAAAATTAATTTATTATGTGGCCCTAGTACAATTTATCTTAGTCATTTATTTTATGTGGAGAATGTTAGATTGAGATAATTGGACCAAGAATGCCAGGATGAGACCTAGGATTGATTTATAGTCATTAGAATTTATTAAATGATAGTGGGGTGAGTTTTTCACTCCCAAATAATAATAATAATAATGTAGGTATTCCCTAAGTTGGCTTATTGTTAGGTTGGTGTGTTGATATACAAAGTATAAATTAATAATTGCTGTGGGATTCCGACCATATATTTAATGTGATGATCATATTGGTTTACCTATAGTTATTGTGTGGTTTTAAGATGATTCTGAAGACAATGAGGGATAATATTCCACATGATTGATATTCTTGTTGTACGATATTAGAATGGGACAGGGTGGCAATGTTGGGTGTCTTGACTATAAGGTGACCAAGGAGACATTTATGGATACCCTAGTTTTATGTTGAATTTGGTGAGATTTAGTGTTTGTTGCTATGAATGAATGTCTTCATTTGTCATGATATAACCCAAATATCCACAATTGTAGATCATTTGTTTATAATGATAATGATGGGTTGTGAACCTTTATGGAAAACCCATGGTACTATTATTGTGAAAACACAAGGAGGTTGTTGGACCCTCATTATAAATGATTAGATAACATTTTATTTCTGATACTCACCGCCCTTTAATTTTTAACAAAATGGATTCCAAATAGATTTCATGGGTTCTGGTGTTTAAAAATAATGACTACATGAATATCAATGAAACTCTATGGGATCAATATTTAAAAATATACTCTATAAATGTATGATATTATTCATAGGATCTCACATTGATCCATATACAATATGGATTTCTCTAATACTATATATGATCTGATGATGATCTCACTACAATATTGGTTCATAAAATACTTCTTGAGATATTGTGATGATCTTGATGACATATAGATACCTATTATACTCTCTAGGATCTAGAATTTATGAAAAAACTATCTTATATACATAGGATATTTCCTAGGAACTGTGTTTATATCTGTTGGGGACATGTACATGATATCCATGGGTGATATTAATATCCCACTAGGGATGTTTATCATGATCATAAACACATTGGCATTCGATTATGTATGTATGAAAAAACATGGAATTCATTTTAGAACATGAGTATATATATTGAATATTTATTTAATAATTCATATTTTATTTGATATTTTTCATGTATATAAATATTGAATACACTGTATTTACAAGTTTTGTTAGAAAACTCATAACTGGTTACCCACTGAGTTGTAATCACGTGTTTCTCAGGTAGAAATCCCATACGGGTACCTGAGAAGACATTATTGTTAATAGGTTTAAATAGGTAGTGAACCAATTCTCAATCGTTAATACGAATAGACTGGATGGGTTCAAGAGATTCATGAGATGAGAATAAATGATTTTGATTGATACTACATTACTTTTATTTATGTTTTTTGTCTTTTTATTTTTGATCGACCTTGCTGGTGATTAGTTTTAGGATGCACGATTACATGATTTTAAATTTAATTTGTTATATGGTAATTATATTTATTTAACCAATTTTACATAATTATTTATTATTAAAGGTGATATTCGGTTAATTTCAAATCTTTATTATACTCTGACAAAATGGGATAGTCTCCCAAAAATAGTACCATAGACCCTCACTACTGGTCAGCATCTTTCAGTGTGTGGGGAGGTGTGACACCAGTCATGTAGAACCCCATGTATTGGCACTGAGTTATGATACAAGGATAGAGGAGCATTAATATTTATATATATTTTTAAAAAAAAATGAAACATTTTCGCATTTTAATTAATATATAAGTGACATTTTTTTCCATATTATTCAATAGATTATTACTTTCAACCAAATCATAATTTTTAATGAATCTTATAAACTGAATTATAATTAGAGAAACCATATAACTAAATCTATATTTTATTTCACTCAAAAATGAAATTTATTTTCAACTTATAAGGAATTAATCATATCAATAAAGTTTAAAAGATATAAACTAACACAATAACTAATATAGAACAGATTTTTTCAAATTTTATAGAGGTTTAATTTACCTATAAAAAAATTATTACCAGTTTAGTAAAAAAATTATACCTTTATAAATAATGTATTATGATTTTTTTGGTTCTATATAATGATGGTAACTGTACGTTTATTTTATTTTCCCCTGGTTGCAGTTGGATTAATGTGTTTTGGGTATCTATTTTCAAAAATTATGTTATTATAATAATAGAAAATATCCAACTTTTGTTAAACATTTTAGTTTATTTTTAAAAATTTATAAAATTTCCTATTCTGAAGTAGTTTGGAATAAACTACTTTAATCCATTTTTATAATAAAAAATTAAATTATCATGAGAATAAACTTTTATTTTATATAATTCTATTAAATAGGTAATAAATTATTCTATAATAATTTCACATTGAAATATATTTATACAAATAATTTAAAAACCATATATCGTATATTCAGTAACATTCATTAATATATAAATAACATTTATTTGTTTAAATAATATTATCCATCATTTAACAAACAAAATAGTTATCTCATACCTCAACTGATACTAAACCCATCACATCTCCTTTAATAAAGCAGAAAAATTGAAAATAACCATTATAAATGATCAGGATAAAATATATTTAGAATGGAATATATGATAATTGTTAATTAATATTAAAGAATTACTATACTCCATCATGGCCAAACATTGGAGAGCATCATGGATCATAAGACTCAAGATTAAACCTTCTTATAGTATTTATAATAAGTAATATAATTAGACCGCCTAAAAAAGAAACAAAAATATCATAACATTCACATTAAATATAAAAATAATAATAATATAGAAAATAAATCATGATATTTAATTGATTTTTAAAATATTTAATATAATAATTTAATAACAATACATGTTAATATTAAAATAATAATTATGAATACATTGAAATTATATTATATCAAGTCAAATTGAACATATTTCCTTATTTTGAATCTAACACAATTTATATTTCAAATTAATAAAAACAATCCACAAAAAATTGAGAATTTCACATTATTAATCTACCTAATCATATGGTTTACTTTTAAACCTCTTGATTCAATAAAAATACAAAAACATATAACTAATTAGCCCTGTAATTTCAACAAAATATTCAATAAAATATATTCATCACATTAATTTTCTTTAATATATCATATCATATTCCCAAAAAATAATAAAATGAGGAATAAATCATCACTAGTTTAAAACATAACATATCATTACATTAAAGAATATATTAAAAAAAAATATGTTTACATCTCATACATATGTAAATACAAAATAATATCTATATTGTTTTACATGGGTATACAAACCAAGTTTCATTAGAATAAAATCTCAACTAAACAAAAAAATTACCATTTTTTATTTGTAATAAAAATATAAAATATAAAAATAAAATATATAAAAAATATCTCATAGTATATTTATGTCAATAAAATGGATTAACTAAATTAAAATCAATAAATTATAGTGTTGAAAAGATATATAGATAATAAATTAGTCTTGATACAGAACCACTATTATGTAAAAAATAGGTAGAAAAAATGTTATTCTTATAATAGATTTAGTAATTTAATTTTAGATAAAAAATTTAAATAATTAGTTCAATTTTTATCCCTCTTATATGATCTATCAAACATGAATTTTCATCAATAATTATTCCCATCATCTTTTAATATGTTACAAATAAAAATTCATTTTATTACAAACCATCTTTGATCATACATTTTCTATCTGGAATCCTTTTCTTTCAACCAACATTCATCCTAAAAATATCACTTTATTATTCTTGATCAATAACATAACTTGAAAAAAATATTCCTTTAATAAGTTATTATTGAAGGTGAAATTCTAAAAACATATGATGGGGTAGTCTAGACACACCCTCATACATGCCTTGAATGATCATTTCCAAAATCTAGTTAAAATGCATCATAATGGGAAACCAATGATAAAAGTTAAGGGTATTCATCACAAGATTCCTAATTAATATCATACAAATAAAAACACTCCCAAAAATATTTTTTCAATTAATAATCATTATAACATTATCAATCTAACTAATTTTTCATTACTATGTATAAATATTAATGAAATGTTGAAATCTTTTAACTAATAATATGTATCCCAATGTATCTTTTAAGTTTATTCATGAAATTGACATACGGTATATGTAAGGACCCAAAAAATGTTCTTCATTTATTAATGGATCTCTTTCCTTCCAATAAGTATTTTTTATGTTTTTACAATATAATATTATAGAATGAATTCTCATTCCATGGGAACATGGTACATCAGGAATACATTTGTATTAGTACAACTATGGACATGAAAGGGATATACTCATTTAATAGTAGTTCTGCTTAATAAAATATATTTTTAATTCTGAAAAATTTTATAATTTTTTTTGGACACAAATTTTACATTTCTAAAAAATATATTTATTATATAAAATTAAGTAATTATGAATACTGATTATTTCAAATATATATTATTATTAAAATACCCTTATTTAAATGTATATGATAAAATATTTTTTTAAGTGTCATAAAATTCATTTTGTAATTTCACTACTTATATTATATCCCAAATTTTTTTTAATAACAAATTATTTTTCTATCTAAAAGTTAAATATTTCATACTTAGAGAATTATTTTGCTAAAATATACATTATTTTTTAATTTCAAATATCAAAATTAATTAAGGGTTAATTTTTAGTATTTTTCTCACAAGAATTATATTTTTGATTAATACTGATATATATGTTATTTTTTTATTTAAATAATTACTATACATTGTAAAATTAATTTTATGAATAGATTTTCAAAAAACAATCTTATACGGTTTCAATAAGTAATATATTTTGAGTCTGGTAGGATCAACATAATTTTTTAGTGAATACTAACATGACTATTTTTAATAGTAATATTTCCCTTATGAATTGTAATTTGACTAATGGAATAGTGAACACCACTAAGGAAGTATAAATATAATTTATGCATCTAAAATTTTAATGTGATATAACTAAATCATATTATAAGTAAATATTAGTTTTTGAAATTATTAGTTAAGTATTATTATTTTTTATGATGTATAAATGTTAATTTAAAAATATATAATTAATAAAGTTATTTAAAAGAAATTCATTTTTCTTAAAATCTATGAATAAATTAATATTTTTATAATTATTATAAGTTGATTTTGTGATAACTAATTTAATTTTACAAAGTGTTATAAGGGTTTTTATAATTTTGGAATTGGTATTTTTCTAGTAAATGATTAATTTATTTAAAAATGTAATTTAAAATATTCCATAAATTATTTTCATTATATAGAATTATTTTATGAATCGAAAAACAGTTAGGATTATATTTTAGATTTTTCAGAAATAGTAAAATTTTCTGTGATTAGTAAACTTAAAGTTTTAAGATTTCTATATGACTGATGAAAACACTAATGATGTAATAATTATTTAATAATACTAGTAGAATATTGAGGACTAAAATATGATAATAGGTCTCCCATGTAGCTAATAACATGTGAGAATACCATGGATAATCCCATGGTTTGGCAAATACCATAACTAATGTGTCATCGTAAATTAATAAAAAATCTCCCACACTTTTGTTATAAATACCCAACCATTAATTTTCATCCATTCATTAAAAATTATTCAACCTAGATTTTCTGATAGTTTTATCTCTGATGGAGTCCTCCCAAGGTGTTCTCAAGCCCTCAGTGTCCCAATCATCGAGATTTAGGAGTCACAATTATAGGTAAGGAAAATCTCAACCTCTCATTTCTTTTCAATTTTCTTTTTATGTGGTATGTATTTAAATTTTAAATATATTTTTCTTATGTACATTTTATTATCTAACTTTACTATATTAACAGTATTTTATTAATGTAATCCTTGTTCTCATCTCATTTAGTGTTTTTTAAAACTAGGTTTCAAACTTGTTTTGCGGCCATTTTTACTTCTCAAAATTTAACTCTTTTTCTCAAAAAATTATTTTCTTTTATTTTATGTATACCAAAACCTCATTCTTATCTATGTTTAAGAACATAGATATAAAAAAACATCATTCTTAATTCTAGTATTAATATACATGAACCCTGCCTTCCATTTTATTCGTTTAAAATAACAAAACGATCTTATCTCTAAGAACTTTTAAAAATACCATAATTTTGATATAAAGCCCATTTCTTATATTCTCCCAAGGTTATTTATCAGATGATTTGTTATCATATTTTTGGATCACATAAAATTTATGACATATTATGTGTGTTCCAATATATCACTCTTATGAATTGGGTTAAGAATTTAATCTCTAGAAATGACGTGTTTTATCATGCCTTGGTGAATAACCTCGATCTATATGATGTATGAATCCTTGGGGATGTACCATGGTGATATGATAAGGAATGAAAATAGTAAATGTTTTAGAAACATTTAAAAGTTGTGGTTGATGTTATTTATTTAAAGGTATTCCTCATTTTTATATGATCATTCCTACTTATATGCCTCTTCCTGACATTCTAAGTGTTTCTTTTTCCCTAGTTGGGCTTTATGCTCCAACTTTCTTAGATGTATGTCCCTAATTTATGAGATACAGTCATTTTATATTGTATAAACCTATGATGAAGCATTTCATGGTGAATAAGAGAATTTTATTATGTTTTAAGGTAATTTTATCCTAATTTCTAAGACAATAAACCTAAAATATCTACTAAATTGATAAAAGATTCTCTGTTTTGTATAATGTTATGAAAAGTTTGTGTAACAAAAGGGGGATAATATAGTTGGTATCAAAGGAATTTTTATTAATTTTTTGAGATTATGATTTTAAAACATTATGAATAAACCTATATAAATGTTTAAATATAGTAAATCTACCGCGTTTGTTGTTGAAATATTATATAATCGGTTTCAAATCAAATAAATACATATCTAGATACGGACAAGTTTATGTGACTTTGGCATAGATGTATCTAAGGGTAAAACCAAAAAACACCTCTCTGATCTAGACCCAAATAGGAATTGGTGTAAGGAAATATTCCTTCATGTACTGATGGTTTCACACTCTTTGGGTTATGTTTGGTTAATCACAATCTCTTTATGAAACATTAAGAAGGATATAAAGAAAATATAATTTTTGTTTTAGAATAATTATTTTATTCATGATGTTTTAAGATATTAAACTGTTTAGAATTATGAGAATACTATTATTAAAAAATTACTAATAAGGGAAATAGTGAGCACAAAATTTATTAAAGGGGGGAAGAATGCAATGACCTAAAAATAGACATCTTTTATTTATGGATCTCCTTCCTCCCAATAATTTTTATTTTGATTTACAATTAAAGCACATAGAATTAAATTTTATTTAATGAGAACACCATACATAATTAATAAATTTGGATTAGTAAACAATAAACAACAATGGGATATAAACATTTAAGTAAAGTTTTGATTACTAAAATATTTTTTAATTGAGACAAAAATGATAAAATGACTTTTCAAAGACAAGTTATACTTTTTAAAAATTATATATTTATTATAATAAATTATTTAATTATAAAAAAACTTTATTATAATTAAATAATATGATGAAAACCACCATTTTTAAATGTAAATGATAAAATACTATTATTTTTTTAAAGTGTCAGAAATTTTACTATGCATTTTCACTATGGATTTTCTATCTGCTATTATTTTTATTAACTAATTATTTATATATCTAAAAGTTAAATTTCACATAGTTAGAGAATTATTATAGTAAAATAAATATCATTTTAGATTTTCAAATTTCAAAATTAATATAGGGTAAATTTTTAAAAAAATTATAAGATGATTCATATTTTTTATGAATAGTGAAAAATACTATATATTTTCTCTGAAATGATTAATATAATTCAATAATTGATTATGTGAAATGATTTTAAAAATATGGACATAAATAGTTGAAATCAGTAAGATATTTTGAATCTGATTGGATCAACATGATTTATTGGTGAATAGTAACTTCACCCTTTGGAATAGTGATATTACACCTGTGAATAGTAATATGTCCAATAGAATAGTAACCTCACCCAGGGAATTATTGTCAGGAACCGCATTCACCAAGAAGATGGAAGGGATAACAAATTAATATACCCTTCCTTCTTCAAGTTGAGTGAGTGATAATGACCCCTGACTCTCGCCTTCAATAGGCCTTAGAGTAGAGACTAGCACCAAGGGTATAAAATGATGCCTAATATAGAAGGAATTACCCTTTTTATAGAAAAATATTTGGAGATAAGATGATAATACCAAAACAACTCCAAAACTAAATGTTAGAATAAAGACAAAAATCCAATCCCACATATATGTTCAAAGTAAAGTGATGCAAAAAATATATAAGAAAACTATATAAGAAAGTTCCAAAAGAAAGGTAAATCTGTAGAAACCATGAAGCCTAAAAAATTCATGAAAGATCAAGCTAGTAGTAACCAGCATGATCTCCAACCTACTGCATGTGACCTAAAAAACAGTTTATAAATATGTAGGGGGAGTGTATAGGTATACTGAATTTGGAACATCAAGAGGTATCCTGCATAAGTAGGGACAATCTAATGCCCTGTGAGACAAAAAATAGAGGTAAAAAAGAACTTATCAAGGAAACTATTAGCCCAGCCTCACCAGGGAACACTCAAAAAATAACACAATTCAGGTAATATAATTGCAATAAAAAATTGATATTTGGGTACCCCGCACCGCTTTTCCACTGGTTATTGAAGAAATCATACATGTCATACCTCCCCTTCCATTTTCACTACAGTCCCACTACCGCCCCAACAAAAACCTTATGGGCCACCACAACCACACATACCTCAAACACCTAGTCCACTACAACCACACATCCCTCCTATATACTCCTAGGCCACCATAATCATACATATCTAAGACGGTAGACATGTGGGCTAGAACAACTACTGCCACACATGAAGACACTTGGGCCTCATCTCGAAGACACTTGGGAAACAAACCTTACCAAAAACACATGGTCCTACCACCAAAACATACCATGCCCAAAGAGTCATGGGCAATAATAGACCTCAAGCCATCACAATGTTCCCAAAGATTCTTGGCCTACATAGGAGAGGGAGAAAAAAATGATCTAATAACCAACAACTCATAGAAATATTGGGAAAACACCATCCCCCAAGAAATGGGGGTGTTTGATATGGAGTTATCAACATGGGTGGGGTGGAAATAAGAAACACGAGAAATAAATTTATACATATAATTAAATAAACAACCATCATAACCTAAGGGTTTCAAAATAACCAACAATCCCATACACAACCAAAGCCTAACCACCCTCGTTACTATTCTTACACACACGAACACACAATAGCCACAACCAGAGTACAAACCATTCTTGTTAACATGTTCAACTGATTCCATGTTAAAAAAATGTTCCTTAACTTCCGTGATACTAACATGCATCGACACAATCCATGACAACAACCGAAGGAAAACAACCAAGTAGCAATTTAAGAATTCAAAACTGATTCTTCTATAATGTCGCAACAAAAAGGGATTCGTGAGATCCCTCAATGTATGGGAACCAAACCAAGCCCTAAAATACGAGAACAAATCCATAATCCAAAAACTGAACAATATGATATCCCATCCCCATCCACATCACCCTACAACAAACAATGAGAGAAACCACACATATTACCAGAACCGAGAAAAGAAGTATCAAGATTTGTTCACAACATTCATTAAGTTCCTTCAATCTATTTGGTTAACTGGGGTGAACGCATAAGGATTATTATTCATTTGTTTTCCATTTAACCGATAATGTTTAGGTGATTAACCAATTTCCATGTTACATCCATTCAATCACAATATTATCTAGAAAAATAGGTCTCCATTAGTGTGCAATAATGGACAACCAATGACCATGATTTTCAGTGAAAATGAGTCCACACAATTCACCACATAAAAACAAAGGTAAAAAGAACTTAGAAACATCATTATCATTCATAACCATTCATTCATTAAATGTTTTTTATATTTGTTAATTTGATTCATCTACGTCTCGAGGGAACATCATCATACCCACCCTACATGATGCACCAAAAAGAGTGATGAAGGAAGATTCTATACCTAGATGATCAGGTGTCAGGGTTTTTATACTAATGCCAAGAACATGGGATGTTTGACTTCAAGAAAAGGAAAAGCTTGATGTTCTCAAGGTTGAGTAGGGAGAGAACCAACACAGGTGAACGATTCGTCTATGAATGAAGGACTCCAATTCACCTTGTAAATGAAAGGGACAATGGAATATGACGATCCTTATGTGATGAAGGCAAGATCCTAGAGTTATGATATATGAAATATCAAACCACATTTATGGAGGATCATGGTTTCACCATGTGGTTTGGTGGTTACAAATAAATGAATTAATTTAGATTTAATAATGCCCCAATGAGACTATGATGATTGACCAAGGGACTTCATGGACATACTATAAAAGAAAAAAACATGTAAGAGGGGATAAATTGGAAACACGAAAAAGTGGGACACGGGGTCGCTCCACCATTAGAGGATTTAAGATACCATTTGTGGGTTTAAAAGGCCTCAAACCAATTTAAAAGAGGTAATAAACCATAAAATATGTGTTTTGAAAAAACAAGAGGAATGAACCCTAACACTCCATAGTGGCATCGTTTGGGTGCGGTATTGATTGGTGAGACCCATTAGTAACACTATAATAAGTGAAATTGATCGGTGGCACCGATAGGTGACTCCATGATGTCACCCCACCACCGACCCCTACACCCTCCTTGCAGATCCATAACGTCCAGGTCACCCCAACCACCAGAAATTGTCCATGTAATGAACTATGAGGGTATGGTCAATTAAATCAGATACCACTCAACTATTCTATTCCTCGAGAATCAGAACTAAACCCGGCTAAAAGAGAGTGCTCTGAACTACAAACTTATAAGATACCTCTCACAGACAAACCACCTTATATGTATGTAAATTCTAGATAAACCATCAATATACATGATCATTTATCTCACCCAACTTTTGAGCCACTATAGAAAATCTAAGCCACAAAAAAAAAAATACAAACCATACAGATATATCGATTAGATATCTTCTTTTCCCAAGAAAAGATATTATCTTCTTTGGAGGGCACTTACTCACCCGAATGGGTTTAATCCCAAAAAAATTATTGCGTCTGGATTAGGTATGAGGTCCTTCCTTCCCCACATTCAGGATTTTTCACAATCATTCATGGAAAAAAGGAAAATAACCTTTCTCATGATTAACAAGGTAACTCATAACATCACAGTCAAGTACAAGACAACACAAATCAGAACTCAAAATAGATATGTGTACTGGGCACACATTTTTGCCTCTAGTTCTCAGGTACTCTCTTCAAGGCCACCATGCCTCCATAACACAAGAACCAATGGAATTTTTTTCCCTGAAAAACCTTATCATTTCGATCCTTGATCCTCACTAGTTTCTCAAGGAAAATTTCATCATCCATGATATCTAGCTCACCCCAATAGAGGATGTGGTAATCATCATGTAGGTATAGATGGAGACAAGACACATGGAATACATCATGAAACCTATGTAGTAGTGGTGGTAGTGCATGCTGACAGGCCACTTTTCCAACCCGTTGCAACACCTCAAAGGGTCTGACAAACTTGGGAGAAATATTACTCCCTCTTCTGAACCTCTACTACCCACGTTAAGGGAAGCATTTTAAGAACACGTGGTCCCCAATCTCTAACTCTATGGGTCTCCTCCTTTGATCGGCATATGACTTCTATAAGTCTTATACTGCCTTCATCCTCTCACGCATAAGCTGAACCTTCTCCATCGTGATCTGCACTATCTCTAGACCAAGAACACCTCCCTCCCCAATTTCGATCCAACACACAGAAGAATGAAACAACCTTCCATACAAGGAATATAATGAAGTCATTCCAATGGTAGAGTGATAAATATTGTTGTATGAAAACTCTACCAAAGGAATTCTTTGTAACCACGATCCTATGATGCCTACAAGACATGAATGTTGCATATCCTATAATTTTTGGATGGTCCTATATATCTTCCCATCTGTTTGGGGGTGGAAAGCAGTGATAGGGAATAGCTGGGTACCAAAAGCACATTTCAATACCCTCTAGACTTGAGAGGTAAACTGTGCATCCCAATCCGAGACTATGGTTACGGGAACTCCATGCATTTGCAGAACTTCACCCATGTACTTCTGTGCTAAGACATCCACTGAGCTCGATTACTTAATCAGTAATAAGTGATCTAATTTAGTCAATATATCCACCAAAACCCATATGAAATCACATACTCACCCAACTATGGGGGTCCTATGATGAAGTCCCTTGAGAAGTTATCCCACATCCACTAGGGAACATATAAGGGCTACAACAGACCACCCAGGACTCGGTGCTTTGCCTTCACTAGCGAACACATGAAGCAATTTTCCATAAACTTTTCCACGTTCTTAGTTGATTTCCAAGAAACAACCACCTCGATATTTTATCTATCCATCTATAACCCTTGCTGAGAAACCTCGTGTCTAGGAATTTCCACTTATCTTGTCAACAACATAAACTTGGAAAAATTCCCATAGAGCTGGAAGTATAAGGCTCTCCAAGACCATCCCGAGTTGCTCAATGTGCTACTCCTATTATCTTGAGTAGATCAGGATATCATTGATGAACACAATGATGAACTTGTCCCTAAACTCATGGAAAAACGTGTTCACAATCCCCATGAACACAATAGTTGAATTCTTAACACTGAAAGGCATGACTAAGAATTCATAGTGCCCATTCCCGCACATGAAATCTTTCCTCGGGATATCACTATATTTCACCCTTAAATAGTGATACCCAGACCGCATATTGATCTTAAAGATAAAAAATGCTCCCCTTAGCAGGTCAAATAGGTCATCTATTCTCTAGAGAGATTAAAAGTTCATGATCGAAACATTATTCAGACTCTGGTAGTCTATGCAATTCCTAAGATCACTATTTTCCTTCTTCACAAACATGAATGGAGCACCCATGGTGACACGTTGGGTTGAAAAAAACCCTTCTTCATTAGGTCATCAATCTAAATTTGAAACTCCTATAACTCAAAAGGTGTCATCATATAGGGAGCCATCGAAATCGGATCGGCATTGGGTGGTTTTTCTATCTCGAACTCAATGTCTTTTCCAAGGGGTAGAGTCACATATTATTTGGGGAAGATGTCTAGGAACTCACAAAAATCCTCATATCGTCCATTTTCTCTTAGTCTACCAACTCCAATGACAACTTAGCTAACAAAGAGTGAAGGGGATCCCCCACTAGTAGCCCTCCTAGAAACCCCACTGGCCAAAAAAGATATATACTGGATAACCATATCTGAAAACATGACCGTCCTTTTCAATCCTTGGATAAAATCATGTACAAAATGCATCCAGTTAATGCCTAATATGATATCATATAAATTCATTTGAAGAAAAAAATATATACCCACTAGACTGATACGACCCCAACATCAGTCTGCATCCCCTACAAACACCAAAAATGCTTGTTTGACCTCCAACTGGTATACTAAGCACCAGGGGAATAGAGATTCTATCTACATATATACCCAAGGCATGGGTAGAACAGGTATGCCAAAAGAGTTTGAATTTCCAGAAACCAGCAAGGCATATGCAAGAGTACTAAACAATATGATTTTACCTCAAATGACCTCCATCCTTGCGAGAGCTGATGCCTTTTCAACATGTAACTAATGAAACCCATCTATTATTTCTATTTTATGTCAACTTCATCCCCTCCAAACCCTAGTCAAGGTCCTTGGGGAGTTCCCTTGGATTAGCCTCCCCTGGCACTATCCACTCTTTGTGGAGCGGGAGATTGCTGCCCCTACTATTACTACTGCAGCTGAAAATGTTTGAAAAAAAACTGCTACTGCTGAGGTGGGCGCTGAACATTTCAACCTCTAGTATACTACATTCAATCTGGGAACAGGTTCCAAAGATAACCAAAACTTAACCAAATAAACCACCTCAGTCATGGGCTCGTAAATAATGGGAGAAGACCGGGAGATCGAAACTAGAACTATTGAGGCCCACTCTGCGATGGCCAAAACCTGGATGGACCAGATACTGGAGGTCTACTGCTAATGGCCTTCCCCTTCGATGATCTCAACAGGATCCATTCTCATGGAACTCCTCCTAGTGTGTGAATCATCTCCACCTCATTATTATTCTCAATATCCTCCTTCTATGTTGATATATTTAATGGGGTAACAAGACACTGAAGGGATGGTCGGAGCTCTTCTTCTATGTGTCTTTCCCTCAACTCCTCGTCTGAGAAGTGGTTTGGATCGAAATGAATGAGATCATTAAAAATGATCCCTAAATCCCTCACTAACATCCTCATATGTTGGAAGGAGAGTGACTCCTACCACTTATTATACTTCATTGTAGAAGAAATGAATTTCACTAGGCACTCCCTCTCAATGTTGGTCCACAAGACTTTAGCCTCATTCTTCTCCTGAGATAGAGTTTCCACCACTGATGTGCCACTCCCCACATCCAATTGAATTCTAAGAGAACCTAGTATTCTACCAGAGTCCATATCAAGATGATATCCATCACTAACTTCTCGAGATATCTTTCGGTCTCCATGTTTGAGATGCTGCCCTCATAATTCCAGTGGGTCTCCCAGTGAATGGGATGAAGTAAATTTTTTCACTCATCATCCTACTCCTCCCGATCAGTCCTTTTTCATCAAAAAATACATCTTCATGGGTCTTAATATCCCACTCTACTCTTGGATGTCTTCTAAGTTCCAAATATGGAAAGAAACAAGTAATTCGTAAGACCAAGTAGTGTAGAATAACTCTTTTAAATTTTTTTAAACTTGTTATTCATTTTTAATTCCCCATAACACCCAAAAATGACAATAACACAAGTCATTATGTTGAATGTACCTTTCCTAGGACCTCTACCCTACAATTCATGTAGACTTACTTAGTCGTTCGGTTGGCCCTGAGTCCTTGCCTCAGATCATGGGGGCCCTAAAATCCTATACCCTAGAAAGTCTTACATGGCCTATTTCATGCACCTAGATTTCCTAACACTAATTACCTATCATCACATGCAATTATCACTATGCCTAACCCCAAACTCCATCCTATATCTCAACCATCATCTCCAATAACATTCATTCATGACCCACCTACATCAAGATGAGGGAAGGGATAACAAACTGCCAGACCCTTTCTTTATAAAGTTGAAGAAGAGATAATAACCTTCGAGTCTCGCATTCAACAGTCCCCAAAGTAATGAATTTCTCCAAGGGAATAGAATCACCCATAATATGGAAAGCATTACCCTTTTACAGAAAAATTTCGAGAGATAAGATGGTAAAACCCAAACAACACAAAAAATGAATGTAACTATAAATCCAAAAATTTATTCCCACATGCATGTTCAAATTAATGTGCTACAAAAAATAAAAGAAAACTCCATAAGATTATTCCAAAAGAATGAAAAAATAGTAGAAACCGTAATTCTTGAACAACTCCTGCCACCCAAATCTTATATTAACTAGCATGATCTCTATACTGCTCCAAGTGTTCGGAAAAATGGTTTATAAATATGTTGGTAGAGTATACAGGTATACTCAGTATGGAATACCAAGAGCTCTCATAAAAAATTAGGAAATATATCTAATTCCCCATGAGAAAAAAATAGACATAACCAAAGAACCTATCATGGAATGTATCCTCCTAGCCCCATCAAGGCACACTCCCCAAATAACGCAAGCTAGTTAAAGTAATAGTAATAGCACAATGATATTTGGGTACCATGATCTACATTCCCCTTGGTTATTTAAGAAATACTACACATCATACCTCCCATTAAATTTTCACTATAGACCCATTGTCGCCGAACAGAAATCTTATGGGACAGCCCAACCACACACCCCGCCCACAGACTCTTAGGCCACCAAAACCATGCATCCCACCCGCAAACACCTAGGCCACCAAAACCATGATCCTGCCCACAGACACCTGGGCCACCACAATCATAAATAACCATTCTCACAAACACCTAGGAAATAACTACTACCGCCATGCCTGATGAAACCTATGCCTCATCCTAGAAACCCGTGGGAAACAATCATGTTCACACACACCTAGGCCAACCACCACAACATACCCTGCTCGAAGGGTCATTGGCTATAATGGTCCTCATGCCATCACAACCTACAAGAAGAGTCATGGGCTACATGATAGTGGGAGAAGAAAGAGAGCTAATAAATATCCAGTCAGAGGAATTTTGGGGAAAACACCATCCCCTGTGAAATGGGGATGATCGGAATGAAGTGATCAACATGGGTGGGGTGCGAATAAGAAACACAAGAAATAAATTTATATATATAATTAAATAAACCATCATCCCATCCCAATGGTTCCAAAATAAAGATCCATACAATACACAACTAGAGAACAACCACCCTTGTAAATATTCTTACATGCATGAACAAACAACAGCCACCACCAGAGCATAACCCATTATTGTTACCATGTTCAAGTGATTCCAAGTTAACAAAAAATTATTTCACTATAGGGAAAATAATAGGCATTTTTGAAATCCATTAAAAAAACTGATGGAAAACAGACAAGATGAAATAAATGAATCACACCAGGTTCTTTTGTGAAGTCACAATAACAAAAGGGATTTGTGATATACATCAAAGTACTATAACAAAACCAAGCCCCAAAAATGGGAACAAGTCCACCAGACAACAGATAAACAATAGGATATCCCATCACTATCCACATCACCCCACAACAATAAATGAGTGAAACCACACATATTACTTGACAGAGAATGGAGGTTTCTAGATTTTTCCACACCATTCATTAATTTCCTTATATCTATTTGGTTAATCAGGGTGACCACACAAGGATTAATATTCATTGAGTATCCATTTATTCAACCAATTTAACATGATTTACTAGTTTCCTTGTTACTTTCATTCACTCACAAGATTAATCAAAAAAATAGAGCTTTATTAGTGTGTAAAAAAGGACCACCAACAGCCATAGTTTTTTGTAGACATGAGTCGACACAATTAACAACATATAATTGAAGGTAAAAAGAATGCATGAACATCATTATCATTCCCACCCCTTCATTATTTAAAATTTTATTTATTATCTTCGCTAAATATGGTTCATATACGCCCATATTTAACATCATCATACCCACCTTGCATGATGCATAGAAATGATAGAAAATGGAAGAATACCTACCTGGATTATCAAGGATTGATGTTTTTTTACTCACGCCATCAAATGGGGATGCAAGAATTGAATAAGAAGAAAAACTTAAAGGCTTCAAGGTAGTATAGAAAGACATCCATCACGGGTGCACGATTTATCTCGAAAATAGGGTCTCCAAGTGCACCAAGGAAAATAATGGGGACAAGGATGAAAAAGATCTCTATGTTGTAAAGGCCATATCCTAGAGTAACTAGATATGAAATATCTAACTAATTAAAAGAAGTATTGTGTTATCACCACATAGATGGGAGGTTAAAAATGATGGAATTAATTTATATTTAACAATTGTCCTCTTAGACTGTGAAGATTGTCCATGGGACATGATGGATATCTTTTAAATGGAGAAAACACATAAGAGAGGATAAACTCGAAATTCTACAGAGGTGTGACATGGGGTCTCTCAACTGTTAGAGGATTTAAGATACCAATTATGGGATTAAATAACCTCAATCCCATTTTAAAGAGGTTATAAAACATAAAAGAGGGGTTAATGGAAAACTAGGGTAATGAACCTTGAGACCTCACAGTGGCACCATTCATGGGTGGCAATGATCGGGAGCACTAATCAATGAAACACTAATCAATGATGCTGATTGGTGGCACCGATTGGCAACCCCACAGTGACAACCTGCCACTGATACAGATGCCCTCTTGACTCACCCATGGTATCCAGGTCACCCTATCCACAAGAAATTTCAATGTTATAGACCAAGAGTTTCTAGACCATTAAAATTAGAAATATAATAAGGAATCTTAAATAGAAATGCAGTTTAATTTTATCATAGCATAAGTACATAGTTTTTTAAACTTTTTTGTTAAGTATTAGTATTTTTATAAAATAGAAATTTTTATTGAAAAATATATAATTCATATAATGATTTATAAGAAAATTAATTTTCATAAAACATAATCAAAAATTATTTTTTTCTTATGATTATATGTTATTTTTAAGAGAACTTACATGGTTTTTCAAAGTGTTATAAAATTATTTAAAATTTTAGAATTTGAATTTTTTGATAAAATTATTATTTTACATAAAAATTAAATTTATCATATTTAGATACTTTTTATAACATATAATTCTTTTTTTAATTATACACAATAAAAAATGGTTAGGTTTAATTTTTCGGATTTTTCTAAAATAAGTATATTTTCACTGAATACTAAACATACTACTTTGTGTTTTTAGAATGTTTAAAGACACCATTAACAATATAATAATGTTGTAATAATTCTAGTAGACTCATGTGTAATAAAAAATAATAATACTTGTCCCATGTAGCCAATATAAAAGGAAAATACCAATGGAAAGTAGTTGGTTTCTCAAATATCACTAATGAGGTTACCATGAAAATTAATAAGTAACTCCCTCACTTTTGTTGTATATACCCACCCATTCCTTAATTTCCATTCAATAAAAATTCTTCAACCCTAAAATTTTGATATTTTTTCCTACACAGGAGTCCTCCCAATGTGTATTCAATCCCCCTTGCTCCAGATCTTCATGTTTTAGGAGTCACTCTTCATGGCAAGGGAATTCACAACCTCTCTTTTCCTTTCAATTTCTTTTTTATGTGGTATATCTTAAAAAAATTTATAATATGTTATTATGTAAATTTTATTTTATAAAATTAATTTATTTTTAGTATTTAATGAATGTGATACCCTTTTCCTCTCACTTTTTATATTTTTCTAAATCTATTTTTTGATATCCACTATGCTATATATTTTAATTCTAAAAATTTCTCTCTTTTTCACAAGAAATTTTTTTTTTTTTTGTGAATTCAAAAAATACATTATTCTCTATGGGTAATTACATAGATGTAAAAAATAACTACATTAATTATTATATTAACATATATAAAACCATCCTTTAATGGTTTTATAATGACAAAATTATCTTTTTTTACGAACATCATAAAACACTTTGATTTTGATATTAAACTCGTTTCTTTTATTTTATATAGATTATTTATGAGATGTTTTGTTATAATATTTTTGAATAACATGAAATTTGAGACGTTGTAATGGTTTTCAGTCATAGTTATCCAATTCATATGGTAATGAATTTATCCTCTATAAATGACATTTTTTATGATGCCTTAGTGAATAACCTCGTTAATTATGATTTATGGCACTTTGAAGATGGAACTTTGTGATATGATTATGAATTTAAAATTTAAATGGTGTATCCACATTTACATATTATGATTCAGGTTTATTTATTTTATGTTATACCTCATTTCATCATGATCATTCCAGTTTATATGCCATTTTCTCACATTCTATGTGTTTCTTTTTCTAGTACTAGGCGATATACTCTCCCCTTTATTTTATATATGTCCCCAAGTTATGAGACGTAGTAATTATATATAGGATAAAAATATGATGATTTCCTTCATGTGTAATATAATTATGTTTTTATGTTTTATTGGAATAATTACCTAATTTCCATAACACTAAACCAAAAATATGTTCTAAATTTCTAAAAGATCACCTGTTTTGTACAGTGTTATGAAATTTTTTTGTAATAAAATGTGGGATGAAATAGTATTTGTGATTGTGAATCTATATCATTATTATTACAATGGGGTGACATATGTTATGAAAAAACTTATTCTTTATTCCCAAATCAATTTATATCTATTATATTTTTTTATTTATGATATATTTTCTTGAAACAGAGTTAGGCACGTTGAAATTAAATAAAATATAAAAATTCAAAAAATAAGAAAATATAAGTATAGTTATATTTTTTAAAAAAAGAATAAAATTAAACAAAAATTAATATAAAATTATCATTATCATTATTTGGATTTCAATCAAATTAATTTTATAATTTATTGAAATATTCTTCTAACTATTATAATTATTTTTATAGATCTCCATCTCATAATAAATTTATCAAGGATATAAAAATATATTATTGAGACATCACTGGTATTCACCTCAAACTTTTCAAATATGAAGATAATTTTAAATTATCTAATATAAATTTTATCTATAGTACATATATTTTCATATCTATCAATTTATTTATAGTATATATATTTTTATCCATGAGATGATATAAATATGTTTGTTTTTTATAATTTTAAAAATATCATTAATGATAACCTCCCAATATCTTTGATACAGTGGATTGAGAAAATTCTCTCCAACTCTAGGTGAATCAAATGTAAAACTAGAAACATTATATAGGGACGTCTTTCCTCTCTAATAGTAATAAATATAGTGAAAATAGACTAGTCCACTGAATATGATAATAGAGATTGTGTTCTCCTTTTTATTGATCCACTAATATCTAGTAAATTTTCCTCAAATATTTTCTTTCGTTGAAATATAGTGATAAAATTTTAGAAAAATAAAAAATGAATATGGGTAATTATATATTAAAATAATAATAAATTTATATTTATATATATATCATAACAACATAATGAAAAATTAACTAATATGAAAAATGTTTCGAAAAGTTAACATAATCTGACACTAAATACAGTACCAATATAATAAACTATAAATTTTTACAATTATAATGAACTAATCAGTACAATGGTGGAATATATTTTGGTTTTCATTAAAATTTTTACCATGATATTTATATATTAATAAACAAATAATATATATCCAATTTATTATAAATAAATCATTTAAAATATTTTTTAAAATACTAATCTAGTGACATTACCTATTTTTATATTCAATTATCGTAATATTCATTATCAATATTGAAATCCACCATTATTCCCCTCATTATTTCATTAATTGCAGCCTCCCATGAATGTTCTACTATTTCAATTTTATATGCGAAAACCCAAATTTTCATGTGTGGGGTTAACTATGAAGGTATAGGTTTATAGTTATTAACTCTTATACTTTGTTATTATTGGTACTAGGGAAGGATATAGAAGATAAATAATTTACTATATGATAAATTTTAATCTGATATAAAAATTAAATTGTACATTTTATAAGTGATAGACTTGATATTAGAGGACACTACTTGTTACGAAGAACATGTTATTGTGTTGTATAATTGATGATTATAACAAGTTTTTTGAATTGAAAATATAGCTCTATATGGAGGATATTGTTTAGTTATACGTTACAGTAAATGTAGCCTATCTATAATAATATATCATGGTTTTTATGAAATTCAATAATTAAATCAAAAAAATTTACATTATTTAATTCGGAATTTTATATAAACCTAGATTTGAGCAGGAAAACTTATTTATAAAAATGGGAAAACTAACAATGAGTTGAATTATTGATGAAATATTTATCATAAAACACCAGGGTGTAATGAGGAAAAATAATCTACGATGTATTTAGATATCAGTATTTTTTAAAATAGAATCGATATAGAGACTTAAAGAAGGAAGTGTTTATTTTATCCATAGTTTTAAAATTATGGTTAAGAGAGAATGTTTACAATGTATTGTATTTCTTTGTTCCATGATTTATTTATAATTAATATTTTTATAAATTTTTGACTCTCTTTATCATGTCACATGGATTAACTGATTTTTGAATGATTTTAGGAGGAAAACGATAAGACATGAACTTCCTAATATTCCTTTTTTTCATGAAATTATATTTTAACCTTTCTATAGGGATTAATCTTCCTGAATCATGGTGAAAAAACTAATAAATTGTAATGATTGTATTTTTTTCAATGTGAAATTTGTTTTTCAATATGTGTTGGGTGAGAGATGAATAACCTAATAAATGAGGATATTGGGGTATAGATTAACATTATTAAGTATATATTTTTTTTAATCTTCCTTCCATTGGATATTCCATGGATGATTCATCCATATGTTGTCAATAAGTATTAATAAGTTACATCACATTACTGTGGGAAATAATTAATTCTTCTTAAATGAAATTAACAACAACATCTAATGAATTTTTAGTTGATCTTTATTGTAAATAAATGAAATATGATGAAGGTTAACGAAATAACTTTCTATAACAAGTAATACATACCAAAAGTTCTATGAATTGACAATTATTCCCAAATCCTATATCTAGAATACATACATATTGAGATTGTAGAGACCCAAGCTTGACGTACATGGACATTACATTACTTTTGCAGAATACTTAATACATAACAAAAACAGACACTCATGGACAATAATAGTTTAGTGTCTTTAAAACATGGAACACAGTATTCTAAGATCATCAACATCTCCCATAAAGATCTTTCCCATTTGTTTCTTACATAAAACATTTATTTGTATCCTAGGAAAAGAAAACATAATAAGGGTGAGCTCAAATGATCAGTAAGGGTAAGCATGGAGAAACTAAAACAAACCATATAAATTTGAAATTAAAAACATGAACAAAATGTTTAAAAATCAAAATATTTAGTGGGGATATAAATCTTGGTAGTACGTAAGACATAGATCATAAAGGACCATTAATCATGATAAAATAACATGGTAATAAAACATGTAATTGTGGTAACCATTAAGAACATATTATGATTTCAATAGTATCCAAGGCATTGTATCCAAGACCATTATAGTGGATAAAGTCAATTACTGAACCGGGTTTACATGTCGTTCCAGCCCTGTATTACTGAACCGGATTTACATGTCGTTCCATCCATGTTTATCACATGAGAAATAAATCATTACCCAATGCATTGGAGGGAGATATAGGTCCCACCAATCTCATAATGAAATCATTCTTATGTGTGTAACAAAATAAACATAAATCATTCATCATAACCCAAATAATAAAATGGGTTTCATAAACCTCATCCCATCATAACCTAATCCATATAAAAAAATGGATATCATTTAATCAGAAGAAAAAATAAAACCATGTAAATAATAGGGACATTATGCCTGAAACATAAACATATTAAATAATGTTATCTTAGATGGAAAATAGTTTTGATAGAACTCTTGGAATTAATTCTTGATGAAAATATCATTTCTTTATCAAAATAATTTTCTTTTCACAAAATTCCACGCAATTTTAAAAGATAAGTATTTTATAGAAAATATTCATGAAATCTTGTAGAGGATGCTTCATTAAAATAAGGCCATATGAAACAGTAAAAATCTATTCGTGCTGTATAAGTTCAAAAAAACATTCTCTTCATACTCTTGCCGAAGAAGTCATACATTACCTCATATGTTAAACAAAAGAAAGATTCCTTACATACCATGTAGTGAAAGTCAAAAAATGGTAAAAAGGAATTTAAACATACATGAAAAAAATTTAGAAAACATGGACATGGATGATAAATGTAGCCCTAGTAAATACTTACGTATAAACAATCTCAGATAAAAATGAGATTGCAATATTATACATTACCTTAGGTCCAATTTCTTCCGTACGAGTCCGAAACACTAGTATAGTAGGTTTAAACATATTATTAACTTGTATTAGAACCATTATAATATTTATGATATTATATATGATTCACTTATGACTTTATATTACCCATTCATTTGTCAATTCTATGTTAAAGCAGCATTTTGGTAAAAATCATTTCATTTATCGTACGTGTTTGGACTTGTTGTTCTTTCTATTATTACCTATATCCTGATTTACGTAATTATAGAATTTAAAACATTATTTACATATAATATATATTCTGCATATAAATATATATGATAGATCGATAAATGGAATGAAATACATCGTTCATGGAGACGGTAGGCCGTATGTACGCATGAATGCTGTTTTTGCTTCATTATTGAATTGAATGGTATTTAGTAAATGAAACATATATGTACGTAAATCCAGTATCATTTTTATGTAATATCTTTCATGATTATTTATTATATAGACTTTATAATCATTCTTGAATGGTTATCATGGAGAATGAATCTCATCGCGTCGTGGAGACGGTAATCCGTATCTATGCATGAGAGATGATATCATTCCCATAATTATTGAATGGAATTGGAGTAGATTATATAATATCTCATAACAATAATGAGGTTATAATAACCATATACAGTTATTATTTACACCATTATACCCATCCATGTAAGGTGGTGTCGGAAAAACATATTACACCACAGCGTGGAGATGATATTTCGTACGTACGCATGCGCGGTGATTTCGTTTTCCGTAGGATGGATAGAAGAAGAAATGGGGTTGTTTAATATTTATAATATAATATAAGTATATTATTGATACTGATTATATTACTTTATAATGAAACAACTAAAGAAGAAGAAGTTTAAGAAGATATAAACTTGAAAGAATCGGTAGAGGAGATTACCTCTTCTTCGACGCACCTCATTTAAGCTTCCTCTTAAGGGACTAGAGATGGTATTTTGAGAAAAAAAACCTCCATAATTAGACTAGAGAAGTTTAAAAGAGTAGTGGGTATTTTTTGGCCGAGCATGAAGGATCAAATTTGTCTGAAGAGCAGAGGGAAGGGGTGCCCTTTTATAAGAGAGGAGAGGGGCACTTTTGGAAACAGCCAAAATATTAATTTATAATAAACTCAAACCCCACATAAAAACATCCAAAGTTACTCGAATAATAATATTAAGTAATATAGGGTTTTAATTTCAACATAAAATCAAATTTAGACATGTTTTAATTTTATTTTAAACCTTATCATTTTAATTTATCCTTATTTAATCTATTTAATTTTATTTGTGGTAATAATATTCTAATTTTTAAATTGTTATAAATACATACTTATGCGTTGTGAATTTTCCATAATTAGATAAATAATTACATTTTAGACCATATACATATACATTTGTATATTTTAAATATTTTTGTGATTTTCAACCAATTTAATAATATGTTATTTTTACAAAATATCGATATTGTCAATTTTGACACTATTCAATTATTTGAATTTAAATTAATTCCACACAAAAGATATATTCTAAAAAATATATTTAATAGATTTATAACATGTCACATTAATCTAAAAAATTCATGTTTCACATTAATTTATTTATATAATATTTATTTTAATATTTTTAAATCCATTTATTTGGTATTTCTCTTAATAAAATAATTACTACAACATTTGTTTATAATAATTTGATATACTTATTTGTCGCATAAAAACTAAAACTAAATTACTATGATAGATATAAATATAATATATTTCATAAGAATACTTTTATTCAAATTTATCATCTTAAAATCACAATATTTAAATTGTTATATGTATTAAATTATGAAGGTGACAACTTTGACATCATTTTGATTAAAATATTATAAATGTCATAATCTGTTTTATAAGGCTTAAAATGGTACACAAGTATAACCTTGTATGGTTATGGTTTATATTTACATGACCAATTATTTTTTGTCACGTTTTTGGGCATTTTATGGGTATTATTAGGTTAATAAAAACTATATTATTGATTTTTCACTAAATAAATAATTTCTGCATCATTAATGTATAAGCTATTAAGGTAATTATATATTACTTAAAAATTACAAATAAATTACCATGATAAATAAAAATATTTATCATTCAAATGATTATTTATAACTGAATTTATATTCTATATAACCTTATATTAAAAATATTTTAATTATTATAGTTTGAGTGAGACATTTTTCACTTTCTATTAAATAAAATAAATTAAAGGTCTTAATCACATTCAAGTGGTTTCTAATAGATACCATTTATACCCAAGTATATTTTAGGACGAAATATAATCATCCAATTATATTAAGACAAGTTGTAGGGTAATTTTATAATATTATTGTTACCCTTAATTACCGAATTTACCTTTAACTATGGTAAATACAATTTACCGTAGTTACTATTCATAATTCCCAAAAATAAAAAGTAGACTATTAACATAATTTGGACATAATTATTCCAAATATGGAATAAGTTTTTCCAAATTCGAAACACAGATGTTACTGTAATTAATTTAAAATTAATCTCGTTGTTGAAAAAACGCGTTTTTGTTTAAAACATTGCAAAAGATTGAATTGATTTAACCTAGGAATTCAATGTAAAATCAATGATAATGACATAAATTATATTAAATGGTAAAAATATATTCCATTTTTTACTTTGAAACAATTTAATATTATAATTTAACCATATAAATTATCTCTATGAAGAATGTTGTTTTTAAGTAAAATTTAGCATGTTTTTACTAATCATCAAAATAAGAACGTTGTCAGAAAAATATCAAAACTTTATCCAATGTAAAATTTTATATCCTAATTTAAAATAAGAAACCTATTTTGTCAAATTTAACTTATAAACATGTTAAAAACTAGATTTATAGTGGGTGCGCCATCAAAAGGTGGCAAAACTGGATTTTTTGTAAAATACATATTTTACCCAAAAAATTTATTTTGTTCTCATACCTTGTTCTAGAAAATGTGTAAGATGAATAATAATGTTATAAAATTCAAAATTTAATTAATACTATTCATAACTGCTAGTTCATAATAATATTATAACCATATATTGTTGTTTAGTGAAACCTGGTATTGCGTACAACACACGCTATCGAGGAAGGTCGCGATTGCGTGTAATGCAAGCCAAGTCAGGGTTGCGTGTAGTGAAAGACTCCTTTGTTGTTGCTTATAACAGAATCCAACCATATTTAATTTATAAATTGAATATAATATATATATATATATATACACTCAATGTTGCATAGAATAACTACTATCAAAAAAACTTGAAATTGTGGGTAACACGATCCAAGAATACTGTTGTGTATACTGAAAGCTAATACGTTGTTGCGCATAGCACAAGATAATCACGGTGTAGCACAAAACAGAATATATAAATTAAATTAAATAGAATATATCTCCTAAAATCTTTGGGTGTTACATTCTACCCCCCCTAAAATGAATTTCACCCTCGAAATTCATCGGGTTTATAAATGGTTTACTACTTGAGAGTTTCTTTCATAGATACCCACATCATAAAAAAGGAATACTAAAACATAATTTTAAAAAGGAACATCAGAAACAAAACGGATACCCAATGTAACTCATCACTTGGGTTCCCACATAGGAGAATATAGGTGAAAATATGGATATGGAAGAGAAATCTAACCGTCATGTTCTGATGGAGAGTAGTAGAGAACATGGCTTTGAAAAATCCAACAGTCACAAAGCCATAAATTTATGATGACCTAAGGTACCATATAATTCATCAAATATGAGAGTACTTGGACAAATTTTTTGGTTTTCGAGATCATTTCCCTAAAGTTGATGTATTTTTTTCATAAGGAGAAATACTTACTTGATTTTAGTGTAATATCATCATTGGTAATTCCATAAACAATTTCAAATTCAACTCTTATTTAAAGAAATGAAGTTGAATTTTTCATTCAAGAAGTGTGATCAAATCATGCGATAGAATGAAAGTTCATCCCATGTGTCTCAAACATAAGGTTAGGAAAAGTTATTAAATATACATAAGTCCATCTATGGTGAGATTAATCGTCTATGGTTCCAAAAATGGACTTATAATTCATATATCATAAAACATAATAAAATAAAACAAATTTATACAAAACAGGGACTCTCTGTAGGCTAGTGGCATACGATAAAGGCCTGTCGCACTTCTGTTGTGGGTTCGATTCCTATAATCCTGTCCGATGCGACGGGTTGTCGCCCGTTCTGCAGGTTGTACTTTTTTCTAAAACTATACTATTATAACATTCCATAAACAATATCGAAAAAAGGTTTTATCCTTAAAAAATAATATCTGATGTCTAAAGTAATCCATTACAACCTTTAGGCTTATCAAAAATACTTCTGTCCAATCTCATAGTATAAAGAAAATGACTACTAGAAAAGTAATCTACCAAGCATGTAAATACCATCATTTATCCCCCATATATCATAAAATATATCAAGTTGGTCACATTCCAGACATGTGAATTCCTTAATCATATATTCTATTGAATCATGATTTACCATAGAACCTTAGTGAAAACATGAATTCTATCAAAAGATAACTCCTTCCACATACCAAAATCTCAAAAATTCCATATACACACACCATGATATCACTTTGTCCTTATATCAGTCATGAGCTCATTAATACTGTCAAAAATTTCATTATCTCCTTATCCTGTCATTATGCGCATATTAGGTGATTTCCAAAAATATCTGAATATCATTTCACGGTTACCATTACAATTCAACATATATTTCAAATACAATAGGAAAAACAATAGTGTAACAATCCTTTGATGTTTCATTATTCCATAGTACCATGATATTACTTATAAAACATTACTCTTGATAAGCATGTTATCATTCCACTACCTTCTTAAACCATTACCTAGATTCATCATTTTATTCCTCAACACTTCTTTCATCTCATATATCGTTTGTAGTCTCTTCAACATCATTAACATAAATACTAACCATATGACCATGTTGATTTTCTTCAGGAGATTTTCCTTTAGGGAATTGGTTTTCATAATGCCCGTACATTCCACATTTAAAATATTTAACCATTGTTGATGTCTTAGAAATACAATTATCCTTGTCCATGGTGTTAACTTAACCTTTTCAATTGCACTTATTGGATTTGTGTCATTCGTTTCTACACCTAAAGCATTTTCCAGTTCCTTTGAAACATTCTCCCTCATACCTCTTCCCACACGATTTTTAAGAGGGAAATAGAACTTTATTTCCTCTATGATCATCATGAAACTCCATCATTCTCTAATTAGATGAGACATGAAACTTACCAATGTTGATATTATTGATCATATTATGAGATTGTTGATTAGGGATAATAATGATGTCTAGAATTCCAAATCTTGTTTAATTTGGTTGCTCGTGAAGAGTATCATTCCATTGTACATCATATCCTCTATTATCATGAATCTTCCTGTTTCCAGCCATTTTATATAACCCAAAAAAGAATAGTGTGAGAGGAAAAAATCATGCTAGGAATACAACATAAGAAAGGTGTATTGCCTTCAATATCCAACATTTTATGTTTAATTCTAATATCGTTACTATAATTCTAGGACTATAACCTATACTTAGACATAACCTTAGGGACATCCTTAGACATACCTTGGAAATATCTCTATGGATATCACTAAAGTTTTCACATCCTAGTTTCCAAAGGATAACTAAACCTTTCCTCTGACACCATCTGTAGAGACCGAAGCTTGATGTACATGGACATTGCATTACTTTGTGGAATACATAATACATAACAAAAACAAACACTCATGGACTGTAATAGTTTTCTGTCTTTGGAAACTTGAACACAATCTTCTAAGATCTTCAACATCTCTCATAAAGATATTTCCACTTTTTTTCTTACCGAAAACCTTTCTTTATATCATGGGAAAAAAACATTAAAAGGGTGATCTCAAATGCTCAGTATGGGTAAGAATACTGAAAATAAAACAAACCATATAAATTTGAACTTAAAAAATGAACATAATGTTTAAAAATCAAAATATTGAGTGGTGAAATAAATCTTGGCAGTATGTAAGACATAGATCATAAAGGAACATTAATCATGATAAAATAACATGGGAATAAAACATGTAATCGGGGAAACCATTAAGCACATATTATGATTTCCATAGTAGCCAAGCCATTGTTTCCAAGACCATTATAGTGGAGAAAGTCCATTACTGAACTGGGTTTACATGTCGTTCCAGCCATGTATTACAGAACTGGATTTACATGCCGTTCCAGCCATGTTTATCTCATGAGATATAAATCTTTACCCAATTCATTGGAGGAAGATATAGGTCCCACCCATCTCATAATGAAATCATTCTTATGTGTTCTACAAAATAAACATAAATCATTCATCATAACCAAAAGAATAAAATGGGTTTCATAAACATCATCCCATCATAACATAATCCATATAAAACAAATGGATATCATTTCATAAGAAGGAAAAACAAAACCATGTAAATAATAGAGACATTATACTTGAAACATAAAGAGATTAAATAATTTCATCTTAGATGGAAAATAGTTTTGATAAAACTCTTGGAATGATTTCTTGAGGAAAATATCCTTTCTTATTCAAAATAATTTTCTTTTCAAAAAATTCTATAAAATTTTAAAAGAAAAATATTTTGTTGAAAATACGCATGAAGTCCTGTAGATGAAGATTCATGAAATTAAGGCGTTATGAAACTGTAAAAATCTGTTCATTCCAAATAAGTTAAAAAACATTCTCCTCGTACTCTTGCCGGAAAAGTCAAAAAGTACCTCATACGGTAAAAAAAAGAAAGATTCCTTACATACCATGTAGTGAAAGTCAAAAATTGGTAAAAGGACATTTAAACATACAAGAATTTTGTTTAGAAAACATGGAAATGGATGAAAAATGTAACCACAGTAAATACATAAGTATAATAAATCTCAGATAAAAATGTGATTTCAAAATGTAACCACAGTAAATACTTTATATTACCCGTTCATTTTTCAATTCCATGTTAAAGCAGTGTTTTGGGTAAAATCGTTCCATTTATTGTATGTGTATGGAATTGTTGTTCTTGATATTATTACTTATATCCTGATTTACTTAATTCCAGATTTTAAAACGTTATTTACATATAATATATATTCCTCATATAAATATATCTGATATATTGATAAATGGAATGAAATACACCGATATGGAGACGGTAGGTCGTACGTACACATGAACGCTATTTTAATTTCCTTATTGAATTGAATGGAATTAAGTAAATGAAACGTATATGTTCAAAAATCTAGTATCATTATTATATAATATATTTAATTTTTATTTATTATATAGACTTTATAATCATTCTTGAATGGTTATCATGGAGAATGAAACTCATCGCTTCGTAGAGACGGTAATTCGTACATACGCACGAGCAATGATATCATTCCCATAATTATTGAATGGAATTGAAGCAGATGATATAATATATCAAAATAAGTATGATGTTATAATAACCATATATTTTTATTCTTTATACCATTATACCCATCCATGTAAGGTGGTGGTGGAAAAACAGATTACACCACGGTGTGGAGACGGTATTCCGTACGTACGCACGCGCGGTGATTTCATTTTCCGTAGAATGAATAGAAGGTGAAATGGGGTTGTTTAATATTTATAATATCATATAAGTATATTAGTGATACTTATTTTATTACTTTATAATTAAACAACTAAAAAAGCCGAAGTTTAAGAAGAAAGAAACTTGAAAGAATCGGTAGAAGAGATTACCTCTTCTTCGATGCACCTCCTTTAAGCTTCCTCTTAATGGAATAGAGTTATTCTTTTGAGAGAACCAGAACATCCATAATGTTACTATAAAAGTTTATAAGAGTAATGGGAAGGGTTTGGCCAAGCTTTAAGGTCAATATTTGTGTGAAGAGGACAGGTAAGGGGTGCACTTTTATAAGTGATGAGAGAGGTACTTTTGGAAACCTCCAAAATATTAATTTATAATATACTCAATCCCCATATAAAAACTTCCAAAGTGACTCAAATTAAGATATGAGGTAATATAGGGTTGTAATCTCATTAAACAATCAAATTTATACATGTTTTAATTTTATTTTAAACCATGTCATTTTAATTTATCCTTATTTAATCTATTTATTTTTTTGTGGTAATAATATTCTAATTTTTAAATTGTGATAAATACATACTTCTGTGTTTTTAATTTTCCATAATTAGATATTCTATTACATTTTAGAGCATATAATTTTAAATTTGTAATTTTTTAATATTTTAGTGATTTTTAAAAAATTTAATAATATGTTATTTTTATAAAATATCAATAGTGGAAATTTTAAAACTATTCAATTATTTGAATTTAAATAAAATATACAAAGAAAAAATATTCTAACCAAAATATTTAATATATCTAACATTTCATATTCATATTAAAAATTTATGGAGCACATTAATTTGTTCATATAATATTTAGCTTAATATTTTTAAAACCATTTATTTGGTATTTCTCTTATTAAAATAATTACTATAATATTTTTGTATAATTATTTAATATACTTATTTTTTGCATAAAAATTAAAAATAAAATTCTATGATGGAGATAAATCTAATATATTTCATAATAATTATTTTATTTGAATTTATCATCTTAAAATCACAATATTTAAATTGTTATATGTATTAAATTATGAAGGTGACAACTTTGACATCATTTATATTAAAATTTTATAAATGACATTATCTATTTTATAAGGCTCCAAATGGTCCACAAGTTGACCTTTGGATGGTTATGGTTTATATGTACAAGACCAATATGTTTTGGTCAGGATTTTGGGCATTTTATGGGTATTATTAGGTTAATAAAAACTATATTATTGATTTTTCACTAAATAAATAATTTCTGCATCATTAATGTGTAAGATATTAAAGTAATTATATATTAATTAAAAATTAAAAATAAATTACCATGATAAATAAAAACATTTTAGCTTTCAAATGAGTATTTCTAACCTATTTTATATTCTGTATAACCATGTATTAAAAATAATTTAACTATTAAAGTTTGAGTGAGACATATTTCACTTTCATTTAAATAAAATAAATTAAAGGTCTTAATCACAAACAAGTGGTTTCTAATAGATACCATTTCGACCCATGTATATTTTAGGACGATGTATAATCATTCAATTATATTAATACATGTGTTAGGGTAATTTTATAATATTATTTTTACCCTTATTTACCTAATTTACCTTTAACTGTGGTAAATAAAATTTATCGTAGTTGCTATTCATAGTTCCCAAAAAAAAGTAGCCTATTAAAATAATTTGGACCTAATGATTCCAAATATGGAAAAAAATTCCAAATTCAAAACATAGAAGTTGCTGTAATTAATTTAAAATTAATCCTGTTGTCAAAAAAAACTGGTTTTTGTTTAAAACATTGCCAAAGATTGAATTGATTTAACCAAAGAATTCAATGTAAAATATATGCTAATGAAATACATTATATTAAATGGTAAAAATATATTCTATTTATACTTTAAAACAATTTAATATTATAATTTATCCATATAAATTATCTCGATGAAAAAAGTTGTTTTTAAGTAAAATTTAGCGTGTTTTTACTATTCATCAAAATAAGAACATTTTCAGAAAAAATATCAAAACCTTATCCAATGTAAATTTTTATATTCTTATTCAAAATAAGAAGTTTATTTTTTCAAATTGAACTTATAAACATTTTAAAAACTATATTTAAGGTGGGTGCGCCATCAATAGGCGGAAAAACCACATTTTTAAAAAAAATACTTATTTTACACGAAATATTTGTTTTGTTCTCAAACCATGTTCTATAAAATGTGTAAGATGAATAATAATGTCATAAAATTCAAAATGTAGTTAATACTATTCATAATGTCTAGTTCATAATAATATTATAACCATATATCGTTGTTTAGTGAAACTCGGTATTGCGTAAAACACACGCTATCGAGGAAGGTCGTGATTGTGTGTAATGCAAGCCAAGTCAAGGTTGCGTGTAGTGCAATACTCCTTTGTTGTTGTGTATAACAGAATCCAACCATATTTAATTTATACATTGAATATATAAATACACTCAATGTTGCGTAGAATAACTACTATCAAATGAACTTGAAATTGTGCGTAACACGATCCAAAAATAGTTTTGTTTATACTGCAAGATAATACGTCGTTGCATATAGTGCAAGATAATATTTTTGTATCGCACAACAAAAGATATGGAAGAAATTAAAAAGAATATATCTCCTAAAATATCAGGTCATTATAGATATTATACATTTTGATGTTACATTTACAATGGTATTGGCCCTGTAGATGTTTGTACACATGCTTTGAAGAAGATATATTTCCCGACGATTTTAACATTTTATAAAATGAAATTGGATTTTTAGAAGATATACTGTGAGTTATCTTGAATATGATATCATAAAAGATACACCTATAAAAGGTAGTTTTTTTGTTGATACAGTCACGATAGATACACTACTTAAAGGCAAGATTATCAAATGTAGACTATGTGAAACTAGAAGAAGAACCCCAAAGTAAAACCGTGATGAATTATTGGGAGTTTGTTGGAATTTAGATTATATGAAAAATAATGAAGAGGTAAAATATTCACAATGATATATAATAGTGACAAGATCATACTCAAATGACATGAGTTGAAAATTTTGAAGATCATGGTAATATTTTGGATAATATGTTATAAAATTTTATTGAGGCAATATTATATTTATTTTTAAACGATTTAAAATAATAATTACCCATACGAAATTGTGATTAATGGTGATATTAGACGTCTTAATTTCATGATTTGACCAGTAAAAATTATTTTTCAACTGATATGTTCCTAATTTATGAAGAAACTAATTGTCAATCAATTAATGTTCAATATATAAGTTTTTAATATATAGAAATCTAAATGTTAGAAGGAAACTGGTTGGATAATAACAATAAATATTTATGAATTGAGAATCATGTATTGAAACATTATAAAAAATAATAATTATATGTTATGGTGGTTGATGTAAAACCTGCTGAGTTGATGATTTGGAGGATGAAGACATTCTTGGGAAGAAGTGAAGTATGACATTTTCAATGTTTTAAATGATGTGTTTTAATATAAATAGATTCATAATGATACATTAAACCATTTACATATAGTTTGATGATAAATGTATTATTTAAAATTAATTCATCCACAATCATGAATTTTAGATATTTTTTTGTGTTTTTTGTACAATTCCATGATATTTGTATAAGTTGTCCAAATTCATGAACATGTACAACACTATAGATGTTATGGGGGGTGATAAAATTTTAACCATGTGTATATTATATACTATATATGTGTAGAATCCTAGAACATATTGGTCTTATGTTTTTGTTTTTTGGAATAAGATATGTAGTGTGAACAAATTCAATTATTTCCTTATGTGTGAAAAGATGCCTGAGCATCATATATTTTTATAAATAATACTTAACAACTTCATTATGTTGGGTTAAAGATATTTGAGAAGAAGAAGAATCATTGATTATACATAATTATTACACAATGTATTCCTTAATTTTTCACTCTAACTCAAAATAAATTTCAATGGAAAAGAAATTGGGATAATGTATCGTGAAGTTATCCTACATGAACATCTACTTTAACATAATACGATATTTAACCTATAATTTATTAACATTTCATTGGAAGAATAACATGAGGAACCAAATACTGAGATTAAAGATACTATAGAACTAAAACATAAGAATCAAAATTAAAAAACTAACAAGAATTAAGAAATTAACAAAATAGACATTAAAGAATAATAAGGTATGAGACTAAGAAAGTCCATATTACTATATAATATATATTGTCCATTAGTTATGTCACCTGATGAGATTTTAAATGAATCAAAAGTAAAATCATATGACTATTCAAAAGATTTTTTGATTATTATGCATATATTTGATTGTGTTTATTCGGGGTAAATCAAAAACCTATTCAGAAGAATAATTATTGATGATATGTGGGAGATAGCATAAAGTACCCATATAAAGCTCTTAATATCATGATTAAATTTCATGTATTATGATGTTATATTCAAATATAATTATTTTTTATAGTATTATAATTTCTCTATTTTTATAAATTTGTATATATGTACAGTAAACTTTTTTACTTGGACAAGACCAAAAAATAGTGGGCATGCAGTCAACCACACATTTGATGAATCATGTAAAAATACTTTGTGTTGTGATTTACCATTATTATTTAATACATGTGGTTTGAATTGTTTTAATTGATATAATCAATCCATTAATCATAATAGATTAACCAGTTTGAATATAAAAGGGTTAACATATTAAAGATAAAATAATTCCACAAAGTAAGTTTATAATGATTCTCCCCTCCCACTGTAACTACATGATCTAAAGAGAATTGTATTTAGTTTCAAGGAAAATTATTATTATGTAGATTATATATATTTATTTTTCAATTTAATCTTATAAAATATATATTATTTTTAGAGTTGAAAAATATTTATAATTTTATTTGATAGAAATTTTAATTCCCATCTATTTTTAGTACCCACATGGTGGTTCCTACAAAAAATATAATTTATAGGAAAATGTAAGTGGAACTAATGGATTGAAAATATTCTGACATAAAATGGAATATGTCACTAGATAAAAGAAAAAATGGCAATGTTTCAATAAATTATGTTAAGAATCATTATCATGATAAATAATGAAAAGATAATTAAGAGGGTGAAACTGATAAATTAGTTAAATTCCTCTACTATACTATTAGGTAATTCTTTAGTAATGTTGTTGTAACGGTTTTCTCCATAGTCATTGATTATGTCTATGATGTTCTTGATGGGAAAATGTATCTGTTAATATATGAAATATCAATTTTAAAAAAAGCATTGAAAACGATTTTTAATAATCGTAAAATATTCAAAATAATATTTAATCTAGGGAACAACATGAGATTATCTTCAAAAAATATCCCTTATCTAAATAATTATTGAAAAAATAAATCATGATACATCTTGGATATTAGAATATTGATAATTGAATATCCATGCTATATATTAAAATAAAAAATTGGTTATTTTTTCATGGTTGACTGGTTGGAATGCTAAATTGAACGTATTAAGTACTATGAAAGATCATTTTGAGAAATTATGAATCAATATTTTTTTAGGATTTAAAATATGAATTTTAAAAGGGAGGATAGTTAAAATATGTTGAGTATAAAGTGACGTCCATAAATATTGAGGGTCATGAGTTGTAAGTGAAACTAAAATATCAATAAGTAACACATTCTTAATCTCTACAATTGGTAGATAATATAAGATATGATTCCAATAATACTAATGATAAAATATTTTTCTCTAAAAATAATCATATTTGATAAAAGAAGTGCTTGTGGTCCACCAAATCCAATCCAATATCTTGGAAACATTTATCTTGTATTATAATTTTTTTTTCTATTTTTAGGTTTGATTGCTAGAATAAAATTCAAATGGAATTAAAGAAACAAATGGGTGGATAAAAATTCAGGAAAACTTAATAATTTATCAAAAATCTATACTATTAAGAGAAGTAATATTTTTTATATAAGAAGTATCAAAATAAGATATGTATTCTTATTGGATATTTTTTGTGTTGTGGAAGATTTTTATATAAGGCTACATATTGTTAACATGATTTTTAAAAAAGTATAAGATATAAAAAATTTTAAACCAAGGGTTAGTAGATCAGTAATAATGTGAAAATGTGATGAGAAGATGAAAACATAATAAAAAAGTGAAATATTTATATCAAGAATATATTTTAATATCATCATAATTTATCTTGAAATTTCCATATGTGCTTTCGCTGTGATAATTTGTGATTATTTAAACCTACCATAAATATAATATATAATTATGAGAAGATGTTAACACAGAATATGAATCTATTGTGTAGAAAAGTCTAAATCGTTGAAAGTTTCAACAAAACCATAAATATTTCTATTAAATTAAATAATACTAACAAATAAAATATAATAAATCAGTGAATTAAATAATAATTTCAGATTATTGGATGAAATCCAATAGAATAATTAGGTATGTTTCCAAATAAGAAAAATTAAAGGTTGTTTGGAAACAACCTGGATTGTGTAAATATGAAGGTCACACATTTAACAACATAAAGACATTCCTACTAGAATATAGGGATTTATTGAGAATGAAAGGAGAAGAACCATTAAATTAATGATCCGAAAATCTTATTATGAAAAATGTGTATTTACATAAGAAGAAAACTAATAGTAATCCAAATTAATGTATAATCGTATATAAATAAATACTGAAAGTATCTAAAAACATTTCACACATAATGGTGTAAATTTTATTCAATGCTTGTTTTGAAATTTATTATTCTAATTAATAAACTAATTTGAAAAATATATAATATACTAATATATAAGGATATAAGTAGTTTTAAATTAACGGTAAAAGATTGATGAAATTTTGAGCAGCAAAAAGGGTTTCTTGGTTGGGAAGAAACTCTCATCCATGTTTATATTATTACAAAAAATGGGAATATAAATTATTCATATATTTTTCCTTTATATTTCTATTTTTAGGGAATTCAATTTGATGTTTTTGTTTAAGGAAGAACTAAAATAATGATTATTATGAATATTTTATAGCATAAATTGATACCCATCATTAACTGATTTAAATATAGTCATTTTCTTCCACAAACTCATAATGTTGTATTAGGAAGATATAATTTTTGATCACTAAAATATTCATCAACCTTGATTATATTGATAGATACAGGTCCCCTATTATAGGGATTTAAGTGAAAAGGCTTCATGATTACTATATCTCAGGAATGTCTAAAATTATGGACTATATAAAATGGAGGATAAAGTATGAAAATCAATTTTCTAGTCAATATTTTGAATTTTAAAAATATTAAAATCAGGGTAGTTTATGTCAAGATAAAATATTTTCTAAAATATTAGAATATATCTTTTTTATGCCTGGTTCAAATCATTTTATTATGATATAAGCATGCGATAAGTTGAAAGAATTGTTTTTAACTGATTATGAATTAATATTTATAATATTTTATTATAAGAATAAAAGTTTATAAATAATTTTAATGAATATAAAAATCAATCATAATTTATATAGCTAATATATATCTCGAAAAAATAGATTTGATAATTTTTTGGCTCAATTCATTGCGAAAAGTAATGGAACACTTCAAATAAGGGGTTATTTTTTATTAATGGGGGGATATAAAATTTATGTAATGCAAGAGATAAAAGTTGTTTTATATCCCTAAAATACTATAAAAATAATGATACTAAAGGGCCATTGACATTATTCTAAATATGGGGATAATAAATGATCTAAAAAATAATATAAGATTTTTTATTTTAATAGAATTAAATGTAAAGGGGTTATTAAAGAACATAATAAATTGTCATGGTTGTAATTGTTTTGAATGCTTAATATAGTTCTATGCTTTTGTCGGGTGATGTAGGAAATCCATTGTTCTTGAATATATTAAGATATAGGATAAAATTCATTTCGATCACTTATAGTGAAGATTCATAGTGTTATATGTGCTGTGAATATCAATTCATATATTTTAAATAATCATGAATAAGATATTCCTTTTAATATTAGAAATGATTTATGTTACTGGGAAAAACACATCCATAGTATCTTATGATTGTTGAGATGACCTTCAGTTTAAAATTTTTACTTTTTCTGAAGGATGATGACAACATAGTCTAAATCATGTTATAATTATGAATGTTAATTTGAATGGAATGTTATTTTAGAATGATGAAACCAGCTGAAATACATAAAAAAAATTTGTAATTTATTTTTATATGATTATTGACGATATTGGTGAATTTAAATATATTTCAACAATAATTAATTTTAGGAATATTTTTAAAAAATAAATAAAATATATAAGGATTTTTAAAGTTATAAGGTTTTTTTATTCAGATGATTAACTCGTTGAGGAAACACTTCTAAATGATATGTAGAAATAAGTTGAGTGCACTGATGATATTATATTGGATGATAAGAGTTAAGGACGTATACTATGTGCATCATGAAGAATAATCTATTATCCAAACATTGGACATGTTTAATATATTTCATCAGATGTTTATTGAGCTGAAGAATGTGGTAAATTGAACATTCTCATTGTGATATATAAGAGTAAAAATCTCTTACAGAGAGGTCTTCAAATGAAAATGTAATGATTAGGTATATGATCTAAAACATGAGTTTTACAAGTTAAATGAGATGATTCTACATTGTTCTATATGGGTAATAAAATAGATATTACTCAATTTAAAATATATTTATATCTAAATCCAATGATATATGTTATAAAAAATTGCAGGTCACACATATTGATAAGCATAGAATATAATATTATATGAGGATAAGATGTACTAATGAGTGGAAGTTAAGGCCATATGATAATGCAAATTTTAATTTTAATTTTTGATAAAATGAAGATAATTTAAAATAATATATAGACTCATATTGTGAATCATATACTGATATAATTTCCTGAATAATATGTTGATTTTGTGATCAATGATGTTGAAGCATCAAAAGATGATAAATAGAAATATTATTAAGTTTAGGAGTTGTGTTATTCAAAGGATTCACTATTTTGATAGATATATTATTGAAGATGGAACACCATGTTGATAAATTTTCCCAATTCTAGAAGATTTGATGATATAACTAGTACTAATATTTTATTTTATTTCATGTCATGAATTCAATAAGATTGTCTTGTGTTTTTGGTGTAATGAAAGGACTATCACGGTAGCCATCAAGAGCAATGTAAAATTTAAATACGATGGAAATAGTGGAAGTGACATATGGTGAAACATGGAGATGTAATGGTCCATATATTTTAATACCCAAATAGGAAAGGAAATGTGATATTTTTGTTATGAAAACCATGATACACTATGTGAATTGAGTGATTTATTTTTAAAAGATTGATATTTTCATGACCAGATCAAGATTTTCGATAAATACAACATAAACCCATCAATAAGAAGTGTTTTTATAATTAATAAAATGGACCAGATCTATTTAAATGAGATACATATACAAATAATTACTTTAATGAATAAATTAACTTTAACTGTAGTTTTGTGAAGATATTTTCATGATAATTTTTTGAAATGTTATCTTTTGTAACTACTAGTTTCTAGCGAGATGGGATCTACCCTACCATTTCGAAACATTAATTAGGTCAAATAACATAAATAAACTAAAAATTTGATCCTATAAGATATGAAAACATAACAATAGTTTCCAAAGTGAACTACTGAGTAAACTCTATAATTTAATGATATATAAATTAATGTAAAAAATGTTAAGAGTGTGAATAAGGCTAACACACCGTATCTGAGATAATGTTCACGTGTTTTGACACATGAATGTAATTCATTTTAATTGTATATAATATATTATAAATTTTCTTGTGATAACAATTATAATTTGAAAATTTTTGTAGTTTTTAATTAGTATTCAAATACATGTTCAGAAGAAATATTTTTTAAGACTAGTGGGATCATATATAATGAATAAGTGATATGATATAAATAATGAGATATTGTTTTTGGGTCCCAAATGATATCTAAAAATATAATTATTCTCATTATAATGATAACTAATTTGTTATAATCATATTCAATATTAGTGGTAGAATCTATATCTGGGACTAGAACCCATGCTATAGAGGACAAAGTCACCTACACCAGGGGGAACATTGTAAAAATACAATGTGTTATGCTTAATTTTCATTCACTATTACATGTTGTTTGAATGTGTTTGTAAAAATATAAAATATATCCATCTTAAGAGTGTTCGGGTTAGAGTTAAAATGATATAAATGTTAAAGGGAAAATGATTTTGATAAAATATATTTACACTAATTTGCCCCGCTCTCAGTACAATTGTATAATCCACTGGGAATTTTACATGTTAAAATTTCTATGATTCTCTATATACAAAATATAATATATCTTCTCATAGATTAATGGATAATGACACAAAAATTATAATAGTGACCAATTTATATAATTTTTTGAAAAATAAACTTCTTTCAGGATTATTATATGGAATCTTTTATTTAATTATAATGATTTATTCTTCAACGGTATAAAATTTAATGAACTGGTTAGTGTAGATGAATCAAGGAATCATTCTATATATTTTTTCATCAATATAATACTATAATTTTTAGTTTATTCTAATATCTAGTAGAAATTTATATAAACATAAAAAATTAATTGATATATTATGCGGGATATGAGGTTTGGATGATATATATTTAAGATGTTTTTATTTTTATATGTTTTATAAAATAAAAAATGAAAATTTATTAGAAATGGTGGTCATGTGGTGTTATGATGATGGTGTGGATGCGTAGTATGTTTGAATAAGTTAAATTTATGAGGTTATATGTGCACTAGGTGTGGAATTAATTAGTTAATTCACAAAAATGAATTAGATGATATATATGATATAAAATGAATGGATAAATTCATTATATATTTATGTAAATAGGTAAATAGATGATGTGTTAAATAGTAAATTATTATGTGGTATAATATTATTGTGGAATGTTTTTAAATTTACATTGTCTATTTATGTGCTAAAACTTTCCTAATTGTTTCTATTACATGGTGGAATTATTTGATATATATGATTTGTTTTCTGGATGACCATGAAATGTTTAAAATGTAGCTTTTATATATTTGAGACTTTGTCATTGTAAATTTTTCTGTTATTTCATTTTTGGATATTACATTCTTCATTTCTTTGAATCACCACAATATTTTCACAATCTACAAAATTCCATTATGAATTTTTTTACTAGGTGGACTCTAATATATCTGATGTTTTATAATGGATGGTCAACTATTCTCCCTCACCATCCATCCCTTTTTTTTGGGTTTCAAATATTTTTGGATCTCATTATGTGTCTATGGAATATGTTGTAAATGTGTATATTTGTGATATAATGGGGTTAGATATATGGTATGATGTGGAATGTGAACGTGGGAGTAGATAAGGTTAACTAGATATACGATGTTATAATGTGAGTGAGACTAGATAAATATTTTGTATGATTCGTTCACATTAAGAAAAGATTAATTAAGTAGAAACATACCACGTATATATTATACTCCTCCCTGTATTTTTATATTATTTCTTTATATTAGTATAATGTTGTCATAGATTTATGAGACAATTATTTTAAAATACTTGTCTGGTAGATGTTGGATGAGTATTAATGTTTCATAGAATTTATATAAATTATTGTTATTTAGTATATGTTTATTTTTTTATCCAGTAATATATTTCATGAATTTTTATACAATGATATAATAATTTTTGATATTTTACTTATTAATGGGATTATTTTTTGATCCATTGATTCATTGATTCCCTGGATTTAGATATATTAATTTACTTACATTATCATTATTATAAATTTGGCGTAGGTTTCCTACTTATTTTTTTCTTAAAAATGTGTTTTGGGAGTAGTCCAAATCACATAAACATATCAAGGGTGTTGATAGTGTGGATGAGTAATGAGAGTGTGGTATTATAGTTGGAAATTATTTTTGGATAGGAATTAGAGTAAGCATGAGATCATATTCCATTATGTTGGTATGTAAAATGTATCATTTGAGTTAGTAATTGGCATAGGTTATGGGTATCATCTATGAAATTGGACTCACCATATCATCTAATGAATGAAAATTTTTTCTACATATAATATGTTTAAACACAATTATATAGATTATATTATGGAAAAATATGTTTGGTAAATTTAACACCCTAAGTTTTTATGGGCCTTATTTTTCTTGAATAATGTATATTTTCATTTATGTCTTGAAATGAACTAATTCAAGAATTATTTTCACATGAAACCAACATGGATTACATTGAATGTAATATCCACTTTCCAAATGATTTATGAATCACCAAATTTTCATATGTTACATCAATCACCGATCATTATATGAAATGTAATTCTATTATTATAATTATTTAAATGAGAAAAATATTACATGTCCACTAAACATTGTAATATGAATATTAACAAATAATTTTCAAATATTTTTTATATTGTTTTTATAGAAATAAAACTTATTTATAATGAAATATATAATATTATATAATATCTTTATAGGATTATAAATAATTTGTTCTTATATATTCTCATTTTAATTTCCTATTGTGAAAAAAGATTAAAAATAAATTTTGATCCATTTGGAAATTTAATTTGATTATATAAACAGATTTGTTGAATTTATAATTACGATATTAGTGTGAGAAATTATTTTTTTGTATTACATTGAGAGATGTCATTTTTTGATGAATAGTGAAAAATAACATATTTTAATTCAAAACTACTTTTTCATATAATTTATGTATAAGGATATATTATATTTTAATTTACTTTGATTTTATTTTAGATAATATTTTTATCAATTATTTAAATTTTTTCATTTTAATTAATGTTACATTGAAATTGGGTATAAATTATTGAAAACTTTTGAAGGATTTTAAAATAAATATTTGTAGTATCATCCCGTAAATGAGAATATTTTAAAATTTGTTTCATCCAAATACAAGAAAATAATTTTAAAAAATGGATTCCATATTTTGAATAAGCATAATTTATAATTTATAACAATTTAAACGTAGTTTTTTATCACAAATATTAGGGAAACGTATTAAAATTAATTACAACCATTAAGAAAACACTTATGTTCACAATGTACTAATAATTAAATGTATGAATAAGAACAACCCATAATTGAGAAAATAACCATTTTCAATAAATTAATATTCCATTAACCTTTAATTCTTGAGTTTTTTTGATTCGGTATGAATTGTGTTATGCACAGACATGGGTACATATAAATTGTTTTCAAAAACTCCAACTGTGTTCTTTACCTTTACTACAAAAGTCCGCCACCTATCCCTCTTCTTCAAACACCTCAAATAACATTCCTACAACCAATATCTACCCAATAATATTTCAAAAAAACATACATTCATCATATAATCCCCCATGGGCAGAAATGAATCCAAGGAATCTTTTCATCAAAGACCAGAAGGAGTTACCCGATTGTGGTGTAACATCTTCTCTAAACATCCTTTATTTTATTTTCATTATCCTCCCAATACACTCTATTTATTCCATGATTTCATAAACATAAAAATATATTAACTATACTATTATTTATTTATGATAATGTTTTTACCTACACATTTACACCCCACCATCTAATGGTTAACTAACATATTGTTTACATGTACAACAGACTACCACCTCACGAACTAGTGATTCTTAATTTTTTCCTTTACTCCCTATTACAGTCAAAGTTATGATGTAAATAATATTTATATATTTTATTTTCTTTAATTAATATGTATTTAATCTTCTTTAATACTTTTAAAACATAGATTTTCTATGTTCCACTTGGTGTAAATATGATAATTTTATTTGAGGAACTTTGGATTACTGCCTTTTCAAAGTGATGTGATTCCTTCACACTCTACACTGAATGTATTAACGATGGGTTTATTAATATTAAAATATATATACGATATAAAAATTATTATTTAATTATGATATATATAAATATATACACACATATTTGTTTTACCTTTCTTCTTTCAAAAGGATAATAAAAACAAAAACAATATTCACATGTATATGAGGATTACCTTCCCCATGAACAATGTATTCTATTTCATACTTCTATATTATATAGATTATTAAGTTAATAATATAATTAATTTAAATTATATTTTTATCATGGTGTACATAATGTAAATCATTATACATGTATGTGGACAAAATATATAACAAATTAAGATAGACGCAAAGAACGATGGGAATATTACTCAAAGTGAAACCGTAACATATGATCGTTAACAATAGGGTAATATAAGGAAATAATAAAACAATATTTGATATTACATATATTAATAATATTATTTAAACGATATATAATAATTATAAATTTATTATACAGGATTCTTGTATGAGCACAGCGAGAGTTGAGACACAAGGTAAGAGGATTTCATCTCATTTTTTATTTCCGTGAGATACATGTTTTATTAACCACTCATTTTATTAATAAGATTTTATAATGACCATTTATGTATTAAATAATTCATATACTTAAATTTAAGGTTATTTATATATCTATTCAATTAAATTTATTTTATAGGGTTGATGTTTTATAATCTACCAAATTGGTAAGACATTTTTATCTCAATTTTACTTCTTTGAGACATATGTTTTACTATACACATTATTTCATTTTAAGTGTATATAAATATATTTTACATGTTATATCATGAATCTAAATCATTTCATGATATTTTAATTTTTTTGAATTTTCATTTTCTTACATGTAGTGTATGATACAGTGTTACAATGTGGTAAATGTATATTGAAGGAATCCCATTTTTTATCGAGATTGTTTATGATTATGCTTCCTTTATTGAAATATTACGATAAATCCCTCAAGAAAAATTTTGAAATTTATTATAACCTAGTTATTCATTATATATTCATGTTTTAGTGTAATTTTCTAAATCTTTGAAAGCTATGATATATTAGAAATTGTTTTTCTGAAAATATGGCTGTATTTATTTATGTGGTCGAAAATATTTTTTATTCATGAAACATGTTTTAAATTTTTTTTCAAATATCATGGAATATAATTTTAATGTAAATTTTCATTTAAAAAAATCATGGTTTAAAATATTTATTTAAACATTTTAAAATCTATTTTGCATGATTTTTTTTCCCAAAAATGTTTTATTTTTTAAAAAGAGTTTTTAAATACAGACAAGATATCTTTTAAAAACAAAATTTAAATGATCTTTCATATTTATTTCTCATCTTAGAATAAAACTATTATAGTTTCTCAAGCCTCTCTGGGGTAATTATTCTATGTTTCTATTCTTATTATTTCTCTAAATAGATTATTTTATGATGGAGTTATGTTATTGAAACATATTTCTCTTTCACGAGTTAAATTTTTTTCAATACGAAATCTTATCATGGGTTATGGTTATGATTAAATAACTAATAAACACATATTGTTTCACTTTTTATGATTTGATAACATGATTATAATAGAAATTTCATTTCATGTGATATTGTATTATTAATTATGATATTGTGAAAAATTTATTTTTGGTTCCATTTTGAGATGGTTTCAACATGTATCTCCCTCATATTCATTGGTTATTATTTTTTATCTACTGAGATATACATGGATGAAATGATAAATAAACCCAATTCATTATTATAACATTGGAAAAAAGAGTGAAATTGGTTATGTAAAGTAGGGATGGAATGTGGTGTGAACTTGGTTCATTAAAGGACTTCTTACACTAATATTTTCTTGGAAGAAATCCCTTATTTACTATTAAAACCAATATATATGCTTATGTGTTTCCAAAAATTCCAAATTTTATTTCTATTTCATGCTTTCATAGATTATTATCTTTATTTTCTTATGACCTGTGTATTATGAACTCCATTGATTTATGCCATGATTCATGTTTATGATTCCTAATATGTAGGGTATGAACTTTTATTTTCATGATCTTGTACCCTTTCCATTATTCTCATGATTATGATTATGTATCTCCCCCGTTCACCCATTTTTTTCATCTATGATCACCCATTTTTATGTTTCTTTCCACCATGTTATGAAGATATGTTTTTTTATGTTTATAAGATGTGTTCTAGTCAAGAGGAACCTACTGGGAGTTGACATAGCTCATTTATGTTCTACAGTTTTTGTTTCCATGATTGTAAAGGCAGTAGACTAGTAAGGTATTTGGGTTTCTATTTGTATAATGTTTTATATTTCCTCTAATTTTATGTAATTTTAATATATGAAGAGTGAGTTTCTCTATAGTTGGTATCATAGAATTTGTTTAGTTAACCTTTTTAATCTAGGTTTATAAAACCATAGTGGGAATTATAAAGAAATGAATAAGGATATATCTAATGAAAATTCAATTTATAAGAAAATTTGACCTACAATTTATATAAAGTATTGAGTAATTGGTTTCCATCCAATAAAAACCTATCTAGGTACTAAATGTGTATGTGGATCTGGAACAGATTTAACTATGGGTAACATGATTGAAAAGATATTGTGGGCCTGACTTGGGGTAATCCAGTACATAACAACATGCCATACTATACGCAGAATTTATTACTCCTAGGGGAACTGCTTTTTGAGTTCACAAACTCATTATAAGCCTCATTAAGTATATAAATCGAATATTTCAATAAAAAAACAAGGAAAAACCTAAGGTTTTAATGGTTATGGAAGGTTTCATTATTTTGACATCGTATAATTGACTTTTCATGATTATTTGGTTTTTAAAATGATTTTTTTCTTACTCTATTAGTTTTGGTTTTAGATAATAGATAAAACCTGAATGAACCATGTTAATTGTGGTTGTTATGGAAAAAGAAACAACTTTCCTCCAAAGAGAATGAATGTTATAAGATATAGAATTAAAAAACTCTTTGCTATGCTTACACATCTTTCTCAAGCTATGAATAATTGTGGAATTTTATATGGGAAAAGGAGGGAATGAAAATCTGTTGAGTCATTCATTACAATACACCACTTAATTTTAGACGATATTCTGGTATACATGTTGTTGAATAATGTATCAGTAATATTGAATATATATTCTCTATTATACAGTTTTCAGATCATGAGAATGTTATGTTATATTTTTATCATTTAAAAGGTAATGAAAACCAATGGTTCACTCTAATAAAGTATAAGAGGAAGCAATATGATATTGGATACATGGATTTGGATGAGTTCATGAACATATTTTTGTATAATTACCTTCCTATGATTATTCATACGAAGATTGAGAAAGAGTTCTTTGAGTTTATGAAAAGGTATGATGAATATGTTTCTACCAACATGGATAACTTTACAATACATGTGAGGTATGATTCAGGAATTAAAATCACACCAAAATTTAATGTTTTTAGGTTCTTAAGTGGATTAAATTCACATCACAGAAGGGTGATGACAATTAAAGACTTTAATATCTTTAAAGATACTGTGTGTTCAACAATTATCATTGAAATGAATGTTGAAGTCACAGATCAGCCTCATGGTTTTTACATGAAAAGGAATATAGAGTACATAAGAGTCATTAGAAACCTTAGAAAAAAATATGAGTTTTCCTTTCTAATAAAAATGTGTTAAAAAGCATGGAGGAATTATTCATAAGGAGTCTATTAAATTTTTTATGTGCGGAATAGAAGGTCATTGGGAAATTGATTGTCGAAATGAAGTGAAGCAGTTAGATCAAAATTATAATGAAGAGAAAACTACACAAAATTAACCTCCCCCATTTGAGTGCTATAAGTGTATGGAGAATGGTTATTATGATAAAAAAATTTAAAACCCAAGGGATGGTGATGCTGATCGATTTTAGAAACCTATTAAGAGAATGGATACGGGAAAGGTATAGATACCCTCCACAATAAAAATACTATTGTCTTATTTGATTCATGTTCTACCAACACTTTCATATCTAAATAATTTTATTGGGGTGTTAAGAATCTACCATAATAACATTATGTGTAATTATTATTGAAAAAACTTATTAGTATGATAATTGAATCCTATTTATATGATTCCATCATGGTTGATTCTTATGGAGATGTGATTCCTGAAAAACTTTTCCTTCTTCCTTGGATTAATTTTATGTCATATTATGCATGGATTGTATTTGTCTTCATAAATCCTAGATAAATTGTTGAGGATTAAATGTTATGTTTGATATTTCAAACCCTCATATGATCATCCATTAATCTGACAATGATCCTGAACATTCAATGGAAATTACATCATGTGTATGTGTCTTAATTCCCATTCAAAAGGGTTGTATACCTAAATTGGATTAAGATAAAATCGACATTGATGATATGAATGTTCTTTTATAATTTTTGGGCTTATTTCTAAAAAACTTGTCTATCCTTTTACAAAATACGTTAATTTGAATTCTGAATATAACTCATACCTAGTTTCACAAAAAAATTTAGAAATCGTTATAGAATTTTCCTGATTTAGTTGCTGTAATTGAATATGTATCTCTAACAAAACCTTGGTAATTTATTCAATTGGAAAAGTGTTCCACCTAGGGTTTCAACCATAATTTTTGCGAACAAGAATGATGGATCAATGTGACTCTAAACTAACTATCTAGAGTTGAACAAAAAAATCAATAACGCATGTCATGTTCCCCATATTGACAACTTTTTGGATCAATAGGACGAAGATCAATAATTTAACAAGATTGAAAATCATTATGGATATCCTCAATTGGGGGTCATGAAGGAGGATTTAACAAAGTTGGAATTTTGTACATGGTATGAACATTATGAATTTATTGTGATTCCTATTGGTCTTAATAATTCCCCTACTATCTTCATGTATTTAATGAATTGAGTCCTTAGAGATTTCCTTGATTAGTTTGTTGAAGTATTTATAGATTATTTTATTATCAATTCAATCATAAATGAAGAGCATGAATATCTCTTTAAAATTGTACTAGAGACCCTAATGAAGGATAAAATCTATAAATATTTACAATGTATGACTTTTTGATGCAAAAGGTTTTGTTTTTAGGTCCCATAAAATCATGAGGTGGTATAACAATAGATCCATAAAAGAATGAGGTGATTGAATGTTGGCCTAGACCAACCAAAGTGACTAACATCCATATATTTCATGGTTTAGTTATATATTATTGAAATTTTATATAGATTATAATATCAATCATCGATCATATAACCATGGTAATTCGGAATGGGTTCAATTTCCTTTAAATTGATGACTATGAGGAAAATTTCAAGGAAATGAAGTGATGGTTAATCTGTGCACCTATTATTACATTACCCTATAGTGGAGAAGGCTATGTAATATATATCAATTCATCCAAGAAGTAATCGATATTTTTTATGTAAAATAAAATGGTTATCACTTATTCATCGTGAAAATTTCAGATTCATGTGCTATATTACCCAACTCATGATTTGGAGTTATCATTGATAATTTTTTCACTAATTATATCAGGGAATTATCATTATATTGAATAGTATGATATATACACTAAACATAAACGTCTGGAATATATATTAACATAGATAGATTTGATCATGTTCGAGAGTATATGGTTACAGTTGATAAAGGTTTATAACTACTAAATACATTACCACTCTTGGAAAGATAACACTTTGGCTAATGCTTTGAGTTGAAACAATCATTCTAGATTATTTTAAAAGTGGATCACAAAAGATATAATATTTGTAAATATTCCAAGGATGGAGATGGAAATCTTGAAGGAAGGTGAAATATCCTACATTTATCATATGAATGTACAACCCTTTATCTATGTGAATATTATAGAGGCACATAACAAAGAGGTATATATACAAAATATTGATAGAAATGTTCCTATGTTTTACCATGATTGGGATGGAATGATAAGTTTCAAGTACCATGTATTTGTACGTTCCATATTATATTCTAGGAGGTATTTGTTAGTGGAGGATCACAGTTCTTCATTCTCTACTCATCATGGAATTACAATGTTGAATAGGGAATTGATATAACACTTTTGGAGGGATGGTATGGACAGAGATATCATAGAATCATACAAGAATGAAAATGGGAGAACATCACTATAGATTTTGTCGTTTGACTATCAAGAACCTCTAAAGTGTTTAACAAAATATGGGTGGTAGTTTTTCACCTTACTATGTCATCAAACATAATCCCTATACAAGAATGATTCTATCATGATCAGCTTTCTTGGATACACATAAATAAGTTGTAACTTTTCTTGGCGTACCACATTATATTATATCATATCAGAATCTAGGGTTCACCAAATAATTATATAGAAGTATTTAGAAAGATCCTGATAAAGAATTTAGTTTCAGCACTACTTATCTGCAACAAACAGATGGTTAGTCCAAAATAAAAATTCATACCCTAGATGATATGTTGATATCTTATTCTCTATATTTCAAAAGGTTGTTCAGATCAACACTTTCTCTTGTTTTGTTTTCATTAAATAATAAATTTCACTCAATCATTTGTATAGACACTTATGGATCTCTATATGGGAGGAAATGTAGGGATACAACATGATGGGATGATATTGGAGAAGCAAAACTATTGGGAGCAGAAATTGCTTAAGAAATGGTCGAGAAAGTTAGAACTATTCAACAGTAAATCCATTTAGCTCAAATCTCAGAAAGGTTATGATAATATCCAATGGCATGATCTAAAATTTGAAGATAGTTAGAAGGTTTTTCTATGAATCTCACCCTAGATGAAATTTAAGAGATTCTGGAAGAAATATAAACTGATCCCTATAAATACTAGTCCCATTAGAATTGTTGATCCTATAGGGACGGTAGCTTATCAATTGGACCTTCCTCTTAATCTCTATCATGCTCATGATGTGTTCCATGTATCTCTATTAATGAAGTACATACCTAACCATTCACATGTACTAATCTCAGAGGTCATACCATTGGATAAGAATCATTCTTATGAGGAACAACCAGTTGAAATTCTCTATTGTACAAAGAAAGTTCAACACAAGAAGACCACTAACCCAGTCAATTTTTTGTGGAGAAATCACAAGTTTGAAGAAGCTATGTAGGATCTTGAAGATATTATTAATGATAATTATTTTCCTTTTTTACCTGAATGGAAAATTTTGAAGGGTAATTTTATTACAATGGTGGTGGATTGTAAAAACCAGATATTTTATCGATCTTTTCTCTTGAATTAATTATGTTTTAACTTAGGTATTGTAATGAACTATATCAAACATTCATTTCACCTGAAAAAACTCGAAGCATATTACACTGAACATCAACATGGACTATTTTACAAAAAAAATTGACTTGGTATACATTACACACAACACCAATGTTTCTCTGAAATATCATTTTATTATTATAGTTATTTGAATGAGATAATTATTACCCATCCATTAAACATAGAAATATGAATATTAAACACAACTTTTAAAATATTTTTTATGATGGTTTTATTAAAATAAAACATATTGATAATGAAATATATAGTAAAATTATTTTTCAAAATAATTATATATTAAATTTCAAAAAATTAACAAAAAACATTAAATTATAATTTCAAAATTATCATAGGGAGAATTTTCTGTATTTTTTGAGAAACTGCATTTTTGGATGAAAAGTTAAAAATATTGAATTTTAATTCAGAACATCATTTTCATCCAATTTATTTATAAGGTTAAAATATATATTGAATTATTTTAAAAGTTTAATAAGATCAAATTTTTTCAATTAAATCAATTTAGGTAGTTTTAATCAATTTTACATTATAATTAGGTAAAAATGTATAGTAAACATTAATACATTTTTACATTAAAAACCTTCAGTGTCGTCCCGTTAGTGGGATTGTTTTACAATTTATGTATTCCACTTATGTGACTATAAGTTATAAAAATGGATTCCATTTTTAAAATAAAATTAATTTATAACCTTTAATAAGTTCAAAATAGTTCTGACCAAAAAATATTTGTGAAGTGTAATTAAAATTAATTATAATAATTAAAAGAAAAATTAGTTTAACAAAGTACTAAGCGTTAAATATAGGACCCAAAAGACCTTGAAACTTGTCCAAAAATAATTTTATGGAAATTATTTGTCCATGTACCTTAAATTGTTTTTTTTTTATTTTTATGTCTTCTTTAGGTATAACTATGGGTACACCTACCTTGTTTTCAAAAATGAAAATTGTGTCCACTCACTTCCCTATAAAATGAAACCACATATCCCTCTACTTCACACATCTCAAATTTATTAGAATTGAACATTATCTACCCAATAAAAATCTCAATATTCCTCCCTCATTTCTTTAATCATCCCTTTTGGCAGAAATAGATCCAAGTTATCCTTTTGCTATAAACAATAAACAATTACCCGATTGAGAGGTAGCGTCTTCTCTCTTGTTCCTTTTTATTATTTTATTTCTCCTCCCCCTTAAATATCATTATTTCTTGATTTTATTACAAAAATAGTATTTTAAATTTAATATTATTTTTTATCCTAGGGTTTTGAACTACACATTCACACACCACCATCTAATGGGTAATGAACATATTGCTTGTGTGTACAGAGAACGACCACCTCATTAAACAATGATGTGTCATTTTTTCATTACCACCTCTCATGGAGGATTATATGATAGAAACTATATTATATATGTTATATATAATAATTTTTAAGTCTTTAATATTATGTAATCCTATTAAGAGATATATCATTATACATTCTATTTGGTGTAAATACAATAATTTTATTTGAGGAACTGTGGACTGCCTCCCAATCAAAGTGATACGATTCGTTCACAAAATACATTGAAAGTATTAAGGATGGGTTTAGTAAAATTATATGATATACCTGATATACTAATTCTACATTAATTATTATATATATACATATATAAATATATATACATATTCTATTTACATGTTTTCTTTTAATACAACAATATAAATGGATAAAACGTTCATCTCTACGTACGACTTACCATCTCCGTGGATGGCGTATTCCATTTCATTCATCTATATTCTATAGATTATTATAATAAAAATATACTAAATATAGATGATATTTATATCATGGTTTAAATTCTATAAATTATGTTATAAGTATAAGTACAAATATATAACAAATTAATACACATGCAATGAACCGAGCAAATACTACCAAATGTGAAACCTAATCATAAGATTATGAAGAAGAAGGTAATATATGGTCATATTAAAAACATATATTGTGTTAGATATAATAATATTATTCTATATATTATTTATAATAATATTAAATTGATTATACATAAATCTTGTATGAGTACAATGGCAGTCAAGGCACAAGATAAAAGGATTTCATCTCACTTTTTATTTCTGTGGGATAAATTATTTATTCCCCATCCATTCCTTTTGTGTAGTGTGTATACTTCCCATGGATGTATTAAATGATTAGTAAACATAATTTTATGGGTATTTACAATTCAATTTTGTTATATTTGTTTCAAGGTGTTAATTTTTCAAAATCAAAAAAATATGTAAGATAGTTTTATATCAATTTTCCTTCTTTGAGACACATGTTTTATTATGAACCTACAACCTTTTTGAAGGTGTATATACTTCCATTTGACATGTTATATCATTAATAAAATTATTTTAATGATATTTTAATGTTCATGATTTTTTTTTTCTTACATGGAGAGTATGATCCCAAGTTACCATGTGGAAGGATTTTATTTTAATGAACTCCTCATTTATCATGATTGTTTATGATTACACTTCCTTTATTAAAATCATAAAATCTGTATATTAAAAACACACATAAATTTAATTATACTTTGGATAAAATTGATATATTCTTGTTTTAGCTCAATTTGTTACACTCTTTGGTATATATGATATTTATAATATTGTATTATTATTAAAATCAGATCATATTTATATCATCATTTAGAAATTTATTTTATTCAATAATGATGTATTAAAAAAAATTCAAACTGATTTTAAATGATTCATGAAGATCAAATTCATGGATGATATTTTTTTTAAATTTTTTTTATGGTTTTCAAAGATTTTATTGTATTTTTTCAAATCTATCTTCATATAAAATGGATTTTGAGATTAATTTATGTTTTAAAAAGTGTTTTCAATGTAGAAATAATATTTTACTAATGAAATTATTATAAATGATATTTTAAAAATATTTACCATCTATGATAACATTTTTTGGTGTAACATATTAATTTATAAGGACATTTTTCAATGTTTCCATTTATATTCTGTTTCTGAATTGATTCTATTTTCATGGAATGATGTTTATGAAAATTGTTTCTATTTCACAAGTTATATGATTTTGAAAACCATTTTGTTACATGGGTTATGTTTATGATGAAATGATTATGAAGACTATATTTTTTTATCGGTTATGGTATGATTACATGTTTATAATAACCATTTGTTTTCATGGTTTTTTATATGATTACTTGTGATATTGTGAAACATGTATGTATTGTTTCATTGTTATATTCGTGCGCCTTATATATCTCGTAAAATAAGTGCGAAAATATTTATATCCTAGGAGAAAAGTGTAGATGGAATGTAAACAGAACTCAGTATAATAATAAATGGATAGAAATGCTAGTAAACTTTGTTCAGTAAAACACGAATGGAACCGGGTGCGAACATGATTTAGAAAAAGACTCTATCAATATAGTTGGACTTGGAAGAAATTATTTGATTACTATTTAAATAATATTATATGTTTTTGTTTCAGCCATGATTCCTCATTTTATTCCTATGTTATCCATTTAGAGATTATGTTCTTTATCTCCTTATTATTCAAGTCTTATGAACTTCCATGATTTATTATATTTTTCATCTTTATGTAATTTGATATACTGGGTATGATCTTCTATTTTCATGATCATGTTTTCATAACCATATTCTCATGATTATTCTAATGTATCTCCATTTTTACCCATAAAGAGCATTTTTCTCACCCCTTTATCTGTTTCCTACCCCCATGTTATGAAGATATGTATTAGGATTGATTTTTCTAATAGTGTTTCTAGACAAGAAGAACATAGTGGGAGATAATGTAGCACATTTACTTACCAATGTTTATGTTTCTGTGTTTACAAGGTAAATAGACTAGTATTGTCTTTAGGAGTGTATTTATATATTGTTATAAGTATTCTGAATTTCTTTGTAATATTAATTTATGAAAATGTAGGGTTGTTATAGTAAAATCCTAAAATTTATTCTCATGTGTTTAAATTTATATATTTTTTGACAAAGATAATTTTTTAAATTAAAAAATATTTAATAAAATATGTACCATAGATATAGAAAATTAGTTTTATTGTTGAATACATGGATACTGGATTATGATATGAAATAGAATTTTTTTGTGTGGTTCTATAGGATAATTAACATGTTCATTGAAGAATATATCAAGGAGAGGATGATTCATGCAGGATTTCCTTGTAGGAGTTCTGGTGAAAGAATGTACTAATGTATATAGGATTAATTTCCAATCATCATATAATAATATTGATATGAGAAGTAAATATTTATTCTAGACGTATTCATGAATAAATATTAATTTTTATTTTGATGATAGATTGTATATTATGAGTTATAACTTTATATTTTTGAATTTTAAATTTTAGGGACCATTAATATTTCATGTTCACAGTGGAGATGTTTAAAGAATTTTTAGGTTATGGTTATTATCTTCATATAATAGTACATTTTTGTACTAGAAACTACTCTCTATCAAGTAGGGGAATTTATGAATGCAATGGTTCATGGTGAAATCAACCCTATTTATTTGTATATAAATTGACGATATGAGTTGGTGATGTTGAAATACATAATGTAATCTCTACACCTATAGATTTATAATCATATAATTTAATTCATCATATTAAATTATATTATAGATCATGTAGAATAGGAGGCTTCTGAGAAAAAACTACTATCATGGATTCCATTTTTGTGGAATGATATATATATATATATATATATATATATATATATATATGAGTACATATTTTATAGAGAGGATTTCACATTTCTCTAGAGAGTCAATGTTTTAACTTATTTGGGGACTAACAAAATCCCCAACATCAAATTTCATGTGAGCTGGTAGTCAGTGTCCCTAATGTGGAAACTCTTTAATCACATTCCAATTATGTGAAGGATTATAATATATAGACTATATGCCTCTAATATTTATAATAAATTGTTATATTGTTGGAAGAATTATTATGGATGGACAAAGATATTTTCTAATTCATCGCCATAAATAACATCACCCTCATCTATATTTATAATATCTAAGTCAATAGTTCTGGGAAAATCGATATTATATATAGTTATGAGATGGTTATCGAGATATACTTATTAATGTCAAGGCCCTTTAGTAGAGTTTAATCAAGATGGTGTTTAATATCATCAGTGATAACAAAGTGGGATATGTGTCATACATATTCACATGATTGAGTTCAATCTTCTAGGAAAGTGCTAGAGTTCATTAAAGGCTCCATTTACTAATATTAACTTTATTTTGTATTTATTGAAACAATATCCTCACACTTTTTTATTATATCAACTTATGTATAGTTATTTTTGACTATTGTAAGATGTGATCACCAGATTCATAGAGGTGTATACATTATTCAATGTTTATACAAGATTAAGAGATATATTTCTAGGGTGTTATATGATGGTAAGGTTATATTAGTAATGCATAGGGTTCTTCTGATTATAGTTACATCTATATGATGTCATACATGACTTGGATATGTTATAATATATATAAACCTTCATTTTTTATTACTAAATATGATATATCTTCATTAATATGAATATTGTGTGTAAATTATTCATTATATAATAAGCTAATAAAACATAATATAGAAGTTTAGGTAGTATTAAATTATAGTTAATAGGATTGGTGTTCATTTTGACAAGGTTATATATGGTGAATATTCATAGGATTATAATAGTGTTTTTAAATATCATTAATGAATATAATGTAATTCTACCATCTAAAAATGTGATCTAATTTATGATAATTTTATACCATGTAGTTTACCATATTTATATATAACATTATATGATGGTTATATTATATAACATAGTTTATATAGCCTATATTTATCATTAATTATTGAAGGGATATGTTCATATCTGTGTGTCAACATTAGATGCTATATTGTTTTTTATAAAGAATGTGGATGATGACTGATGACATTTATTAGATTAAAATTAGTTGATCCTTGTTAAGGTTAATAACTAGTATCAACTACTAATAATTAATATATTTTATAATAAATTAATTAGAGATATCTAATTTTGGAATTTGGATCAGCATTTAGGTTATCACAATATTCTAGTAAAGGATTAATATATCAAGAATAGCACATTCAGGTGTTGATATTGAAATTTTAAGTTCATGATGATTCCATTAAGAGTTATCAATATGTTAAATTTGAAAAAATATTAGATTAACATGGTGTCTCATGATCTCGGGGGATCCTATTTCTTGTAGTTTTTATTACAGGTATACTGTTTTATTCAAGAATATAAGAGAAGTATAAAATGAATCTAAGTTCTATTTCAAGTATCCATTGATAAAATTACATGTATATATTTTTTCAAATGTTTAATTTAAACATAAAAGAAGCAAATTACCTTTGATATTTCGTATTTGATTAAGGCAGAAAAGATTATCGATAATAATGTTGTAGTTGTTTCTTACGATGTTCCCATTAAATTTATGGAGTTATGGAACATTCTTTTCCAGTATTTTTTAGTATATATTTGTATCAATTTATTGTGGTTTATGTAACCACTAATACTTTAGAAAATAAAGAAAAAAAATTTAAATAGATAGATAAATTTCCAGATGTGTTTAGGTGTTTGAATAAAATGTCGGTATGTGCCCCTATCTTTGATATTTTAAAGTTATAATTCACGTTTGATATTTATATCGACCCATCAAATTTTTTATTGGGTTTCATATGGGTGAAAGTGTTATTTCAGATAACCTATGGGATACAATAGTTACCTAATCAATAGTGTAACTAAACTAATAATTACCTTGATCTTTTATAGGTATGTTTTTTCATTTAACCATATGATATAATAACTCAATGGAGACTAGTTTTTTGACATGGATCTGAAAACCCTATAACTTTTTTTCATAGAGGGATTTGGGACAATGAGTGTGGTGATAATTATAGTTATTATAGGATTATGAATTTCGTATCAAGTATACTCTTGTAAAAGATACCATGGTGGCTAATAAGATATGCATTAGTACTTTAGGTGACTCTTTTCATGTGGCTAGTTATGAATCAATATTATCGGACATGATAGGATCCATGTATATGAAAATGTATTATGTTAGTAGATGATTTTATTAGTAACAAATTATAGGGTATTTTCCTCTATTTCATTAAGTGGATGAGTCTATAGTGTGGGATTATGGGTTGTAGGGTGGGAAATATCTCAAAATTTATGAATATTCACTTTATGGATGGATATAGAATGATGAATAATTTTTTGTTATTTTATGGGAAGTAATATGTTTCAAATGATATTAAAGATATATATATATATATATATAGGATTCCCATAGCTCAATTATGGTATTATACCTAGAAATATCCATGATGTATAATTGTTTGAAAACTTATTTATGGTGGAACAATATAAAAATGTGATGGTGAAATTTATGCCCTACTATCTTATATATCAGAGTGTTAAAGAATATCTTTAAGATTTAAATGGTTTTTTTGCATCCCTTAATATTTTTGAACTATAAATTAGAAGTCATAATGGTGAATTTTGAATTTTATTTCTTCTATAATTAGTGAGAAACATATCAATATGAGTTATTTTGATTTATTGACAAACATAGATGATTTTAAAATGATTATAGAGTCCAAAAATATTGGATGATTTGTCAAGGATTCACATATAATTGGTAAAAATACATAGATATTTCATAATGATAAATATATAATATGACCATCACTACACTTGGAATCTATAAAAGAGATTTTTGTAGACTTCAGTCACCTAGTTATACTATAGAAGAATATTTCATCATTAGAAAAATGAGTAGTCAATGTTAACAATAAATACATAATATGATATGCTATGGGATTTCATTCTTGATTTCAATGTATCTTAGGTGAATTATTTTTCCTTGGTTACATTTGATTATAATACCAATATAACTAAATTTTTTTATGATATTTATTGATGTGAAACGTTGATGACCATATAGATGACCTTTCTGCTCAACTCTGGTTTGGGAGAGGATAATTATCTTTCTGAAATCAATATAACGTATAATGAAGATGGTATGAGTAGTGTTGGATAATATGAAAGATATGTGGTATCATCCAAAATAATATGGATATCTTAATGGTATTCATGTTGAATTTAATGATAGTGATACAATGTTCATCAATGTCTCTTTTTATCTCTCATAAAACTAGTTTATTTAAGATAGAATGCTTTATCCATGATTCAGTAGACTATACAGGATAATTTAGGAAATTAGTGAAGAAGACTATAAGTTATTTCTTCCATGTATATTGAGCGCATTCATGATGACTTCACACATCACATCATTAAAGGTATTGTATACGAGGAATCATAGGTCATTTATTTCATATTTTATTTGTATTGTAATTTTAACAAATTATTATTGATTATAGGATGTAATTAATAATATATATATATATATATATTATTTATATTTTATTATAATTATTATTATATTATAATTTATATATGATTTATAAAATATTATTCACATTAATATTATCATTTTATGAGAAAAAATTCTATCATATTAATATGAATTTGGAAATTATAACAATTTAAATTATAATTTTTTATTGATATGAATAATGATTTTAGAATTGAACATTTTATCCATATTTAATATTAAAAAAAATTAAAATATTTAGTATATTTGAAAATTTTGGGAAGAAATTTTAATTTTAATATTCAAATAATATAATTATCATTATACTATTTTTTACGTAATGATTTTAACATTTATTTATTTTATACATTTATTAAAAATATTTTTTATTTTATAATACCCATTGATGATATTAATTAATTTTATTTTCCTCAAACCATAATAAAATAAGATATAATATAAAAATCTATATATTATAAAACTAATAAACTATACATTTTCTTATTGAATTAATGAAATTATAATTCTTTTGTAAATACTCTACATGAAAGATATTATTTTATAATTTAAATAAATATTATTAAGTACCAAATATGTTTATCACATGGAAATATTAATAAAATATGTTTTTAGTACTAATACCATAGAAAGGCCTCTTATCATCAATATGAAAGACCATAATTTGTGATAAAAAGGCATTGATATTTCTTGGGATGAGAAATGTATCCTTTTTAACCACATACTTGGTTAAAAAAAGGGCATTTTTCATAGTTCTTTTCCTAGTATTTAGATTAGGGAGACGCAATACATAAAATCATATAATATTATTAGTTTTTACATAATTTACAAATAAATACAATCATATGATCTGGAGGCCTACTATATAGGGAGGTTAAACACATCTATACATCATCTTAAACCTAAATAACTTTATATATATATATTAAAAATAAAATACATTTGTATTATATTACATGGATTTTATAAAATATCATGTGGTACATTGTGGAAAAATACATAATGAAAATTGTGAGATATAAACCAATTAAAGAGAATAATCATAAAAAAATGCACAACTTTTCATAAAATAGGCATAATAAGATATTATAATTATAGTGACCAAATCCTTTTACATAAAACATTTCATTCTTTCATGAATAGTTAATCATCAGAGTACAAGACAATGATCGTTATGTCTAGTGTCTTGGAAGACTATGTACATATAACATAAAACATGGGGATTTAAAAAAACATCTTTATTTAATCTCCATAATGAGATCCTAACATCTTTTCAGCTCTTACATTTTCATAGGGTACCCTGCAGAACACATGAACAAAGGGATGAGCTAAAAAGCCCAGTAAAAGAATAAACATAAGGATGCATCTCAAGAACATGAGTTAGGAGGCATGACATAATGATATAAAAAGCATGAAAATTATAATATCATTTAATATAAGAATGATATCATATAAACATGGAATCATATAAATGTGTAATGATAATAAGACATTTCATTAGAACTAGTCAAGGAGAACCGCTATTCTCGTTTCCCATTTCAGTACGGGTCAAGGATAACCACCAATCCTGTTTCACATCACATCTCATGAGACTTATCCTTCCCCAATGCATTGGAGTGCTATCTGGGTACACCCATATCAACATATTCATGAATATTCTTTCCACATAAATAATCTTACCACATAAATAATCATACATAATAAACCATACATAAACATAAGGGTACCCATCGAAAGAATTGGGTACCACAATCATGACATAAATCATATCCAATGGGCGTGTCACGAAAGTGTCCATGAAGGGAAGGGATTAGAATATACATGTAAATTAATAGGGTAAAATAGGAATATAACATGGTATGTCATGTCAAATATAAGTGACAACATAAAAACTATATTTTAGAAACATTAGCATTAAATCATTTTTGTGCGATTTTAAGGAAAACACTCTAGAGCTTTTCAAATAGAAAAGGAACATTCTTTTATATAAAACCAGAATTGAACCAAGAATGTTTTCATAATAAAAATAATGATTTTTTAAATACAATTGTGTTTTAAAACATACAATAGAGTGCAATTGAAATTTGGGTAAAAATTTGGGAAGTCCCCTTAAAACAGGTTGGCTTATCAGAAAGTTCTAAGGAGGGAATCTTTCCAAATCATGTATATCCCTGAATAAATGTGATGAAAGAATCTTGATAAAATAATCTTGTACAACTAACCATATTTCATAAGAATCACATATATAGATAAGATTACACCATTTTTAAATAATGTTAAGGCACCGGAAAGAACAAAGAAGGTTTGGGTGGAATTCTTTATGATTATATCGACATCGTGTCGGGTGTGACCAAGAGGGCTTGATGAGAGAGAAAATGGGTTTATCAACACTTATAAAACATTTTTAAAGTATGGGGAAGGTGTATAAACATACCCAATCACTTGTTATTACACAAAAAGACATATAATAGAGAATAATCTAAATTAAGAGTGATAAGGAGAGGATCTCTTACCTTAAGTCTGGTGGTGTTCTCCACTTGATATTAATGACCTGAATAGTAAAATTTGGTTTATTAATAAATAATTTCAGAAACTTATATACATTTAAAATATTTATTATAACCTTTTTAAGTTCATTTATACCAATTTTTATTGATTATAATGTTCAATTTCATGGTTCGGCTCTGTATGATTCTTTGGATTTTAATAACCAGTTCAATTGTATTTAGGTTCGGATAATATGTAAGATGAAAGTGGTCATCCAGAATTGATGTTATATATAATTAGTTAACATCTAGAAGGTTACATGGTTACAAAATTCGTTTGTTTAATTGGAGTGAGAGATAACCATGACATAAGACATTAATGATAAACACTTCAATTAATTTTCACGATTTTAACCATAATTAACTTGTTTTGTATTATTATTTGATATCATGAGTGTATAAGGACTCCAGATCCATAAATAGGATATAAAAAATATATAATAATCTTGTTCAACCATAACATAAATGGTTTCATGACCAGAAACAAAGATGATAAAAGAAATTGATAAACTGTTGTCCTTAAATGTGCTAAATTACACATCTCAAACGGTGCTTTCATTTCCTTCAAATAAAAGGGTGGGGAAAGGAGAGAAGATAATTAAATATACCACTAGCATGAATATATTACAGTACATATATGATATTGTATTTATTATAATATTATGGTGATGGGAGGTGAGGAAAGAAATTAAAAAGAAAAGAACTTAAAAGAAATGAAGAAAATTGGGAAGAGGAATTTACCTCTTGAGACTTCCTCCTTTGAGAACCTCTTAAGGGGAGAGGTTTACGTATTTTGAGGAGGATGAGGGATTTTTGACGTGGGGGTGGACCTTGGGGAGATATTTTGGCCTAATTTAGATAAGGCTGGGAGCTTGAGAGGAGTGGAGATAAGAGGGAGTGAAGGGGGGTTTTTATAGTGGAGGAGAGAAGGGATTTCATGATATTATAACCATTAATTTATTATTTCTTCCGAAGAAAAAAAATAGTAAGTATTCCATGACCAAGAATAGAAAATGGGTCATGTGAATTCGAACCAAGTGTAATTACATCAGCAGAGCATCATTGATGACTCAATTAATCCATTATTTAGCATTTATTGTAAATTATCGGATTCTACTATTCATAAAAAATTCAAGTATTTCAAAAAAATCCCAAAACATCACCCTAACCATTTTTTGATGTGTAGAATCCAAATAAAAAGTTAATTTTTGAAAAATAATTTTCTAAATATGATTATTTTAATATTTAATTAAAATAATAATTTATTATCAAAACTAGTTTTAAAAATATTCATTAAGACATTCTAAAATATAGGTATATTGCACTTCCAACTTGAATATTATTTTTATACCCCCACAGGTGAGGTTATTATTCATTAGGGTATATCACTATTCATAAGGGAATTTTACAATTCATTAGGGTAGGTTACTATTCACAAAAAAAATATTTTTTTATTAGACGCCAAAAAACATCTTGAACACAAACGTGTATGCCGGATTCTCGAAATTCCAAACACAGAAGTGACAAACTTATGTTTAAAGGAAACTTATCACTTATTAGTTCATTATGTTGTGCTTTCATGTGATTTTATGACATAAATATTATAAGTGAACTTCCATTGAAAAACTTTGGGTCATTACAATAATCATAGATTGGGCATAAAAATGTAAATATGTAATAATGAAATGGGAAAATAGTATTTTGGATTCATAAACACATGGTGTCATCAAAATTTATTACATCATAAGAATAAGTCATTGTTCACTCCCAAGACTATAATAATGTATTGAAAAAATCCCCATAGTGGATTAAGATCACAACATATTCAAATAAAAATAGTGTAAATAATACCATGCTAGAGTATGATTAATCCAAAATCCAATACCCAACATCTCTAGAGATATGAATATTTTCCTATTCATTTTTTGTCTATATAATTTTGGTTCCACCCATTGTATAATATAATGTTTTTAGGATTAACACACATGAACCATACATGGTATCTCGCGAGATATAAAAATTAACCAATACATTAGTGGGATATATAATTATAGGCCCACATATCACATAATGAAAATCATAAAATGTACATACACACATATGACACTAGAGAAAAAGAAACCACACATAAAGAATAATCATTATAAAACCCAAGAGAACGAAGTGTGTTTAATATTGTACTCCAAAAAAATATTTAATGAATGTATCATAGGGATTTAAAATATCATAAGGAACAAATTCATATAGGATATTATTATATTAACAATTAAATATTGGTCTTGAACAATGACATATAATGCATAAATATTGATGAGAAGGTTCAAGGATAAGTAAAGATAAAAAAGTAACACATAAGTGATGCTTTTTAAAATGAGTATAAGATCATTTAAGGATGGAAATATCTTATTATATCAATTAAATGATAATTTAACTATAATGGATTTTCATAAAATAAAAACTTTTTACAAGTTATTCTTCTTAAAAAAATTATAGAGGTGAACCATTTCATGAAATAAGAAATTTGAATGTTACATTAAGATAGATTTACAATAATGTTATAATTTCTTTCCAAACATAAAACCTGAATTATTCATAATATAAATGTAAAATAAACATGATATATATTTTAGGAAAATTTATTAAATATATGTTTTTAATTCATGAAAATAAAATATAGTGAAAGACAGAATAATTAAAAGAATTCATAATTATTAAGTAATGATGATGGTTAACATGATCCCTTAACTCGAGCCCTGATTCACTATGTACATAATCATTAATCAATGAATAATTAAGTTATATTTATAGAATAAATTATCAATAACCAAATTAATCAATATTTAATTTTATAATGTCCATTTGATATAATGATTTTTTATTTATTTATTTAATTTTCACATAATTCAGTTACATTGGGTTATTCAATTAACTCTATTATACCCCCATTAAGTTTGTTCAATGTTTTTAATGGTACAATAAAATAAAATCATGATCTATATAATTGTGGTGATTTTTTATTTTATTATTAATTTTCCTTAATATTCATATAGTTTCAATGGTTTTCCCAAACTAAACTAAATTATGATAGGCAACATGATTAGTTCAGTTTAAGGTGGTTAGATTTACTACAACATTTATTATTATTATATCTTATATATTATCATATATTATAATTCCTTAATATTAAAGGTTTCATAAATGTCATGTTTAAAAAATTTATAATCTTTTAAAATCATTCATTTTAATAACTTATGGGAAAGTAATATATATTAATCCATGGAGGCGGTAGTCTGCAAGTATACAGATGACACTATAATTGTTCTTAGAATATTAAGGGGTAATAAATGAATAATTATAATTTAATAAAATTAAAAATTTTATAATTAATACATTTTATTAATAAAAAACACATTTGTAATATAAATTTAAATATTTCACGAAAAAATATAACAATCCATTCATAGAGATGGTAGTCCGCACAAATGTATGATGATATTTTTATTTTTCTTAATTATTTTGGAGGAAAATGTAATATGTATATTACAGTAGTATAATAATAATTTAGAGCATTTTAAATTGAAATTTTATCACACCATCATAGATATATGGTACTTGATAGGGGATATATGATGAAGAAAATAACTGATAATGTTGGGATGAGAAAATTACATCTCCCAAGGGATGTTCCCCCTTGGGTGACTCGTTAAGGTTTATTTTCTTGGACCTTTTGGAAGAAAATTTATTTTAGTAATTGGGATGTGGGTTGATGAACCCCAGAGGTAGTTGATTTTGTTATAAGTCAATTAATTAGTGAATAAATGGAATGTTGTTGGGTTATATTTATATTTAAAGAGAGGGTTATTTTTTTTAAAAACCACTTTATATATCTATAATTTTAATTAATTTTAAGGAATAGGGATCCAAGAAATGTATATAATGTAGTGGGAAAGTGATAGGTTCTATAGTCACTCCATTGAAAATTACCAAATAAATTTTTCACATGACTTGTCCCATTTCACATTGTTAAACCCCATTTTACCATAATATACCCCTTTAATGATTACACATTTTTTCTATATTTACAAAATTTTAAAGGCTAAAATTGAAATTAACATTATTTCAAAAATTTAAAATTATATATTTATATAAAAAATATGTCAATAAAATAAAAATTTATTTGGAAAATATAATCTTTTTTATTTTATCAGCTTACATAACTTGTAAAATCTTTTTTTTGGAAAATTTCATTTTACGATTAAAATTAATGTTTGGAATAATATAATCAATTCCTAAAATTTTATGGATGAAAAAGTATTTATATTAATGGAAATAAATGTTTTTTTCACTTTTCCAAGGAACTAGAAAATAAAATTTTATTTAAATATGTGGTAAATATAGTTTTTTTATTTTAATTAATTATTATTTATGTTCAAAAATTCTATGCATATGTATTATAAGTTTAACAAAATATTTTATAATTAATAAAATTTTTTCCTTGAGTATATCTTAATATTTAATATATATATATATATAAATTCTACCAAGTGATAATTACTTAAAAAATATGTTTTTGAAAAGAAACTATACATTTCCAAATATTCCTTAAAAATAATATATGTTACGAAAAACCAAAAAAATTATCAGGAAAATAATTTTTCAATTAAGAATCTAAAAATGAATTTTTATTACAATAATCTTATATGATTCAAAAAAAATTATTTATATATATATATATAATTTCTCAAAAAAGTTTTTTTTAAAATCCATTTTAAAAAATGAAATATATATTTATTATTAATATTTCATATGATTGATTGTTATCTTAAGGGTAATATTAGAGACATGTTATGATAAAAATTAAAGATATAGTGATGATGGTTATATATATATATATATATATATTAATAAGACATATGTTTATATTCAGAAATTAAAATTTATAAATATAAAATCCTAGTTCATTACATTGAAAGGATACCCTTGACTATTGAATAATATTATATAAACCAAATAAATAGGATAATTCAAAAAATTAAATTATAATAATAATGAAATGGAAAAATATAATTCATTATATTATATAAATTATTTTTATTATAATACAGTCTATATATATAATTGTTAAAAATAATAAGACATAACAGAACAAATACCACATCACATGATCATGATCTCAGAGGAGAATCATCAAATATCTTTTGTATTTTAATATATAAATGAAATATATTAATATATAAAAATAATAATAATATATAAGTGAAGAAAAAAAAAATTTATTATTATTATTGAATGTATAAAATAAAATATAAATACAATAAAATTATTTTATAATAAAAAATTTATCATCGAATGAGAAATAACAATATAATATGATAAATTAATTGGATATCCATTTCCTAGGGTTTATTAAAAATCTAGATTGATTTCATTGCTTTTACCATATGATAAACTTTTTTAATAATCTTATTACTATTGAATTACAAACTTACACTCCCAATCATTATAATAAAAAACAAATAAAAATTGTTTTTTGTCAATTCAAACATGTCAATAATAAAATTTCATTTGTTTTTATAAATTTTCAAAATAATATGACATCATTTTCTCAGATTTCAACATCTAATTTTTTTTCTAAATTATCCATTTTAAATTGGGAACATTCTCTTTAAATTATTCATACAACACCATGATTTTTAATTAATCTTAGTCCAAATCTATGGGTTAAAAATAAATTAAATGTAATTATCTTGCATTATTATAAAAATACAATAATCATTGTTATTCTTGGTTAATTTGATGTTAAATTTTACCTTTCATTAGGCAATAAATTGAAAAATTAACTTTTAATTTTTCAAACCACACCTAACTTTTAATTATATACAATTCATTACCGTATCCAATAGATGAATTTTATAATTCTTCAAATATTTTGACACCACTAGATATTCATTTTCAATGTTTTGAGAATTTTTTATATAATTTTTAGTTGTAATACATTTATAAAAATGAAAACCAAAATTTTGAACATTTTGAAAACATTGTATATCATATTTACAATGTATTAGTATTTATATGTTACAAATGATTCAACGGTATTTTTATTATACTTTTATAATAATCTGTGATTCATTAATTGATTTTGAGAACGTGACACTTGTTTCTTAAATAGAAAATTCTTATAAAATAGAAAAGCATACACTCAGCCATTCAAACATTACTATGTATCATAATGATGAGTGATTCAGTCATATAAGTAAAAAAGGAATAAAAGATTTTTATATAGTGTTTTATGTTTTTTTATGATAATTTTACTCATTTTTATCACTTGACACACATTTTAACTTTTGTAACACTTTTTAAATGAAAAAAACACATGTTAATTATTTTAAACAACAACCTTTATCAGAATGTTATTGATGATTATTTATATAGATAAACAATCAATAAAATTATTTTTATAGATTTTTATGATAAATAGAGCTCATATACCAATATTAGAGGTTGATATTTTCATTTTAAACTTAGAAATCAAAAAATATATAAATTAAATTTAGGTATTTTTGAAAACATGATGCATATAATTGAAATTAAATGTATTCATATAATTAAAAAATTAATAAAATAAATTTTTCATATATTTTCTTAATAAGGTAATATTTTTTTCTTAAATTTATTATTCTTATAATAATTTCTCTTAGGGAGAAAATTTAAAATGGAAAAAAAATGTTTTATTTTTTCCAGGAAAATCACATGAAAAATTGAATTTAGATAGTCACTATATTCCAAAAAGTAATTTAAAATACTTTTTAGTGTTTTAAAAAAATAGGAATTATTTTCCTTGTTTTTAATCATTGTATACCCATTTATTACATAGAAATTACTTTTAAAACATAAAAGTTCATTTTTACTCATTATAACTCTAATACATGTAATAATCACTTGAATTTAATTTTTACTCATCAAAAATGGTTCTAAGATCATTTTACTACATTTTCATGAAAATCAATTAATATTTTAATTTATTAAGAGATAGTAAACCTTCTTTTTTTTACATTTATAACACTTTTTTATGTATGAAATTATATTCATTAATTCCATACACCCAAAAAATCATAATGACGTGTGATATATTATTTGTAGTGAAAAATTAATTCATCAAAAATTTTCTATAAATTAATGAAAATTTTATTATTTATATTTGTTTGGATAATTTTATTTGAATTTTTAACATGTATAAGAAAACTATAAAATAAAAAAAAGTATTTATTCTAAAATGACTAGGAATCAAAATGAAATGATTTTTATACTGATAATTTATAAATAAATATTTGATCATTATCATACTATTTTATGATAATCGATTCCCATTTCCTTTATCCTGATAATGGAATATTAGTTTCTAACCTAAATAACACAAAATTTGACAGTTTTTACCTTTTACCATTCAAAAAAAATATCCTTAAAATGGTTTTTTTTCTATAGTGTATAAATAAATTGAAACTCAATTTTATGATTTATCTTGATAATTCAAGCTCATATTCACTCTTGTGATCTTGAGGCACACATTTTAAACTAAAATTTAAAATTAAAATTTAGATAAAAAAATTATAAAATTTTTTTTCACCAAACCACTAAATGGAATAGAATCTAGTTTATTCAAAAAAGTTAAAAAATAAATAGTTTAAGTATATATAAAATATGAAATACTACTCTTTATTTTTTACACATTGTGATAAAATGTTACTAGACCATTGTTCCCTTAATGTTTCTATATAGACACAAACATATGAGTTATATATTTTTTCAAATAATTTTGGAAATATAAAAAACAGTTATTAGATAATAACTATTCATAAAAAAATTGTATATACTAAAAAACATCAATAAAAAATAGTTAATTGAATGTTATTTATTCTATATTTTATTTTATTATTCATATATTTAAAAATATAATAGAAAAATTCACAAAATTTTGTCATTGTGGACAACTAAAAAGGTGGATTAATTTAGTTTTTAATAAAATTTCCATTTACAAATTTTTGTGGAGCTTATATTCCAAAATTTGATAAAAATACCCATTTTAAAAACCGTGTAATTATATTAAATTTTCATTTAAGAAGATTCACGAAGGAATAGTTATTTTTCAATAAAAATGATTTTGAAAATAATATAACTTTTGAAACTAATAAAATAATACAAAAGAATTATATATAAATCATAAATTTAACATAACTATGAGAAAAATTGTTTTTTTAATTTTTTATAAACCATAAATCAGTTAGAGTAAAAAAACAAAAACAAAAAAAAGATATATTGGAAAATATTTAAAAATGAATTTAAATAAGGGGATTAGTCTCGACCAGATACTTAATCCACCCACATTGAAATCGCCTGATGAAAATTGTATTATTATAAAATAAACTGATCAACAACGTGGATATTTTTTTAAAAACATTATGTGGCATATTTGTCTAAGTAAAAATTTTATTCATAGTTATATGTGGGATACAATATTTATTAGTCGCACATAACCTATTCCATAGTAATACATTGAAATAAAAATCAGATTAAATGTGAGATATTGTTATGAAATCTCGAGTTTATCATATGAGACTATGTTTTATAGTTAAACAAAAAATAATAAACATTTCTAAAATGAAAAGCATAAATAGAATGATAAATAGATTAGAGATAAGAATATATGGTGTTTCTCAATCTGAAATATGTCAACTATTCATGATTATGTTAAATTTTCTTTCAAATCATATTGAAAATTTTTTCAAGAAAATGCAAGAATATAATGTGTCATGAATGTCTAGAAATCCAACCATTTTACATATTTTACAAAACAATGTTATTCCATTGAGATATGTCTCAAAGTATATCTTTTTTTATACTATATGAGAGACTATTTTTCTATATCCATGCATGTGTCACACTTTTAGTCATACAAATTTTATTTTCATCTAATTTTATAGTTCTCTATATATAATTACATATTCCAAAATAGTAGTAGAAAAACATAGAAACTCGAACTCATAAAATGATAAATAAAGGTGTGTCTTAGTCTTTAAAAAAATATGTGGAGTTTTTTAAGCATAATATTTCTTAATTCTGTGTTCATCTATCCATCAATAAATTTATAAAATAGATAATGGATAATTATATCTGAAACTAATTACACACAACCACTGTATCTCTTTGGCAGTAGCAACACTGGCGATAGATCATACAAAAAACATGTCTTCTACTATAATATTAACCATTGGTATAACCAAAATGTGAGATTGAGGTATCTTTACCTTATGGTGAAATCAGGTGATAGCAGATACTCCATAAATTTTAAACTATTGGTTATAGATCATATGAATAGTCGCACCATGTTGTGGTTTATAAACTTGGCGGTAGCAACACATGCCAATAGATCTACCTAATGATAGTGGAATATTTTCTTAGGGATATATATTGTGAAAATTATCTCTAGTATACTAGATGTTTCAAATATGAATTGATAGTAGCATCGATTGATATATGAATCCACTAGTGGTGGCATCACTATGGTGGAAAGATCTTGTGGTAGATCCCAGGAGTCATAGAGATAAATTACTAGTAGCTTATTGAAATAGAAATATTATGAAGTGGTTAAATTATTCAACTAACAATAGGTCATTATAACTTATTGTAATTTATGATGGTATATTAGTAATTATCCAATTATCAAAAATTATCTACAAACTATTTAACTCTCATAAAAACTAATTTCCTTAGATAAATAGCATACATAATTTTATGGCACAAAAATAATGAGGTACTTGGAAAAATCCAATTATCTCTTGATTTTATTGATTAAAGATATATTAATTAAAAGACATATAGAATATATATATCAGATAACATAAATATTAATATATACTTATTATAATAATTAATCTTATGATTCAATTGTACAAATACATTACATTCATGTAATTTTGTGATATACCATACAACTACTCTTATGAAATTCCATTAAAAAAATCTCCCTTTTGGGATTAACAAAAAGTGAAAAACAATAGTAAATTAAATATGAAAAAAAAGATGAATTAATTGAGTATCTCTATTATATGTCTTTATAAAAATATTACATCACACAAGGGATTAAAATCTAAAACAAAATTCATATTGAAACCCTAATCAATGTCAGAAGAACCATAGATATCCCAACCTGAGGAATGATACATTGGTTTTTCTCTTTACTTGAAACAATATGGTAATAAGGAGCTATAGATTCTGGTGTATTTATATCTATATAAGATTCCACTATCCTAAGCTTCTTCGCATCTTCAATATGGGCAAGTCCAAAATGTCTAACCAAATTGGTGGATGACTTAATGGGTGTTGATAATTTTTTATAATGGTATATAGACATATGGATGGTATTAGGATCAAGAATATATATATCCTTTTAATTTAAAAAATGGATCCATTAGCAACAAAAAATGTGTGATCACAAGATCACAATACTATATTTCCTTGAATAAATCATTCATCTCTTCCATGAATAACATGAGTTGGGGATCCAAGGTCTTCAACTAGGTCATTGCCTTCTTTAAGTCCATGGTAATAAGAAGAATTATCAAATAATTATACAAATACATTAAATGAGAATTATGCTAATGATTTTTATAAATCATTAATATATAATACAGAATTTAATCATTGATAGTCACTCTATAACACCTAAACTCATTCATGAATTTTTTTAATTAATTTCTTATTGTTATCCCCATGATATTTGATCCAGTGAAGACCATGATGATGATATAATGAAATATCACCCATTACATGATGAATATATTCCTAGTTTCATATTTTTATCAAATTATAATACATTGAAGTAGAATAAAATGGGTGTGTATCTCTATAAGATAAATCTCATGCAGTAGAGAAATGTAGTAGCCTCTCTAAAACAGATATCTTATTTATAGTAAAACTATCTCAATTATACTCTAGGATTTTTCAGATAACATCCATATAATCTATCAGCCTCCTATTCTAAATTTCAATACGTTTAATTCTCAATGAAAACATTGGATTGATATGAACAATTACCAATGGGGCTATCACCCTTTTATCATCTTCACTATTCATTTTTTATAGAATTAAAGATGTTACAATCATCCTAGGAAGATCCTGTTAGAAACATTACCTTAAGACATCCATATCACTATTCTTAAAATAACTGGGATGAAGATTCAATATAATAGAAGGTTCGGTATCCCTCTAACAACCTTCCTTTATAAAAACCTCAGTTAAAATTTCTACATTTGGATCACTGAAAGAAAAACCATCAAAAAACTCATCATGATCAATCATTTATACTATGCATCCCTTAGGATCTATCTAATCAACATAAATTGTATGTATAATATGTTCTAGTGGACGTAGCTGATAACCATCATAATAATCTTAATCAGAGTACTCCAACCTAAGACTATAATACCGTGGGGATTTCTATACCTTAGATGGTGCATTATCCTGATATTGACCTAATGTAGATAGGTCAACATGTATTTGAGAACTTTGGTCATATATATTAGATGGATAAATTGTTTCTATAGATTTACGGATAACTAACAAATTATTAGACATAACATTACACACTCCACTGTATGGTCGTTTAGTCTTAGTAATATCTAATAATTGGTGAGACCTTTTATCCTCATCACCTCCATCAACATCATATACTAAATCATCTAAAAGAATAACCACATCATCTGGTGTCATTGAAAAAGACATCTTTACATGATCACCATTAGATTCTTCATCCTATTTTGTATATTCATCTTCTATTAGAAAAATCTATCTTCATAAGAAGGGAAAGTCATGGGCTAGTAAATTTATAAAAAATAACAAATATCTAAGGTACATAATGGTTTCTTCCCACTTCCACTAAAATGACAACTAATTTCTATTCCTCACCTTAAACTTTCATCACATCATCCTCATGTTCTTAAACAGTGGAGTACTCTAATTTCTCATATTTCATTAAACTAGGTATGACCATGTATCTTGGTTAGGTAGTATTATGTTTAATTTTATCATTATCATAATTTTTTTCATTATCAATTGCCCATTTTTTACACTATGTGTTCCAACTCACTCACATCCTTTTTCTAGTATCTTGATATATGAATGAACCACCACACATAGTCACAATATCTTTTCTTTTAGGTATAATTCCACTAGATTCCAATATAAATAATATCAACTCGTTATATAGAAAATTGTTTGAACTTGAGGGCTTTCTTAGTTGACCAATTTGAACCATCTAATATCTATGTAAATAAATATTATGTCCTATATTCATACGATACATGATTAATATATCCTGATACCTCATAATTTTAAAATATCACTAACTTTAAAAAAAATAATTTTTATTGATTTAAACAGAAAAAATACTATATATTAAATCCTACTACTATATACTATCACATAGTGTCATTCCCACTCTACTCTAATAGTGCATCCTCAATAAAAAAATTATCATGTTTTACAATCATAGATCATTGCTAGTCCTCATATATACTATTGTGAGGGAAATTCAGACATCTTTTCATCTCATTCAATGAGAATAAAAGTTTATTTTTATTTATCATAGTATTGATAACATCTTTCATTTATCCAAACTCATAATCTATAGACTGACAAAACTCATGAACCAACCTAGTGTGGAATGATCGATTTCTCCTAAAGAACCTTTTAACATATCACTTATCATGTATCATTTTCTACATGAGTGTCCGTAATGACAACCACATGGAAACAATTTGTTTTTCAGTGAAAAAAATTAAATACATGAGATGGGGTCTCTTTAGTTCCACCCACCGACTTGATACTCCACCTTCATTATTCAAGGGATATAACTCACCCATCAAACCACTAGGGAACATCATAAAAAATAATTTTACAACAGTTGAAGGTATGAAGGAGGAACATCTAAGGTCATATTTTTTAGGAGATAATGAGTGAAATTTTTCAAATGACGCACATAAAGGATTTTTCTCAGAATCCAATTTTATATAATATTTTATCATCCAAGGATTTTACATCACAAAATAAATATGTATTATAAAAAAGTATAATTTTTGTTATAAATAATATTAATGGTATAACTATTAAGGGTAGGACCTATTCATAGATTACCATGGTAGAATATAGTGGTTGTTTGTTTCAGTCACATCCAAAGAGTTGAACATTGCAGTACCAAGTCATTGTAGCATGTAATAGTTCTATTTCATTATAAAAAATGAACGATAAAATAAAAATGGTTGTATAAAATTTTCAGTAATCATAGTATCATTTCTAATAGTCAATAACAATAATATATTATCCATAGTGGATACCCACAATAGTTCATCGATGGTAGTACCATTGTTTTGAATTATCTCGACCTAAATCGAATAATTATTTAAAAAATAAATAGTAACCAAAAATTATAAATACATGATCATGTATGGTAAATCTATATCTATTAAAATTTAATGGATATATGAATTTTTTAGAAAGATGATGTTCAGTATTAATGAAATCAAGAGTTATATCACCCTTGTTAAAATGAATTATCAAAAAATGATTTCTTGTAGCAATATGTTTTATCCTATAATAAAGAAAATATATATATAAATTTATATTGATCTTTTATTATCCCAATTTATAGGGACATATCCAAATATAATTTTATAGTCTATTAAATTGTATTTCATCAATAGAATTTATACATAACAATTTACAATAGTTGTATATTCATCATTAAAATTGGATAATGCAACAATGTTATCGTTTTTACAACAACATGAATCTAGAGTCATTCCCAAAAAGTTATAATTTACATAGGTTCTTTTTCTATATAACACACAACAACCAAATTCATCATCTGAATAAAAATATATGGTAAATTTTTTCCCACTGGACTAAAACAATCAATTTTTTTTACCTTTTTAGGTAGTTGAAAATTCACTTTATAGAATGTAAATGAGTCTATTTATGGATTTCATGTAAATGGAAACACATAGAGACACAAATAATTATTTCAGACCAGGTAGCAGTTCAGTATAGTAAGCATCCAAATATTTATCTATAAGTGGTTTCATCTACTTGGTTCCTTATTTCATAAATAACTAATTTACTTTTACTAAAAATGGGCTTATCACTAACATTATCATTATCCATGAGAAAAATTTTTTATATATTCTTTTGTTTACATTTTTTGATTTCATATAATTGAATCATTATTTTTTAAAATATGAAAAACATCAAGGATCTTTTATTCCCTGATCAAAATCATTTAAAATATAATTTTGATTTATTTTAAATTTAGAACAAATACAATTTCCCAAATATCCAAAAATAAAATCATCAATATAAATTTTTATAAATAAATCATCCTTTGAAATTATTTTAGTAAATATTAAAGGGTATTATATTCCTATGTTAAAACCATTATAAATTAAAAAAATGAATAGATCATATCATATCTATCTCTATGAGCATGTATAAAACCAATTAATATTTTTTAACTAAAAAACATAATTTGAAATGTGAGAATGTTGAAATACCTAGATATGTTTCACAAAAACATTATCAACTATATACCCATTTATAAATATATTCTTGACATACATTTCATATTATTTTAAATTCAAATACACTATATAGGAAAGAATCATTCTGATGGATTCATTTCTGGATACTTGGGAAAACATTTCTTGATATTCAATATATACCTATTGAATATATATTTGTGTAACCATCAATTAATTTTTTCTAATAATTATTATAGAGTCACCACGCTTATTTCTAGAAATCCATCTAGTTCGTTTAGTTAAGTAGTCCTTTCATCATTCATATATATCCTATAATCTATTTCATTCAAACCAATTTATATCTTCTTAAATTTAAAATACCCATAATTCACCATTATGTGTTTCATTTATATTCATAGTTTAATGGTTTGAAATGAATTCTTATTGATAAAATTGGTTTCTAAGAAATTTTATTGTTTGATTTCCTTTATATAGTTCACCAATAACAAAATATAATGATTAATATTTAAGAACCTTAATGGATATAGAAATAGAAGAATTTTTAAATTGATTTTTATCTACAAGTTTGGAATTAATATTTTCTATGGTTGCATGAAATTTTTTTATATGTGGTAATGAAAAAAAATTACTAGGTACAAAATTAATTTTCTGATGGAAATGTTCGGCATTTATATTTTCTAATGTTGTTTTAGGTTCTAGTATATATGTATCATAAAAAATGACATGTACAGATTCTCCCATAATCATAGTCCATTTATTAAATACCCTATATTTTTAACTGCATGTAGAATATACATGGAAAATTCTTTCATCGCATTGGAATGAAAACATTTCTTAATTCATCTTTTTGAGTATAAATTCATTAATATAAAAAAGAATAAATTAATTTATTTTTTTTTGTCCCATTAAATAATTAATATGAGGTTTTCTTAAAAATTTATCTGATTATACATTATTAATTATATTGAAATATGTTTTTATTTATTATTACCAATTAAAAGGAAATTAATAATCTCCGAGAATCATAAGGAAATGGTCTTGAGGGGATCTATTTATTTTTCCTACTGCACTTTTGTACGGTGTGGCCCTATGAGTATAAAATTTATAACAATAGCCATGTTGTGATTGTGGTGACCAAAATTCTGGGTTTTCATACTCATGTACATAATCACTTATTATGTTATTAATTATAATCCCCCTAATATTTTATGTAGATTTAGAATATTTAGAAAAAAGGTCAAAAAGATTCAATTTTATGAGAAATTATAAATACCCCTATATAACAAGATTAATCATCCATTATATCGACATCAAAATGTTTTATAGATAATATATAATCTATAAAACACCTAATGAAATCTATATAAACCAATTAAAAAACGAGAAGTTGAAATTTCATTCTTTCAGTTGAATGGAAAATTGTGTTTCTTTCCCTTTTTTATATGGGGTATAGACTTTGTTGTTTTGGAATTCTAGTATAGATTTATCCATAAATAAATCATTCCTAGTTTTCATTATAAGATAATGAATATTGTAATGAACTCGTGTCTTATGAAAAATCTAATATTCCATGATTAAAAAATATAAAGAAGAAACATTTTGAGAAAATAATGAATTACAAATCAGAACCATATACAGATCATTTTTCATAGAAGTTAAAAATAAATCATCTTTCACATAAAAATACATTATAAGAATTATTTTCAACCCTATCATGGTATACATCATCACACAATTTCAGTATTCTATGTAAGATATATTTTAATCAAACTACAATTTATATATTAAAAATTAAAACAATATTAAAATTACCTATTTAACTAAGTACTATTATTTTTCATTTTTCATTTAAAAAAACATAAATGTCCCCCATCAACATTGGTTAGGTCTATCAAGCATGAGTAGACCAATATATATGACTAGAACATCCAATGTCTACTTACTAGAGATTCATAATAGAACATTCCAATATTGTTTCCCATAAAATAGATTTAATCCTGAATTTCTTTTTTACCCATATTTTTATGGGTTAAAAGATATATAAAATATTGGATTTAGGAATCATATTCTTTTTAATGGTTTTTTATAATCATACTATATATTTTAATAAAAATAAATATTTTATTAGGCCCTGTAGAATATAAATTATTAATTATACTCGTAGGGATATAGCTATGTAAAAATATGTTTTTAGAGATTTTCCATTCTACATGTTGGTAACCAATTCTTGTAGTTTATTTAATTTATTTTCTTCACCATATATTTTGATTAATGTTTTTATTCCATAATTAAATCTCATTAAATAATTATTAAATTTATCATTATATCATTCATCTCATCAATTTCTATTATAAGTTGGTAAATCATATAAGTTTCTATAGAAAAATCAAATTTAAATTGAGAATAAAGTCGTGAGTCCTTATTGAATATTTATATTGTTTCTAAAATTCATTAAATGTATCATCTTCTATATTAAATTATTTGAAAAAATCATCACTATTATTATTTTGTACATCAATATTTTCTCTGAGGGAATTTAATTTTTACATGAGGTTTATGAAAAACTTTTAATACCTTAGATCTATTTTTCATTGACCACATATCGGCCCTAATTGTTTTTTCTTTAAAAGAATCCAAATCACTTGAACTCCACTTAGTGTAACTCAAGGTGTAATTTATGTACTCATTATGTATTTTTTTTATTTTTAATCAAAATATTTCATATAATTCAACTTTATAAAATAAACATTTATGTTTCTTATCCTTTTATAATTCTAGTAGGATAATTCAGTTTTAACGACATTAACTATTGTGAATAAAATACACATTTATGATTTAATTATATTTTATATGGTTATAGAAAACACATGAGTTTATTTTTATTGATTATATCCAGTGGTATATAAATTAATGTTTGTATATCTCTACCTTTGATAATATATGCATTGAATAGTGATCCATGGCTCATATAAATAGAGTGTTTTAACAAATACTTTGGGTGTAAAAAAGGAAGTGATAGACTCAACTAGTAGGATCGTACCCTATGAATCCCATTTATCAGAGCTTCTGAGGTACATATAATTTCTTGTCATTTTCGTATACCATGACCAAACTGATATCCAACAACATAAGCACAAGCCAAATCATTTACTGGAGAAGTTACAACTCTTTTGGATCATGACCCAAACCATGTTCCACGAACAACCTTCTGAAAGACCCATCATTGCAGATATTTATTTCATGTCATATGATTATTTATTAAAGGGTATGTATCAATACCATAACAACAAAAATATGTAAATTATTTTTAATATTATAATGGGGATTTTTTATCCTATTATTGTTACTATGTAAATGTTTTGAAAAAAAACCAATTTTATATTTGGTTAATATTCAAATTAAATTAATTAATTACTCTATAATAGAAATAAATAATATTTTAAAAAAATATTATTATTAAATATATTTAATTGAATATAAATTATCACATAATTTTTATGATATCAAATGTATTTTTTATAAGGGTTCTAAAAAAGTAATTGTCAAACCCTCTCTGTAAAGACATGGAAATTTAAAAGAATTTTTTTTCATAAATTCTTTGGAATTTTACGTGTCTGCATTTCTTGACGACACTTGATTCCGAGGCCTGGTGTGCCCGAAATCAATTTTTGAAGTTTTGTTCAGGTACGTTCAGTAAACGTACGTGCGGGTTTTTCTATCTTTTGAACCGGTTCTCAGAATCAAAATCTGAGGGCACCGATTAACTCACAGCGCTGGTATTCGCCTAAGGGGACCTTTACCACTGTTGTGTTTTATACGGGTTGAAAATTAATTTTTGGGGATTTAGAATAAAATAAATAATATTTGTAGAATACAATTTTATTTATGGATGGTTTTTATTTCCTCCCACGGGGAGTTAAAAGTGGGGCCCACACCCACATAACTTCCCATGAGAGGATTTAGTTTGGTGGGACCCACATGTGCCCTAAACCTTCCATCTCCCCATAACTCCCATTAACCCCATTAACACCCCTTATAATTAATTGTGTTGGAAAACTTAATGAGAGGAAGGTGTGGAGTTTTCAAAAAAATTCAAAGAGAGTAGTTGTCACGACCTATCCCCCAGGGCCCGTATCATGACTACCCTAAGCCCGCCATCCATAGGCCTGGGGCTGGCGACTACCACCAAAGGCGTAATTATCTAAAAACTAGGAAGGAATTGCCTTTATAAAACGTAACACACACTACCAGAGTAGAAGCAGAAGCAGAAGCAAAAACTATGAAAAACTATATAAAAAGTTTGCTGAAAGTATAAAGGGCTGGAAATACAAGGCCAACAGAAAGGTACAAATACAATTGAAGAAGGTACAACTGAAAAAGAAAAATAGTTGAATGGTGAAAGCAGCTCCTTGATCGTCCTCCAGGATCGTCCTCTGGGTTCCTACTTGAAGGGTAGGTACAGATGTCTTCCTCGGCACTCTTCGTCTATCGGTTCGCTCCATGTGTCGTCATGCCAAGTGTCCACCTCCACATATCTTCCAGTCCTGGCGCTCTCGGCCTTCATCAGCGATGTCTGTCGTTTGCATCCAACACAATGAGGTGCGGGCATAGCCCGTGCAGCGGTGAGTATAATGATACTTAGTAGGGTCCCCGAGACCCTCAAGGTCTCACAAAAATCCACAAGGATAAACCCCAAAGTATGATTTCAATAGATAACCATTACTTAGGTATATACCCATACATATACCTAAGTTATCAAGTAACCCATCTCAATCATGAGGAAAACACAAAGGTCATTGACTCAGCTGGAACCCAGATTTTTATTCACGATGTTGAAACCACAGCTGCTGGAGAACTCCTCTTCTGTCGAGTATAGTGGTCCTACCATTACCACTAGGCGCTTCCCACTAACCTTGGACTATTGAAGTAATCCACCTGTCGAGTACTGTGAGCCTGCCGCTACAACCAAGTGCTTCCCACTATGGGTTTGCCGCTATAACCAAGCGCTCCCCCGCATAGCCTATAGAGGTACTCATTCTGACATGTACCGCGGGTCTGCTGCTACAACCAAGTGCTCCTCCTCTGTGGGTATTCAACTACAACCATGTGCTCCCCACTGGGCCATCCGAATCACTCCGAGTCGATCGATCAGTAGTCGTCAAGTCGGAGCCAACTACTAGGTCTCTGCATTCTACTCGCTCGTCACCAGGATGGTCCGCTCCACGATCCATAATCTGATACTTCAAGTATCATGAAGTCTCACGGAGAAGTATCACAAATGACCTCCTCTTCATAAGGGTCTCAATGCAACAGACGACGCGTCAATCGAACTCCCGGTCTATGAGATATTAGCTTTTCCGTTCCAGGGCCCCAGTTAGTTTGTATGCCAAAACCAACCCAACCATACTCCAATATCCTTCGAATCCCATGTAGATTATGCCAAGAGAACCGACCCATCAAAAGGAAACCAATGTAGTTGACAGAACGTCAATCGGACGTCTGGTCCTTAAGTTATAAGCGTTTTCGCTCCAAGGTCCCGGGTGGTTTTTGTTTCAAACCATCCCGACTATTTTTCCAAATTCATCCAAAACTCACTTAGAGTATCGCAAAAGTACCTCCTCATCATGAAAATCCCAGTGTCACAGATAGCACGTTGATCAGGTGTGTGGTCTTAATGTTATTCAAGTTACAGTGAAAATGGGCCAGACCCGTTAAACCCAGTGGGCCGGCAGGTCGGGTCAACCCGGTTTTGGTAGGTCCGAACCGGCAGAGGGTTGGACTAGCCTGGTGAATCACGCGGCCCAGACTAAGGGGCGCAGCCCGGCCTGGCGGGGCACGGCCCGGCGCGGCGCGACCCGGCTGGCCGAGCGGTCCGGTACGGGAGCGGCCCCCCGCTTTCCTGAATAGGCGGTGCTTCCCTCCTACCCGGTCGGCCAAAGCCGGCATGCTTCCCGAGTGTGAGGGGCCCACTTGGGCAGGCCGCTGTCCTCTACGCGGGGTGCCAGGCAGCGCCGCAGCCTCCTCCAACCCGGCCAACTGACGAGCCGGCCGGTTCACCCGCCGAAGCGGGCCGCGGAGCACGGGCCGCGGTCCTTCGCAGTGCGGTGCCCTCGTGGTGCCACGGTTTCTTTTTCTCGGCCGGCTGTAGCCAGTCGGTTCTTTCTCGGTCGAGCAGCCCATTATTGCATGCCATGGTTCTTCCACACGCGGCCACTGCCTTCTCCCGTCACCGCCTCTTCCAACACAAATTTATTGCGAACCAAAACAGAAAACATTGGAGGTCATCGGGACGTGTTCGTTCAGCCCGTGCCGTCTGCGTTAGGCGGTATCATAAATTCAAAGAAAAACTATGATTCTCAATGAATAACAGGGTGAAAAATATTCACTTCAAGTTTTACAAACCCCTACCTCAATATAAGGTTTGCCGTAGTCGGGCATCATGGAAAACGACATCGTGGGGAGATGGTGTCAAGTCGTTGACGTCATAGAAGAAGGAGTCGAGGATGGCACATTGTCGACATTCCTTGCGGGTGGCTCCTTCTATTTTCCCTTGGACGAATATCTAAGGATATCATCGTCATTCTTTGGTAGTTCTTCATTAAAGGACCATGTTCTTCATTGAAGAATGAAGCACTTCTAATTCTACAGAGGTTCCCCCACCAAAAATATTTTCTATGAAAATATTATAATAGAATTATCCAAATTTAAAGAAATGCCATGAAAATCAAAATGGAGATGTTCCAATTAATTAATAAGGATATTAATTAATTGTGTTGGAAAACATAATGAGAGGGAGGTGGAGAGTTTAACAAAAATTAAAAGGGAGGAGTTAACAAATTAATTAAAGGGGGTTTTAATGGGCTTAAGGGGAGTTATGGGGAGATAAAAGGTTTAGGGAACGTGTGGGTCCCACAACACTAAATCCTCTCATGGGAGGTTATGTTGGTGTAAGACTCACTTATAAATCCCCTTTAGAAGAAATAACCACCATCCATAAATAAAATTGTGCACTCGAAAATTTTATTTATTACATTCAAAATCCCCAGAAATTAATTTTCCACCCGCATAAAACACAACTGTGGTAAAGGTACCCTTAGGATAATAATGGTGTTGTGAGTTCATCGGTGCCCTCAGATTTCCATTCTGAGCACTGGTTCAAAATATATAAATACCCACATGTACATTCACTGAACGTACCCGAACAAAATATCAAAAATTGATTCTGGGCATACTGGGCCTCAGAATCAACTGCCGTCAGAAACTGTGGACTCGTAAAATTTCAAAGAATTTAAGAAAAAAATTTCCTTGAAATTTTTGAGTCTTTACATTACGCCAACCTTAGGTATTTACGTCCCCATAAAGATACAACGTACACTAGGGAAACAAAATAGGGTACTGAGCACGCATCTGAGTCTTCCACTCCCATGTGCTCTCCAGGAGGTTCTCGTGCTGCCAGTGAACGTGCACCAGAGGAATCGACCATCCATGCAGGATCCATTTCTGTTGATCCTCAATCTCCACTAGATCCTCTGTGAAAGTCTCCTCGTGGTCGATGATGTGGGATGGGTCGTGCACACATCTCCATAGCTGAGAAACGTGGATGACATCGTGCACCTGGAACAACTAAGGTGGAAGGGCCAGACGGTAAGCCATCTCACCTACTCTACTGAAGAATTGGAGGAGTGATTGTAGATAGGATACACCATCTATATCTACAAAGGATATCAGCAACGCAGCCAGCTGCTCCGTCTCCTCTCCTATTAGCTGAATTCCTGAACTCCTATTGAGATCATCTGCTACTATGTTCCCCTTCCCAGGAGTATAGACTATCTGGAAGTCATAGTCCTGGAGGAACTCAAGCCATCGCCACTGTCTCAGGTTCAAGTATTTCTAAGAGATGATACACCTGAGACTATTGATATTAGATTAAACCACAAACCATTCTCATGACGAACTATAGGTGAGACTATCCAATTTAAAAATATCGTCTACACCCTTCTATGTCAACGATTTACAAGAGAGGTTATTATTTCACCTCTGCTAAAAAGTGAAATCTGGTCTCATCCCTTGGATAAACCATGTCTTTTGCCTAATACATTCAATCCTGACATGAACGGTAAAATTTCATGTCATGGAAGACATCGTAAGGCCTCAACACTACTACCATGAGATCCAACTGTTACTATCACCTCCAAGGGTTGAGTCACACTGTCGGCATCAGTGTGTGGTCACTGGGTCTCCTCTAGTAGGAATCTTGAAAGTGAGGTTCAATTAAACAGTTTTAACTAGAACCTCTTTGTATTAACCACACAAAAGGCTGTAAGTAAAACGTCACAAAAATAGTGTCTTTTATTACTACAGCTTCAAGTACAAAGACTCATGACAACCACAAACAAATTCATCAAGGAAGATAGAAGCACCATGAACAGAGGCCTTCATGCCTAGAACTAGTCCTACACCTATCCACCTGTTTTTGAAGCTCCATAGTCATAAGATTCAGTAGCTTGAAGGTGTGCTCTCCCATGTCCACCTGTTCTATGCGGTCAGGGTGGACCACTTTGTGGTGGTGGTGGAAACACCTCGAAGCGTCGTCCACCACCAGTTGCACGACCAGCTCCTCTGCCTCGGTCTCCTTCTAATTGTATTCTGCCTCGATTGAACCTCTACCTCTTCCTGGTAGGCCCTTCATCAATCTACTTATCATCTGTATGGAGGTTTGGGCAGTCACATGCCATGTGACCAAGCCCACCGCAGGTGTAACACAATCCACTCCTAGTAAGTCGTTCTCCGCCCCGGGTGCCTCGTACAGAAGATCATGAGTCATGAGGTTAAATACCTGTGGGTCTGGTCCTCTTGGACCCCTGCGTTATCTGTCTATTTCCAGCTATAGAAGACTCCACTGCATGTCGACTAGTGGTGGGTTCCACTGTTGGAGATTTCTTAGCAAGGAAACTCTCCACTAGGAGGGCTCGCTCCAACACCCCCATCTGCGTCGGGATGCTGTGGGAGACAACTAAAGCTCCAATCTCCCACATGAGTCCCTACTCAAAGGTTTGGTCCCTAATTAATGGGTCTCGTACCATATTAGTGGAGTAGCGCGAGAGGTCGGTGAACCTTGCTGAGTAATATGCCACCATCATGCTACCCGGCTGTGGATGCAGAAGCTCCTGTATATGCAATGCTCAAAGGGTGGCTGGTACAAAATCCACTCGGAACAGCTTCTCGAAGTCTGCCCATAGAAGTGACGCCTCATCATGTATCTGGAGCATCAAGATCCACCATCTTACAGCTACTACCTGAAGGAGTATGGAAGCAAGGATCACCATGATGTCAGCTGGAGTCCCTACCATTATGAAGACTCTTTCTATAGCCTCAATCCAATCCTTAGCCGCCTGTGGGTCCGTCTCTCCCCGGAACATGGGTGGCCTCTGGTGCTAGAACTCGTGCAGCACACTCCAGCAGCGTGCATCGCTTGCTGTTTGGGCGGATGGAATCGGTGGCCCAATGGGTTGTAGTACCGCTGGTGACTCAACTGGAAGAGGTCCCTGCATTGAGGCCTCGTCGCTTGGTGGGCTATCAGTATGTACAACTCTCGGGGCCCTAGTCGTTCGTCCGCAGGGAGGCATCCTAAAGGAAACAGATGCGACACTGTCAAAGATTCAACCTAGTGAGCTGAACTGGTTTGATCTTACTTAAAGGAAAAACATTTGAAAACACAGATGCAATCATTCTTTTCGTGCACTGAGTTAGAAGTCAGAATTAAAGGTCCTGGTGTATGGATACGTCGGCCACCCGCACCAATACGTGGCTCCCTAAACTGAAAACCACACTTAGTACCCTTAACACTATTCCTTCACAGAAAAGAAATACCAGAGTCCTAACTTCTATGGTAGAACTGATGCCCTCTAACACCAATTTGTCATGAATTGTTCCCTGGGGCCCGTATCGTGACTACCCCAAGCACTCCGTCCATAGGCTAGGGGCTGGCGACTAGCACCGAAGGTGTAATTCCTTAAAAACTAAGAATGCATTGGCTTTATAAAACGTAACACACACTACCCGAGTACAAGCCAAAGAAAACACTAGGAAATTCTATATTACAAGGGTGATAAAAGTAAAAAAAGGCCGGAAAGAGAAGCCCAACAGAAAGGTACAACTACAACTGAAGAATGTACAACTGAAAAAGACAAACAGAAGAATGTTGAAAAAAGCTCCACGATCGTCCTGCAGGACTGTCCTCTAGGTTCCTACCTGAAGGGTAGGTATAGATGTCCTCCTCGGCACTCCGCGTCTATCGGTTGCTCTGTGTGCCATCACGCCGAGTGTCCACCTCCGGGTACTGTCCAGTCCTGGCACTCTTGGCCTTCATCAGCAATGTCTGTCATCTGCATCCAACACAACGAAGTGCAGTCATAGTCCGTGCAGGGGTGTGTATAATGATACTCAGTAGGGACCCCGAGACACTCACAGTCTCTAAAAATTCTACCAAGGATAAACCACAATGTATGATTTCAACGGATAACCATTACTTTGGTATGTGCCCATACATATACCTATGTTATCAAGTAACTCATCTCATTCATGAGGAAAACACAAAGGTTATTGACTCATCTAAATCCAGGATTTTTATTCACGTTGTTGAAACCACAGCTGATGGAGAAATCTTCTTCTGTCGAGTACAGTGGGCCTATCGCTACAACCATGCGCTTCCCACTAACTTGGGACTTCTAAATTACTCCACCTGTTGAGTACTGTGGGCCTGCTGCTACAACCAAGCGCTTCCCACCATGGGTCCCCCGCTATAACCAAGTGTTCCCCCTCATAGCCTATATAGGTACTCCTTCTGTCGAGTACAATGGGTTTTCCGCTACAACCAAGCTATCCTCCACTGTGGGTCTGCTGCTACAACAAAGCGCTCCCCACTAGGCCATCTGAATCACTCCGAGTCGATCGATCAGCAGTCGTCAAGTCTCAGCTAGCTACTAGGTCTCTGCATTCTGCTCGCTCGTTACTAAGAGGGTCCACTCCACGAGCCTTAAGCTGATACTCCAAGTTCAACTAAGTCTCACGTAGAAGTATCACAAAGTACCACCTCGTCATAGGTGTCTCAATGCAACAGACGACATGTGAATCGAAGGCCCCATTTGTGAGTTATTGGTTTTTCTGTTCCAGGGGCCTGGTTGGGTTTTAAGCTAAAAACAACCCAACCATACTCAAATCTCATCCAAATCCCACTCCGAGTATTCCAAAAGAACCTACCAATCAAAAGGAAACTAACGTAGTTGACAACACGTCAATCAGAAGTCCGATCCTTAAGTTATAAGTGTTTCTGCTCCGATGACCCGGTTGGTTTTGGTTTCAAACCAACCCAGACCTTTTTTCAAATTTGTCCAAAACTCACTTAGAGTATTGAAAAAGGACCGCCTCGTCACTAGAATCATAGTGTCGCAGATGGCGCGTCGATCGGATGCGCAGTCATAAAGTTATTCACGTTTAAGTGAAAATGGGCCTGGGCCGTTAAGCCCAATGGGCTGGCAGGTTGGGCCAACCCGGTTTTGGCGGGTCCAACCCGGCATAGGGTCGGACCGACCCAATGAATCACGCGGCCCGACTGTCCGTGGCTCAGCCCGGTCGGCCGAGCGGTCTAGGGGGGGCTTTCTCGAAAAGGCATCACTAAGCGATGCCACCCTCCTACCCGGCCGGCTGAAGCTGGTCGTGTTCTCCATCGTGAGGGGACCGCTTTGGCTGGCCACTGTCTTCCGCGCATAGCGCCAGGCGGTGCCACAACCCCCTCTAACCTAGCCAGCCAACGAGCCGACTAGTTCACCCACCGAAGCGGCCTGCGGAGCGCGGGTTGCGGTCCTCCGCAGCGCGGCGCCCTCGTGGCGTCGCAGTTCTTTCCACTCGGCCGACTATAGCCAGCCGGTTCTTACATAGCCGAGTGGCCCATGGTTGTCGGCCGCAGTTCTTCCACACACATCTGGCGCGCGGCCACCGCCTTCTCCTGTTGCTGCATATTCTAACACTCCTTTATTGCGAACCAAAAAAGAAAACATCATAGGGTCATCGGGCCGTGTTTGTTTGGCCCACTCCCTCCGCGTTAGGCGGTATGATAAATCCAAAGAAAAACTATGATTCTAAATGAAGAACATGGTACAAAATATTCACTTCAAGTTGTACAAACCCCTACCTCAAAATAAGGTTTGTGGTAGTTGGGCGTCATGGAAAATGGCGTTGCGGGGATATGGCATCAACTCATTGATGTCAGGGAAGAAGAAGTCGAGGATGGTGTTTCATCGGCGTTCCTTGTGGGTGGCTCCTTCTCCTTTGGCTTGGCTGAAGATAGAAGGAGAAGGTTTTCATTCTTTGGTGGTTCTTTTTTTAAAGGCTGGTGTTCTTCGTTGAAGAATGAAGCTCTTCTAATTCTCCAGTGGTTCCCCCACAAAATTTTTTTCTATGCAAATATTATAATAGACTTTTCCAACATTAAATAAATTCCATGAAAATCAAAATTGAGATGTCAAAATTAATTAATAAGGATATTAATTAATTGTGTTGGAAATCTTAATGAGAGTTAGGATGAGAGTTTAAAAAAAAATTAATAGAGAGGAGTTATCAAATTAATTAAAGGGGGTGTTAATGGGGATAAGGGGAGTTATGGGGGGGTGAAAGGTTTAGGGCACATGTTTGTCCCACCACAATAAATCCTCTCATGGGAGGTTATGTGGGTGTGGTCCCCAATTATTATTTCTCTTGGGAGGAAATGACCACTATCTATAAATGAAATTGTGTACTACAAATATTTTTTTTCTAAATCCTAAAAAAATAATTTTCAACCCGCCTAAAATGCAACAATGGTAAAGGTCCCCTTAAGTGAATACTGGCGCTACGAGTTCATCGGTGCCCTCTAATTTTGATTCCGAGCACCGGTTCAAAAGATAGATAAACATTCACATACGTTTACTGAAGGTACCCAAACAAAATTTCAGAAATTGATTCCGGGCACACCGGGCCTTGGAATCAAGTGTCGTCAGAAACTACGGACTCGTAAAAATCCAAAGAATTTAGAAAAGAAATTTTTCTTGCAATTTTTGGGTATTTAACCCTTCATTTTAAATTAATGTTTTTTTTATTTTGAAAATCAAACATAGTATATTTATAAAATTAAATTGAAAAAATGAATATTATTTTTTCTATCATGAATTTAAATGTATATAATAGTGATTTTTTTATAATTTTTTGGCATAGTCAAATTTTTTGATAAAAATTAAGTACTATAATAATATATATTGTATTTTAAGACATCATAATTTTCCAATATTGAGGTAATAAATAATATAAATTGAATCATTGGAAAAATATATTTATTCCATTAAAATAATGTAATTTTATGTCTATTTTGATTATTTGATAAATTCTTAATAAATCATCCAAGGCTAATAATATATTTTAGGATTTCAATAACAATTCATTGAGAGTGTGACTCAACTCTACATTACCAAGGAAATTTTTTTATTGTATTTGGAACTTCAAAATATAAAATAATTTCAACCACTAACCTATTGAAAACACCTAGGTAAAAGTCTGTTGGATGTATTTTGGTTTTGAATATTTTTTATGTAGTGTCCAAAATGAAAATAATAACGAAATCCCCCACAGTCCCTATGTAAAACTAAAAAAGATCCCATTTATCTTCATACAAATTCATGTCGGATGACCAAACTATGACCTATACTCCATGGAATCCTCTAAAGGTTCCTTAGATTTTACAAAAATCCCCTCCTAGGACATTAGAGTCACACACTCAAGTAATATAACCTCACCATCATCTATTTCGTTCAATTTGAGAAACTTATTTGAAATTACCCTTTATAATTACAATTGGTTATATTATAATTAATTTATTATAATTCATTACATGTAAAAATAATGTTATTTTAATGATATACCACTTATACAGTCTCATTTTTCGCCCTTACCTAACCCGTTATTATGCTGAAATTTCGTAAGGGAACCTCATCCTCTACTATCTTCTTTTATCAAAATCTTCTTTTATTGTTATGTGTTTTAATTTAAATTTTATTCTGTTGGGATATGTTATTCCATATACCACCTTAATATATATTTTATATATAAATGATTTTATCCATTTTCAATCTCATTTATCCCTCTTAACAACCTTTATGCACACATGTTACCATGTCGAAACATTACAAGGGTTCTTTAGTTTCTCCACTTTCTTCACGTTTGATTACTATGTTAAACCTTATATTCCCAATTACTTATGTTGAGTCATTTTTTCTATGGCCCATCTTACTATCCATTTCATTTAAAAATTATTACAGTCTCATTTCCCTCTCATCAACCAATTTTATTAATTTTTTATGACATCATTATGCTGTTGAAATTACAGAGTGATTTTCCGTGCCAAAATAATTGTGTAGTGAATACCATACCCATTTTTCTATAAGGGTTATTTAAATTTATGCACATGTAATTATTTATTGGATAAATACATGTATTTATTTCAAAATCATGTATTCTAGAATAAATTATGATTTTCAATTAATCCATGTTATATGATCTATGTGGATCACTTAAGAATGAAAATGAAATGATTATGAAGGGTACCCTAATAGCACTCTCATGCACTGGGTAATGGTTAGTATCATGATACATCATGTTGGGATAGGGGTTTCACCTTATTCGTTTAGCATATTTTTTCCACTATGTTGTCCTTAACATTTAGCCTTAACTAATGTTTATGATATACTATTTTATGTTGTCTCAGAATTTCCCATGTTATGATTATCAGGCTATATCATGACATAGTATTCATGTTACATGTTTAGTCTTGTGATATTCTTATTATCTCTCATGTTTTTTCTTACTCTTATTATGCATTTTTTATTCCCTAACTGGATTTTATATCTCACCCATTTCTTGTGTATGTCCTTAGGTTATCCCATTTAGTGCCAAGTACGAAGGAACGTTTTGGCCATGCCTAGGTAGTTATCAATAAAATGATTCTTTTCAAGTTTTATGATTCTATTTAACATACCAAATATCCCAATAATAGTACAACACTCGATATTATGGGTTTTATTATGATTACTAAATCATCTATTAATGTGTTATAATGATCAGGGTTGTGATAGTTGGTATTAGTGGATAGGTTCAACAATGTTTGGGATTATGATTATAAAAAATAGTGAAATCCATTAAATTAGAGAAATATTGAGAATGACATAGGGATAATACTAACTATAAGATAATGACCCTAAATTTATGTATGTATTGGGAAAGTTTATTTTCAAGAAAATACATCCTTTCCTAGATACTACAATTTCAAGTGGTTCTTACACAGATTTACTTAGGGTTAACAACACCAACAAGATGTTATGGGGTTGACTCTAGGTAGTCTGTTACATGAAAATGGTCTTTACTATGCACTTGGATTGACACCCTCATGAGATATTCTTTTGAAAATTCATAATCACATTTCAAACAATTATTATGGGATCCAAAACATACCAATAAGAATATATGTTAGGGAATATATCATAGGTAAAATAGATAAAATCCTATAAATTCACAGGTTAAAGAGGTAAATAAGTTATCCCATTAATTTATTTGGATTCCACTTTATGTGTTTCATTGTTTAAGATAATCATCCATAATTATCCTTTTTTATTATATCCAATGTCTGGTAATATGTGGAATCATGATGACAACCGATTCAAAGGGTTGTGTAATGATTTCGCAAATGAGATACCCATTCTGATCGGAACTTGAATAAAAAACATTGTCACAATAATCTCTCAGCTATCTATAGACCGTAATAGAATCATTGACCAAGAGGAGTGACTAAATCTCCCTATGAGAGCACAATCCACAATCAAGATCTTTATTTTACAAATGCCTCTATCTTTCAATGGATCATAAGATTCCATAATTTCATAACAATGCCATGAATCATTTTTTTATTTTCAAAAGTCAGTTAAAGGGTGACCAGAACCCCAGGATACAACCACAAACTCAAACCGATCACATCCATACAAGGATCAGACAACATACCAGCACAGATTTATATATCATCCAAGCCAAACTCATCTCTACTTCCCCTTCTTGACTCATCATCTCTGGTAGCCGTGGCTATTTCCCATCCTGGAGTCCTCCAGTAGTGAGCACTATTGACACGGTTCCAAAGCGGATCTAAAACATGGTAATCTGGTGTTGTCCTCTTGATCTCACTATTCTTTTCCCAGGTCACAGTCACCTCTTTATTCCTCTTGGAGGCGGAGCGAGTCCGCATCGGCTACGGGAGACATGAGTAATCCCTCCTTGGTGAACGTCTAGAAGTGGCAGAAACAAGTCCTTCAATTAAAGCAGTTCTCTGTTTCCCACTTTGAACCACTTCACTGAAAGAGAGCGTCTCCCCTCCTTTACCGGCCTGCTCCCCCGAGCTCGAAATAGGAGAACCTGCAGAAACCTACTTTTTTGGGGTCACATCCCCCATAGTAGTATCATCCACCAGCAGAGGCAGGGGCACACCCACTGCGACATCCTCCTCTACCACATGAGTATCATTCATTAACAAAGGGAGGGACACACCCTCTTCAATCGCATCATCCATAGACACCGTGAGAACCTCCTTCACACCACCATCAACCTGCACACTCTTGGAGGCCCCCATACTATCACCCCAATCTCCTGAAACAACACTTAAAACGGGATCAAAACTAACATTACCAAGGCAATCAAACCTATTGGTTAAAGAAACAAAGGGTCTGGCCTTTGGATCTAAGCCTCTATTCTCCCTGTACTATTCTGAGATGAACTGGCTTCCACAACCCCCACTGGGTGAACCAAAGAAAGCCCTTCCCCTGCCCTCACCCTATCATTTATGGTCTTACTGCCTTGACCATCCACATCCAGCGTCTTTCTAGCATCGACCAGGATATTGGACACCACTGTAGATTGAGCCTCCTTATCCTCCCCCTTTGAACTCTTCTCCACAGGAACAGGATACCTCCTTCGATACGAGGTCTGGAACTCATGACGCTGAGACTTCACCTCCTGGGTAGACGAGGCACGCTGAAATCTCCCAGAATTGTGTCTAAAATGATTACAATTCAAACAAAAATCAGGCCAACTCTCATAGATAAACTATTGTTTACACCTATAATCCTCTCCAATTGTAATCCAGACAAAGTCAAATGGGGCCCTAGAGGGATCCACTTCGATGAAAACACGAGGATTAATTGGATGACAAACTGCTTCAGTACGAGAATCCAAACACAGAAATCTACCCACGAGATTACCCAACATTCATATGATAGAGGGATTTTGAAAAGGAAAGGGAAGCTTAGGGAAACTAACCCAAACCGCTGCTAAAGGGAGATCACGATTCATATGAAAGTCGAACGACCATCGAAGTAAGAAGAATTTACTTCCATTGAAACTGTGACGAGCTCTTGACCAAGCCTTGACAAGATCCTCTTCCGACGCAAAAAGAATCATAATTTGGTACCTGTCCAGTAACCCGACGGTCTCCCATTCCTGTAGGTCCCAAGAAGAGAAGACGAACCTGTCGAAGGTGTCGACAGACGGTCTCATTTGTCTAAATCGAGCAACCAGGGTATGCTTCAACAGTGAAGCCAATTCTGTGAACTCGGAAGTCGAAATCTGAAGGTTAGGGATGCCATCTAATAGATCTGGAACTTTAGGGCTTACAAAATCCTTCGTAAATGGAGAAAGAAAATTAGGTTTGGATAAAGGTTGAAACAAAGACATTGCAATCCTGGGGGGCGATGAATTCTCCTCCCCCGAAAAGGGGGGAGGATCCGGCCAGGCCGCCGTCTTCACCAGCTATGGGAGAGCATCGGAGGGTGAATCTAATCAGTGGTGCACATTGATCAAGAATAGGAACCCTGAGGAAAAGATCGAAACAGTGGAGTGTAAGTAATTTTATAAACTGTTTTTCGATAAATATTTTCCTCACACTCTATGTATTAAAATGGAATTGTATTTCATTGATCTCATGAAAAAATATATATTATCTAGTAGGTAGTATGAGGAAATTTCATATGACTTTCACAATATGCCCATTGTTTTATCATTACCACCGAATGCACGGTTGAGTGCTTCATTGATGGGATAAATCCTAGTCTATATAAAGCCTTAGCATCTATGACTTTGATAGCTAAGAGTAAATTCTACAATATTCCCTCAATTATAAATTAGAGATCGGATAATCCTAAGCGTATTATTGGGATAGGAAGAAAACACTAAAGTATAATTTTGAGGTTCTGATGGAAAATCCAACGGTTCTATGAAATTTCACTATCCAACATTCCAAAGGTACGAAAAGAAGTACCCTAGAATTTATCTAGTGGAACATGGAAAATCCCTAGCTGATGAAGAGAAGATAACATAAACAATTATTGATGATAAAATATACCCACCAATGTGATAGGGTAAACTAATCTTCTATTCAACCCTCAAATCATTATTCACTAATATAATGACATGGAACCAAAGCACTTTTGGAACAAGTTCACTGAGCCATGTGTTTTTTAAGGTAATCAATAAGTTCCAAGGAAGCGAGGGATATATTTTTCCATCTCTACAAATATAGTGAATCATTAAAATGAAGTGGTTACATGTATCCTAGAAATTCACCCAAGAGTAGTGATAATAATTTTTTATTCTGGTTTTATGTATTCCTTCTTATCAAGAAGGTTAAGTATAAAAATTCAGACCCACTACAAAGCATGTATATAGAAAAGTCTTTGAAAATAAAAAATATTGAAATTATTGAATTCCTAGTATATAACTCCCCCCCTTGTCAATTTTTGTGGGATGAAATTCCCAGATAACCATATTATACTCCCTTTTTGGAACATTAGGAAATTATGGACATGAATTTCCTTTCCCTATATAAATCCAACATAATTTTCTATGGGAGGGAAATCACTCTTTACATTCCAAATAGACCCCCAATTATATACAAGTGCAATGAGTATGATAAATCTGTTATAGCACCATCATCTCATGAATATATATTATTTTCCAACGAACAAGTGTATCTTGCAAAATTGATTATTTCTATGGAAAATATCATCCTCAAAATCATGCTTATCGAGAGGGAATAGACTAATGTTTTTTCCGAGTAATTGTATGGTCTCCCCTAGTCCAGATTTTGAATTTTTCATTGAGATTATACTTATGGAATTTCAAATATCCAAGACTTTATATAACATGGCTATAGTGAAACTTGAGGAACTTAGTAAACAGTTATATGATAATTTGGATAAAATTTTCATACGCCCCATTGCTACTCCATGGGGTGCACCAATCTATAATTCTCAAGAATAAGGATGGGTTAATGTGCATTTTCATTGATTGTAGTGACCACAACAATATCATGAAAATAAAAAAGTATCATTTTTCATCGATTGATAAATTATTTGGTCAGCTAAATGTAGCACAGTTCTTCACCAAGGAAGATATGTGGTCAGGATATTACCATGTAAGTGTAAATAGGTAGGATATTCCCTAGAATGATTTTCGTATGAGGTACGAGCACTATGAGTCCACAATGATGGCATTAAGGATCCCAATTTAATTAGAAATGTTAATATACTTGATGAATATTTTCTTTAAATATTACTTCAACAATTTCATGGAAGTATTTATAGATTATATTTTAATATATTACATAACAAATTATGACAATGAATATAATCTATGGACTATTCTAAAGACCCTAAAAAAGATAATATCTATGAGATGTTCAAAAAGTGTGAGTTCTAGTAGAAGGAAGTCTCATTCATGGGGAATATCATCACAAGAAATGTGATATCTATAGATCCTTCAAATAAAAATGAAACCACTGGATCACCGATGCCAACATCTATGATTGATCTTAATAGTTTCTTTGGGTTATTTAGATATTATCGTCAATTTGAGTGAAATTTCACACTATTTCAAAACTCTCTTTAAAAGATATCTCATAAGGGAGTCAAATTTTATTATAATGATGAAAGTTATTAAATCATCCTATAGTTGGAAAGAAATATTATCACTTCCACTGTTCTGGAACTCCCCAGTAGTGGGGAACTTTTCTAAATTTTCATCAATGATTAGAAGAAGGGATTGTGTTGGGTGTTGATGAAATGTTACTTAGTCATAGCCTATGCATCAAGGTAGTTTAAAATTAATTAGAAAAAGTATCCCACACTTGATTTGGAGTTCTCATAAGTGATCATATATTTAAAAATTTGGTAGAATTATCCCTTTAGTTTGAAGTGTGAAATATATACAGATCACAAATGTTTATATTATATATTCACATAGAAAGAGATTAATATATTCCAACAAAGATCTTTGGAGCTCATCAATAATTATGAATGATCAATCAACATTCATCATATGGAAGAAATTTTTTTTGGCATATGTTCTATATAGAAAGGATATAGAAAATATCTCATCAATGAGAATTGGGAAGGATCTGATATTATTATATTTTAAGAGGATGAACATGAAAATCATAAAGGAAAGAATATCATCAATCCATTCAAAAATTATTTCTTTTCCATCTCTTCATGAAACGGTAAATGATGCCCTAAAATATGTTTTTTGAATTCATAAGAAAGTGGAAACTATAAGAAAAAGTAAAATCTCATAGATCAATGTTAATGAAGAATTAATTGTGATATTTGGGTCATGACAATGTGTTCCATCAAATAATGTGTTAATGAAGGAACTATTGGTTGATGGACATAATTGGATGTTCTCTTTTAACCTAGGATACAAAGAGATATATCAAGATCTTGGAAAGATGTATTATAGGGTATACATGAAGAAATAGATCACTGATTATACATAAATGTTCTTTTTATGTAATCAAGTGAAGAATTAAATGCATAAGTATAAGGGTATGGTACAACCATTACCCATAAAAACATGTAAATAAGAAAATATCACCATGGAAATTGTCACGAATCTTCTAAATACCAATAAGGGAAAAAATTACATATGTGTTTTTGTTGATTATCTTACTCCAACTACAAATTTTGTTTTTATTTGATAGGATTTCTAACTGGATCAATTGGAATTGATATACATATAAAAATCTGTACGGATTCATGGAGTACCATATCTGTTGTGTCCAATCAAGATCCATGATTCACCTCAATGTTTTGAAAAAAGACTATAGCATGCTCGAAACACTAAGTTGAACTTCAAAATTCCTTATCACACTCAAACTAATGGCCGATCAAAGTCAACTCTCCAAACACAACATGGCATGTTGATATAATTTTCAATTTACATCAAAAGAGGATATGAAAAACATTTCCCTCTAGTCAAGTTCAATGACAATGAGAGTTTATAAATGAGAATCCAAATGGATCCCTATAAATCCATTTATGGGAAGATGTGAAAAAATTGTCATATTGGGATGATGATGTAGAATGAAAATTTCTAGGTCCTAAAATGGTAAATTAAATGTTGGAGAAGGTTAGGACCATTCGACATCACATCAAGACAACCTAGATTCAATAAAATAGCTTTGATGGAAACCATTGACATGACCTAGATTTTTATTTTTGAGATGTTTTATTCATCCTTATATATTTATGGTGGAGGGTGATGAGATTTGGCAATAATGGAATGCCTACGCTAAGGTATATCAGCCATTTTTCGATCATTGATCATATCAAAGCAATATACTATCGACTTAAAATTTACCTAAAACCTATCTCACATACATGATGCATTCCATGTATCCATCTTGAGAAAGTAGATACCAACCCACTCACATTTTCTAATTCCAATGGTGTTACCCTTGAAGAATGGCCTTTATAATGAGGAGTAGTCGGTGAAGATCTTAGATAATATAGAAAAAATTCTATGAAATAAGACAATGCCCCCTTATCAAATTGTTTTGGTAAAAATACATGTTTTAAGAATAAACATTGGTACCAGAGGATGTGGTGAAGTGGAGTTTCCTTCATTTATTTAATTGAGGGAAAATAATTTTCATTACTGAAATTTCTAAATGGAAGAATATTGAAAGGATCCGAACTAGTATGAATAAAATTCCTATTTTTGATTTCATTGAATCTCTTATAGTTATTGAAAACACATTCTTTTATTTGGTTTTGTTATATCCAATTGGATTTGAATGAATGATAAGTATATTTACTATTGATAATATATTCATTGAACAGTGATCAATGAATAGTATAATATAGGGTTTTAAGAAATACTTTTAGAAAAGGCAAAGGAAGTTATGGCCTCATCAAAAAGGATCATACCCCATGAATCCCATTTATCAAAGCTCATGAACGAGATATCTTTTCTAGGATTTTTTCAAGAACAATCACAAGATGATACCCAACAACATAAGAATGAGAGAAACTATTTTTAGGAGAAGGTCAAGCTTATTGAGATCACGACCCAAACCATGTTTACTAAATGATCGCTTGAAATACCCACCATAAAAAAACCTTCTCTTAGGGTGTATTATAGTGTATTAAAGGGGTATATATAAAATTAATAGAAATATAAATATGTGAATTATTTTTTATAAAATAATGAATATTGTATCATCATATTATTGTTACTTTTTAAAATATTTTTAATGAAAAAAATTTATTTGTGGTTAATATTTTAATTAAATTAATTAATAAACATATTTTAAAAATGAATAATATTTTTATAAAATATTATCATTAAATAACTGTTATTAAATATAAGTTATCATATATTTATTATGAAGTAAAATGTAATTTTTATAAGGTTTCAAAAATTATTTTTTCAAAAACATGTTATTTTCAATAAATGTTAGTGTTTATTTTAAAAGTGAAAATTTACATATATAGAAAAGTATTTAGATAAAATGAATAATATTCCTAGAATTAGGATTTCTAATTTATCAAATAGTTACTTTTTCATAATTTTCAGAGACAATCGAATTTTTGGGTAAATATAAAATATCCAATAAATATATGGTGTGTTTTATGACATCAAAATAGCCAAATATTGATGTAATGAATAATATAAAAGTTATCTTAATGAAAACATGTTATCTCACATTAAATAATATTTTATTATGTTTTTTTGGATTTATTTTATAAATAATTAATGAATCCTTCATGAATTATAACATATTTTATTATTTTAAAATCATTTCTCTAAGAGTGTGACAGACATCGACAAAAGATAGAGAATTATTTTATTATGTTCGTCCATTAGACATATAAAATAATTTAATGCAATTTCGTTTTCAACAATCCATTAGAAAAAAAATTGGTTGTTTTTTGGTTTTCAATATTTTTTATATAATGTCCAAAACCAAAATAATAATGAAATCCCCATTATTCCATACATAAACACACCCATTCTCCCATTTATCATCTCTAAAACATCATGTAGAAATACTAAACTCTTCCCACTACTATATAGATTCCATATAAGATGCCACCAATCTTTTAACAAGAAGCTCCAAAGCCTTTTGAGTCACACACTCAAGTAAGGGATCCTCAATGCCTCTCTTTCTTTTAATTCAAGAGTCGTAATTGAAAGTAGAATTTGTAATTTAAATTGGTTGTATTTTCATACATTTATAATCACTACCTTAACTTAAATTTAATGTTATTTTAATAATATACCATTTATACACTCCCATTTAAACCTTTACCTAAGGCATTATTATGGAAAATGTTTGTAAGGAAACCTCATCCTCCACTCTCCTCTTTTATCATCCACTTTGTTTAATGTTATATACTTAAATTTACATTTTATTATGTTGGTATTTATTAATAAAAATTCCCATTATTGTAAATTTTATGTATAATTAATGATATCCCATTTCACTCTCATTTATCACTCCAACAAACCTTTATACACAACCGTTAGAATAACCAAATCATTCAAGGGCTATTTTCTTTCCACTCTTTATTCTAGATTCATTATTAGGTTACACCTTCTATTTCCAATTAATTATGTTGGTGAATGTTTTCAAATTTCCATATTACTATCCATTTCATGTCTAAATGATGAGAGACCCATCTTCTCTCTCATCAACCCATTTTATTAATTTCTATATGACTTCGTTATGATGCTGAAATTGCACTGCTGTTTTTCAAGAGAAACTAATAGACTTGGAAATACCATAACCATTTATCTATAAATATTATTATACATTATACACATACACATATTTATTTTATATTTAAATGTATTTATTCCAAATTATTTGATTTTGGAATAAACTATGATGTTGAATAAATCTATGTTTATGGTCTATCTGGACAGATAAGCATGAGAATGAAATGATTATCAATTGTGCTCCCTGATAGTGATCTAATTAATTAGGTAATGGTTTTTATAATGATAAGTAATGTATGGGAAATGGGGCTTACCAGATTATTTTATTGTATTTTTTCCTCCATGAATTCATAGAGGATTTAACATTTACTTATGTCTATGATCCAGTGTTTAATGTTGTCCCCACATTTCCAATGTTATGACTATCATGATATATCATACCTTATTATTGATGTTCATGTTATAATCATTTTATATTCTTATTGGATATCATGTATTTTCTTCCTCATTCTAGGCCTTTTTTCTTCCCTTAATAGCCTTTATAGATCACCCCTTTCTTATGTATGTGCTCATGTTATCCCATGTATAGTTATGTAAAATGGAACATTGTGGTCATTTCAAAGAATTTTTCAATAAAGTTTTTTATTTTTATTTTTTATATTTATATGTAATGTAACTAATTTCCCAATGAAAATGGACAACATTATCTTCTATGTTTTTTAATGCATAATAAAAATGTATTAATGTGTAATAATGTGTGAGGTCTTTTAATCAACCGTGGAATCCTTATTTATCCAAAATATGCTCTAATATCCATTTTTTCATATATATATATATATATTAATTTCATGAGGAAAACATTATTACACATAAATCACTAAATACATCTAAATAAATAATCCATTTCTTTTTCAATATCATATGGGGATTTATAATCACTTGAAATCTAAAATTTTATGTTCTATTTTATTTTTGGAGTCTAATGTATTGAACTCTACTACCATAATTTGGGGTTTATCATCTTATTCCTTGTTTAATTTTGGTTCCTCCTCATATATAATGACTTTTCAAATAATTTTTTATACATATAAATTATTAATATTTGATTATTCTCTAATAGAAAAAGAGGTTCCACAATAAAATTCTAGTAAACATATTAGAAGACTCATAAATTTATGCTTGTTCGAAATTTTCAGTCTATGTATTTGAATCATGCTAAAAGTTTATTTAAACCAGAGATATATGTCCAGAACAATTCATTAGGCTTCATCTTAAATTTATTTTATTTTATATTATAAGTATTAAAATTTATTTCTATAATGTTGGAAGATACTTCCTTATAAATGACCAGTGAATCTTATATATCAATTGATTTAGAAGGTGAATATATTCTATTTAATTCATCCTCACCTAAGAAAAGGTCCTATAATTTATATGTTTATAGTTAAAATTTTAGTAATCCTTAGTAGAATCACTCCATAATATTATAAGAGATATTGTTATTTCATTTTTATCCTCAATATAATTCCAAATATCAGTCCCTAGAATCTCAATATGAATTTTTAACTTAATATTCAACTGATCATAGATTATTCTATTAATATATATTATACATTTAGTTATTGTTCCTTAAATATTAGAATTTTAATAATTATTTTATTTTAGATCAAATAAAAATTAGTGATCTTTATCTAAAACTAATCATAGTAAAAGTATTTTTGAATTCTCTTTGATACAAAATGTTAGTCTCTTTGGAAAAATCAAAAGGTGGTGAATTGAGTTTCCAATAAAATTATGTTAGTTTTTTTAAATCATATGACCCCTAATTTTATAAAAATAACTATTTTAATAACAATAGAATTATATAATTTGTTATTAGGAAAATAATCACAAAATGTCAATAAAAAATCAGTTTAAATTTCTTTGAAAATAATATAGACTTTCAAAAAAATCGACATTTATCAAACACTGTTTATATAAATCCCAAATGTAAGTTAACTATCAAAGAATATTTTTTAGTTATATATAATTATAAAATTGGTTTTATTTAAATCATATACAGAAAAATAACTAAAATCTGAAAAACGAAGAAAAACATATTGTAAATAAGAGGTTTTGTCTGAATTCATGTGTCAATCCCCTTGGCCTGAAAATCACCCAATACTAAAAAGTTTATGATTGGATAAAATAATCGTTTACCGATATCATTATTTTTAAATAACAAAAAATAAGGGTGTTGAGGAAACCATAATCATCCACATTTATACATGGGATAAAATAGACATAGGCCACACACAAATTCTCCCACTGGTTTACATGGAAATTAAACTGAGAATAAATGAGATAGTTTGTCAAAAACTATCCTATTCATCACAATACACTATGTTTTACAGTTAAACAAAATAATACATAGTGAAAATAATTTGTAAATTATAAGGATAAAGGGAGTGGTATTCGAGATGAGATAAATTAGTGATGCTTAATCTAAAGAGATTCAGTTGTTCATGTGTTTTTGAATATTTATTTGAAAATATATTGAATAAGTTGAACTAAAAATATAGGAAAAAAGCATGTTAAGAATGTCTTGAATGAATTTTTTTCATTATTAAATTTTATAGTTTTATTCCACACTCATTGGCCTCTTTTCATTTTTATTACAATTTTATTAGAGCATATTATTTTGATGTCCACAAATGTTCACCGCTACTACTCACATAGAATGGAGTTTCTCTGAAATTTGTAGTGATACTAGTAAAATTATCCATTTATAAAACAATAATATAATAATTTGGATCCTATTACTATGAATAATATCTGGTAAGGTCTGAATTAATGTTTAGGAAATCCATGGGTTTGTTCAGGAATAATTATTCCAAAATAATCATGATTATTTCCTTCACTAAATTCATAAACTAGATGATGTATAATTATTATTGAAATTTACTATAGATATCCATGGTAGATACATGGTAATATCACTTAAAAATGGTAGCATTTATATCATTATATACTCTACCTGTAAAGATATATAGTAAAATAGTTGTAGCTTAACTAATGTAGGAATCATGTGACAGTTGATACTTATGGTATTATCAAAGATTTTAGATAGCTCAGAAGAATTTTAGAACGATGTTATGGTATATACGCATTGTAGTAGAAACACATGGTATTTTATCCAATAAATTGTAAAATAATATTTAACTTGGTTGTGGATCTATATAATACTATAACAATATTATAATGGTGGAAGAATTGTTGAACTGATAGATACACTGACTAATGGTTGAAGTTACATGTGTTTTTTTTGATTGATAGTACAATAATATGAATATATATTTTTCAGTCACAGAGGTGGGCTACAATTATATTTATAACCAGTGTTAGATTGTATAAATATCTTGATTTAAATTTATTTAACTCATTATAACTCGAAAAAGGTGGAATTGATATATCATAACATAGGAAATTTTCATATTTCATCAAATAAATATTTTAATCTTCTATAATATTAAATTAATTAGAAACATAAAAACATGATTTTTGAGTGTTAAAATAATAATGTTCTTGGACTTCCGAGAAAAATAACGATTTCTTTTCATTGTACAATGTGAGAACAATGAAAATGTGAAGACACTTTTTATAATATGTTCTCAGTTATATAAAATTTAATTATATATACTTGAATATATTTTTATCGGTAGTATTCCATCAGAATTAGGTATTTTATTTTTTCCACTAAACCATTAATGTTCGATACACTGGGGTTTTCCCATCTGAAAAATAAGAAATTAAATCCATATAGTAAATATATAATTAAAATTTTTTCTAATAAATTTAAAAATATAGATTTTTCTTAAATAAAAATGGATATATTTGGTGTTAAAATTTTAAGACATTTAATCATTATATGCATAAATTTTGTTTTTAATTTAATATATTTATAATAAAAAACACCTAGTAATTATAAAAAACTTAAATATTAATGAGTAAATTATTTTAAAAATAATTTATAAAATTAATAAAAGTATATATCTTTTCATTTTCATGTTATTTATTAAGAATAGTCTTCCATCTATTGTTGTTTTCTTAAAACATTTTGGAAAATATTTTACTATTTATATATTTTAACCATAATTATTTTTGATCAATGATATTAACTAAATAATGCTACAAGTTGGTCACCTATCCATAGAATATGATATATTCAAAATAAAAATATTAACATTAAATTTTAATTAAAGTATAACAATAATTATTATATGTAATTAATACATAAATATGACATATATATTCTTTAAAGATGGATAATCCCATACAATTGTGATGAAAATTTTAATTTACATGACCAATAACAATATGTATAATTATATTTGTGTCATTTATATCTTATCCAAATATAATTTAAAATGTATTGTAATATGTTAAAAAATATTACATTTAACATTAACCTAATTAACCAACCCTAAAATACAAGATTCAGTGCATTATTTTATTACATTTCGATGATTACAAGGAATCAAATCAAGAATGGCCAAACTGTTTAGCAAAAATTTTATGAAAAATTAAATAAATGATAACCATTATACATTGGGTAATTGAAAATAAAACATAATACACAATAGATACTAATAAAATACTTCATTAAGACTCATTCAAATGATTCTTCGTCATAACTTGGAGAAAGAAATAAAAATAAGTGGGAGCTCAAATGCTCAGTAATTTTAAGTAAAATGGAAGAAATAAAAATTTAGTAAGAAAAATTCCATATATAATGGGTAATATTTTATAAAACATTACATATAAATAAATAAATTCATAATGGAATGCATCTATAGAATTTTTCATAGTGAAAATCTCATAGAAATGAAATATTATACCAAAATGAAGGTAAGTCTTACTTATTCGAAATCATGTTTCAAGAACATGAATATCAAAACAATTAATATATATCATCCATATAGATTATTAATCTAGTTAGAAACCTGTTAAATTTTCCAACAAATTTATCTTATGATAACTTGTCAATGCATTGAGGGGAAATATAATGTATGGGCCCTATCTATCACTATATGTCCAAATCATTACTCATATCAATTAATTGATTTAATTAATAACAATACGACTTATCAAATATCCATATTGAAAAAATCATACCAATTTATAAATATTTCATTATTAGAGGATAAGTGAAAACAAATTTCGTTCACATTTAGGAATCAAAATACTTTTGAGTGATCATTAAAATAGCCATGTAAGAAATAATATTTTAACACTCTAAAGTTTCCCATACCACATTGAAACATTTGAATCATAACACCTTTAAAGGATTAATATTAAATGAATCTTATAATATCATGATAATAATCATATTCATTATATATCTTTTAAAGGTTATTATATACACCATATAAAAATAAATTGGTGCATAACAATAAATAAATCCCAATGGAATATAAACTATGAGGAAATCCCATGCTTTGAGTCCGACTTGACATGTGTGTCATTATATTCCTGAATAAAAAGACATTTTAATTATTAACATATATTATGACATTTTTTATGTTTATTATTACTTTTATTTCACCATTTAAATATTGTATACAGCTACATGGACAATTAATTTTTCATTAGTTGTCTTTGACCAAATTTGGTTCATGATAAAAAAATGTATTTAGTATGTAAAATATGGTCAAATAGTTCATTATATATACATGTTAAGAATAATTTTAATTAAATAAGTATCATATTTACACATAAATTATGATTTTTAAATGAATTATGAAATATATTTATTAAAAATGAACCAATGTTATAATCATGGAGATGTTAGGCCTTATGCATGCATGAGTAGCCTTCCCATTTTTCATTGTTCATTATAGAAAAACTATTAGCAACAATATATCATAAAATAATTATAATTATATCTCAAATAGAATGTTATTTATTCATATATATTATTATATATAATTAATTTAACGTAATATTATTTACATCACATCAAGGAGATAATAGTCGGCATGTACACAAACATTACCACATTTTACTATGATAAATGGTTAATAACGAAAATGATATATTATATATCAAGGATGGTAATTATGTCATTACTATCATTGTTATTTAATTTATTTCACATATTTTTAATTATAAATACCCTTTATACATTCCATGTATAGACTGAATGAATCCCATCTCTTTAAAGAGGTGGGAGTCTACGCTCCAACAAATGATGTTAGCGTATTCCCACAAAATTGATTGAAAAAAGAAAGTGTTGAAAATGATATTTTGAAGAATTAATACATAATAAATATCATATATATCATTTAAAAACATTATGTTCGTCCATATTCCTATGTTGAGAGGATGTAATGGAAAAAATAAACAATCATTTCTTCACGAGGTTGTAGTTTTTCGTACACAAATAGTTAGTTCCTTATCCATTAGATGGAAGTGTGTGAAAGTATAGGTTGAAATATTATAATAATTAAATATTATTATATTAAGGATAATTATTTTATTATACAATAATGATACTATAATAATTAATTGGTTGTATAATTAAATGAGTCAAAAAGTGATCATTAGAAATTATTTCTAATTAATCGTGTAACTCATTTTGTCCATGCATCAAAGGCCTTGTGGTTTTCTTGATTACCATGGGGAGGATTAAATGATTAGTGGAGAGATTTTGGGAGATTATTTATGTAGATATTTTGAGATCTAATGGATTTTTGATTTGTTAATAAGTTGTTTGCGTGAGTAACTTTTTTATAGTGGAGGAGTGGCATCCATGTATATTCTTGAATGTTGAATTAAACCAACATTATTACTATAACATTTGGATACAATTATGGTCTCAATGAGATCCACGGTATAATATTTTCTAAATACGAAAATAAAATTTCTTTTTAACAAGTTTAATTTTAATTTGGGTCCATAAGATTGAGGATTAATCATTTGTTAAACTAATTTTTCTCTTAATTACGTTAATTAATTTTAATTACATTCACTAATATTTTTGTTCAAAATTTTATAAGAAATTATTTTAAATTATATAAGACTAAGATTTAAAATTTGGAATCCATTTTTCAAAATTGTAATCATATAAGTGGTAAGACATAATTTTAATTTAATCTCATAGATAGGATGAAAATGTGGGTCTCTAATGTAAAAAATTTCAAAATTTTGGTATGTTTTTTGTACAATATCTATTTGAAATTGAATAAAATGACCTAAATTTGATTTTTTTAATTAGATAAATTTAGATTTAAAAACAATTATAAATATAATTTATCCATATTAAAAATTTGTTAAATTTTTTTTTCAATTTAAATTTAGTATTTTTATATATTCCTAAGAAAATAAGGCTTCATAGAAAAATACCAAAACTTAATCCTAAGATAATATTAATGTTATGTTTTAAAATAATAATAAAATTTTTACATATAAAATAAAAAAACTACCAAATTTTATATTTAAAAAGGTTTTTACAATAAAAGTTTATAAAACTACATTTATAAAAATATAAGGTTTTATGCAAAAAAATTGTCTGTTCTTATATAATGCAAATAAAATTAATTGGATGAGTATCAAAAATAATTTAAATTATATATATTAAAAATATATAATCAATATCATTCACTATTAGTAAATAATTTTAGTTTTTTTGATAAAACACCATTATGAGCATAAAAATTAAAAAAAAATCTATTATAATCATTATGTTTATATTTCCCATTCTTATTAATTGGAAAATAATGAATTAATATTATATTTTTTGAAATTATTTATTTTCCTACATTAGTTAATAATATTCTTAAACTCTAATATAATTGTTGGGTTGTATATTATTACATTAAATAAAAATATTTTTAATAATATATTATTTTCCCGAAAAAACTTATCCTCGCATGTTATGCAAGCCATCATGGAAAGATAGACTTGTGTGTAAAGAAAGATAACCTCATTATTCCAAGTACAGAAGGATAGGCATTTTTTCATTTAACATAAACATATATTTTTTTCTGAATAATGTTATCTAGGAACAAAAAAAATTATATTTTTCTACAAGGAAAATATTGTAATTTAAGAGGGCTTTACATTCATCCCACCTGAAAGAAATTGAGTCCACAAAATTTAAACTTGGTATCAATAATCAATGTATTGATATTTTAAAGTAAACTATTTTTAAAAACACTAAATAATGAATTGGGTTACTAACACATATTTTTAATAAGAGATAAAGGGAAGTACAATTGTAAAATAACTAGGTTCCCCAGTAAGAGAATATAGGTGGGAAATGGAAACATGGATACTTAAAAAAAATTAACAATCAAGTAATGAATAAGAGTGCTAGAGAAAATATTCATTGGAAAATTGATGACCAAAAAACCATAATCCATTGTTATGAAAGGTTATTGATAACATAAAAATGATTATAATAGAACACCACTTTTATTTCAAGACCATTTTTACTATAGTTGATGAATTATTACACTCAATTATAATAAAAGTAAATATATATTTCTATTTCATGAAAAAAATCATATCCTTTATTTATACCACGAACCATTTTACTTCATTACATAATGAAAGGTTCATCATATGGTAAAGTAATACGTTATCTTAAAAAAACTCCATCAAAGATTATCATAAATAATTTCATAAATGGTTAACTTTTTGAAATCATTATTATCCAAAAAATTGTAAAGGGTGTTACTGAATTTTCAAAATGATCGTATTATTTGACTTTAATCAACACGATGCATCTCTTTAGGCATAACATACCAAACAAGTGAACATCATCATCATTTTTTCTCATGAAATATAGTAATATCATGACTTACAAAAAAATTATGGGAAAAATGAATTATTCCTTACTTCTTAAGTAAAAAAAATGTTATTGGATACATTACATAAATCCAAAAGTGTTATACACCCCATAAATTCTAGTATACATCACATTTCTGGAAAATCATAAATTAGTTCCAAGGTAGCCATCACAAATCCATATCAATAATTTCATTATCCAAACATCATTTTCTCAACATTAGATACATATTAAGGGTTATATTTCCCTCAAACTGGTGTTTAAAAAAATTAATTTTAAATGAATAAAATTTCTTGGAACCATTAAACATATGAAAAAAATTCATTAACAAAAATGTAATGTTGTACACTACTCAAATATTATATAATTCTTATAAATAGTACATCACTAATAAAATAATAAAATCGATTAATTATTCTATATATAAAAAGGAACATTGACAATTCCTCTTTGTCTGTGGTAGATGATTAATATTAACCATAATCCCATTGTGTATTTTTGGGTTTATTCCTTCAATGTATGAGATATTGATTTGTGTAATTTCCTATATCCATACAATGAAAGCATTTCAAATTATAATTTTATTTCTTCACCTTTTAATCATGAACTTTGTGACCTTTTTCTCTGCACTTATAAAAATATATCATTCCCTACATGCTTGTATTATAGTGTTTGATTCCAAAATTATTACATGTAGGAAAGTAATTATTTCTCATCTTCTATTTAAAAATCTTTTGACCTACAATACTATTTATTTCTTTCTTTACAATGAATTCATAGCACTTTGGGAATTATTTACCCATATTGTTATCACATAATTCTATGTTCACATATGAAGTTAATGTTTGGAAGGGTATTTCCCTTCAAGATATTGGCCTAAGGCTATACAAGATACGAACCTTCTTAAACATTGTATCATGAACATTGTTGATGATCATGTTCCTTCTTCTATGATCCATTCCAAAATTGATACATACCCTAAATTTGTTAATATAATTACAAAACATAACATATAATCACATATCTAGGAATATAAATAGCATAAACAAGAAAGTTTAATTTCAGCTAATCTAATAATCATAAACATGGTCTCGATGGGTATATTTTTTATTAAAAATCCATCCTAGTTATTTGAAAATAAAATGTAAATTATCTTATGAATATCCTCAAGTGTATCAATCCATGTGGGCAGTAATACCCATTATCATATACCAATTTATGCTCATGTAATGCTTGAATCACTTTATAAGATATGTTACATATAGGTACATATGTCCAAGATCCACATCCACATAGAGTATCTACACATGGATATATTTCTAGGAATACACACATATTCTACACATTAACAAAACTATATGATCTTCTTTCTTACTTATCCACAAAAATATCTTAGGGATATATTACCTAATATATGTTTTCTAAATATAGTTTCCATGTTTCCTATAAAAATTTATCATATAAAAACTTTAATGACCCAACCCCCAAAGCCCTGACCAGGTGCATTATTTTATTACATTGCCATCATTATAAAAATTCAAATAATGAATGATATATGAGATTAGATATTTTTTAAAGATAGATAAAATAAATGATACAAATATTATATTGGTAAGTTAAAAACTAAAACATAATTCATTAAAATTACTTATAGAGAACATCCTTCAGACTCAATCAATCAATTATTCTTCATAACTTGGGGAAAGGAAATAAAAAAAAGGGTGAGGACAAATGTACAATAACAATATGTAAAAAAAATGATATAATTTATTAAAGAGAGTAAATCAACATTGAAATGAGAATATCATATATCACATTCCATTTATGTCAATAAACTATGAATTGAATTTATGCTTATATTTTTTAATAGTGAAAATATAATGGATATGAAATATTTAATCAAATTGAATGCAATGCTTAATTATTTAACATTGTGTATTATGAACATGAACAAATCAATTATCATGATATATCCTCTAGATTGTTAGAAAATAAAGGTAGAAACTTGATTAATGTGGAGAAATAATTTATCTCATGAGAACCTATTAGTGCATTTAGGGGGTATATAAATTGTGGGACCCAACTATCACTTGATTTCCAATGCATTCTCCATATTGAGTAATCTATTTAATTAATAAAAACATTCTTTATCAAATAAAAATATTGAATAAAAATGTAGATTTATAGATATTTAATTAGTAGAGTATATATAATAAGGGTTGAATACATTGATGAAAGGAAATACAATTGAAATATAATTAAAACATACTTGAGGAAAATAATCTTTACACACTCTGAAGTGTCTCACATGACTTTTACCCATTTGAATCTAATTATACATGAATAAATTAAATTAAAATAAATAAATCATGGAATATCACTATAATAAGTATATTATTAATATAAAATTCAAAATGACAATATATACACCATATAAAAAGTGTCTTGGGGCCAAATAATAAATAAGTCCCAATGGAATTTAAACTAAGGAAAAATCTCATATCATGAGTCAGACTTGTCACATGTTTCTTTATATTCATGGTTAATATAAATACGCTAATTACTTATTTTTTTGATAATGTTATTAAATTTTATTATTAATTTTACTTCAATTATTACAGTGTTTTATACAACTACATAAAAAATTAATTTTTCATCAGGTGTTTTTGGCCAAATACGGATCATGTCTCAAAAATGAATTTTGTCGGTCGAATATGTTCAAAGGGTCAATTATATAAAAAATATATATAATAATAATTGATTTTTTTATCTTCTTTATAAAACAATTATTCTTTTAGAACAAATTTTTTATTATGGTTATGAAAAACGAACTAATGTTACAATCATGGAGATAGTAGGCCTTACGTACGCATTAGTAACATTTTCATTTTTCAATAATCCTTATTGAAAAAAGGTATGTAACATTATATATTATAATATTTATAGTTTTATCATAAATAAAATTTCATTTAATCATATATATATATATAATTGTTTTTATTTAAAATTATTCCCATAACGCCGAAATGTTGGTAGCCCACACATCCACAAATGACATTACCACTATTTTATTTTGTGAGAAGGGTAATAATAAAAATGATATATTATATTTAAATTAAGTTAATAATGTTATGAATATATTATTTATTTCATTTATTTCACATATTTTTTATTAAAAATATCTTTTATACATTCCATGTATAATGTGAACAAATCACATCGCTTTGAGAAGGTGGTAGTCTACCTTTTCTCTAATGGTGCAATCATATTCCCAAAAAAAAAAGACTGAATAAAGGTATGTGTAACAATATAATTTAAGTACCATAATGATATAATAAATATCAAATATATTATATAAAATTATTTTTCGCTATATAATTACCACCATGAGTAGTGGTAATACACAAATAGATAATCATTGATTCGTTAGAGGGTTGTTCATCGTACATGAACAGTAGGTTTGTTACCCATTAGATGGAGGTTTTTTAAGTTTAGGTATAACTATTAGAATAAAAAATCTCAGTATATTAAGAATAATTATAATATTCTATAATCATGATAAAAGAAAATTGACAGAGCAGAGATGTAAAATAATAAAAAATGACCATTGGAAAATTCTACCTCTTAATTGGGTAACTCCTTTTGGTTTTCTACATATGGATTCAAGGATTAATTTCATAACAAGGGTAATATTATAAGATAAGGGATGGTATATTGGGAGATTATATTAGCACATATTTGTTGATAAAAAATGTCTCTACTGATCTGAATATGTTGGAGGGGTGGGCTTCTTTTTATAGTAGATGAGCAGTGGCATTCATGTACTTTTTTAATGTGGAATTATAGCCATTTTTTTCAAAAAGTGGCCTCTAAAATACTTAACATTATATAAAAGATAGTATAGAGTTAAAATATGGATATTAAATATCTTTTTTACAAGGTTTGAGGTCATTTTGGGCCTTATGTTTAAGGTTTAGTCATTTTTTTGGAGAATTATTCTCTTAATTGTTGTAATTAATTTTAATAAAATTCACTAATTTTTTTTCAAAAAAACTATGTTGGAATTAGAAGATATTATAAATTATTATAATTAAAAATATAAAATGCATATTTTCTAACTTCATATAATATAAGTGGAAAAAATTTATTTAAATTTAGTCATATGGACAAGACAATAATGCTGGTTATTAAAGTAAAAATGATCAAAAGAATGCTATGTTTTAATATCACTTTTCAAATAATAATTGATTTAAATGACCTAAATTGGAATAAAATATTTATAATTGATATAATTTAACATTAAAACGAATTAAAAATATAATTCAAACTTCTAAATAAATTAGACAAAAAAATAAATATGGAATTAAAATTCAGTATTTTTAACAATTCATAAAGGAAAAATCCTCCCCAAAAAATAAAAACAAATTACTATAATATAAATTATATGATATAAATTAAAAGATGAATTTTATTTTGATATATAAATTCAAAAAACATCCCACAATATTATTTAAAATAGGTTCTTCATTAAAATGTAGTAAAACAACCTTTTATAAAAATACAGGGTTTTAGACAAAAAAATGTTTTATTTATATCATAATCATATAACTTGTATTTGAGTAGTATAAAAATATTTTATTCGATATATATTATATAAATTTAATTAATAGCATTCATTAATAGTAATTAATTCAATTTATTAGGATAAAACAACTTTTTGAGCATAAAAATAAAAAAAAAATTTATATTCAATTTGTTTATATTTTAATATATAATTAAATGGAAACCATTGAATTCATCGTATATTTTATTTAACCATATATATTTATATGTTATTAAATAATATTTATAAACTCTAATTAAATATCTAATTTAAACCTTGTTATTTTAAATAATATGAATTTCAATAAGTATATTATTTTTTAGTAAATCCTGGTCTTGCGTATTACGCAAGCTATCAATTAATGTCATTATTCCAGGTAATGAGAAATATAATAAGTGTTAATTTTAGGGAATGATAAACAATATGTTTCATGTAATATATAATTAATATGGTTTTTATATAAATAAATATTGGAACAAGAAATAAATTTATTCTAAAAGCAAAATATTGTATATTATTGTGGGGTTACAGTTAATTTTTTAACATTCAAGGATGGTGGTAGAACATTTGTGTACAATACCTGTATTAATGATTAATAAAATAATACCATTGATTTAGATAACCGAATATTTACATCCTAATATCTTTATATATATTATTTTGGAACATTATCATTGGAAAATATTATGAATATGATATTGTTTGGAATGATATATTCCATTATAAAAATATAGATTTACAAGATTAAATGTTATTTCTAAGAATGTTTCTAGAGATGTTACCAAAATTAAATTATCAAAATAATAAATTATAATAGATATAATATCACTTAAATCATGAGTTACATAAACCAAAACAATAAAATGATATAATGGAAATATTGTATTGAAAAGTGTGTCACTTGGATTACTATACACCATACCTACTATAAACACAAAGTTCATGGGTGTCAATAAATATTATTTACAATTATGTTTACCATCAAATATTATATAATAAATTGAGAATAAATAATTATTTATTGAATATATAAATATATAATACCAATTTATATAAAAAAAATGTTTATCTAGTCTGTGTTATGACATTAAGGGGAAATGTTCCATCAAATAATAAGATTTATTACTCACATTGTGATTTTAATTTCATTTATTAATTTTGTTATAGTAGTATCACATTTTCATTCCTCAACAGTTTGTTATATTTAATTGGTTCATAATTTTTTGATTTTATTTAACCTCAAAGAATTAAATTTTATTAGATATTTCTTATAAATAATGTTTATAATGTAGTTATAATAATATTTCATAATTATTTCAATGAATTGGACTCTAAGAAACATTCTTAAAACATGCCCATACAATTGAAGATGATTGAAAACCATCAAAAGTAGTCCACATTCTCATATGGTATCCAAATATTCTTATTTATAAACAATATAAAAACATAGTATTCATTAATATCGATTAGAATAAGAAAGAAATAAATATCATTTATTTTGAATGATATCATGACTTATATAGTACTGATTTTATCTAAATGTATACCCTTTATATTTAAATGATCCATTTTTGGCATAAGATTTATATTATTGGATGGAATCATAGGCTCTGATGAATCATAGGCTCTGATGAATCATTATTCATTTCAATAAAAACACAACAATAATTTTTTTTATTATGTCACATGTTTTTTTAAAAAATATACAATGTATATATCATTTTTTCTCTAGTACATAAATTCCATTACCTATTTTTTTTCTTGTTGTAGTGTATTTTCCACATTATTTATTCTATAAACTCCATTAACATTTTTAAAAATAACATTTACGAAATTTATGAAATCATAAAGTTCATGAAACATAATTTAAAATAAAAAAACATTCATCCTCATGTCATGTAAGAATTAATAAATTTTTTCTTAGGATATAAATCTTACATATATCTATAATGGGTGATCAAGGAAATTCCCATCCATATATCTTGAATATTTAGTGGGAACAATAGTATATAATTATATGTATTCTTTTATCTAAAATATCAATAATAAATTCATTGTATAATTTTTTTTGTAAAAATATACACACAAAAACCAATTAGAATTTCATAACATATTCTGAAGGAGTTATACTAGAAATTGTAACTTATAGCTACCACAATATATTCCCAAACGATTTCCATAATTATAGAAATAAATTTATGACAAATATTTATATCAATCTACATGGTATATAAAACATGATCTCTAATGAAACTAATGGAAAGATGATTTCATATAGATAATAGGATATCGATGCACAATAAATTTAAAATAATATTAATTGTCCCTAATTCGTGGTTCAATAAAATCATATTATATGAAAATATATAATCACTCTCTATTTTTATCATTTTGGTCATATTTTAATTTCAATTAGAGTTAATGATCACAAATATCTTAATCATCATGTTTAAAACTATCCTAAGGTAAAAAATACATAGACAACATAACAATTTTCAAAAAAAAATAAAATAAACAATTTTTTAAAGAAAAACTATGTAGTTTAAATACATTATATGTATAGCAACTAATTCGTAGAAAACATATAATTTATAATATTAATATTTGTCCATAGTGGGTGATTTATTTCACTCCTCTATTTATTGTCTAGACTCCCTCTCATTCGTAATCTCTAAAAAATGTCATCATCACTATTAGGGTATTGAAAAAATTATTCTGATATCCTATTGAAATAATAATCCTTAGATAATTGATACCAAATTATTTATTTGTTCTAACTTTTAAATGAAAATGGGATATTTTTAAATTTCATGATAATTTTTATAAATTAATTGTACTAATTGTGAATCCATTATGATGATCCCATCATTAAAACTTTCCATACTCATATCTTATTTTATAAATATCAACTCAAAAACTTTTACATCAATCACATTTTAAACCCATTTTAATAAATATATATAAAATGATATGTGGTTTGGTATAATTATATGGGACCCTGCTATGAGATATATCATCTCCTGGGATTATGGGTGAATCTACAATTTATCTGCAATTAAAAAATACTCTATCATTCATCCATTGTAATCTCACTATTTTTATGTATAATGATGAAGACAATACCTAATGTTCCTAAAAAATTAATTTAAATATATCTATATATATATTATGATTTTTTCTGACGAATATTTGGTTTTCATGATGGTCAATTATAGGGAGTGGTTTTTTTAAAATCATTAGGGTATGGTTGACTATTTTGGAACAGTTTCCAAAAGTTGTATTCATGGAACCAGAAACACCCAAAGGTTCTACTTCTATGAAGTAATTAAATTCCAATGGTAGACTCACATTAGGGATTTTTTTCGATGATACATAGGAAATCTCATTAGTCATAAAGATGAGGGGTTAGTATCATAACTCCCTTTTGGGGATCAATGACGTTCAGTGCCATTTGACAAGTACTTCTATAAAAAACGTTCTTACTCTAGGTTTTTTTTAGGGATGAATAACGAATTGGACTAGAAAACCTAGATGGGATATAGATTCTCAAGATAAATTAGCTTTAACCTGGAATATGGCCTAGTGGGAATAGGTTTGATTTGTGGTGTTATGTTTAAACCTTAAAGAGTTTTCCAATGTATCCCATTTTAACATGAATATCACCCCATTTAGTTTGATGATAAATACATACACATATAGAGGCCATGTGAAGTTTTTTATTTGATGGGATAATATCCCCATGGCAGGATTATGCTAGGGATTATTCATATAGAGTATTACCTTTTCATGTTTTGTAATTGTATTATTTTTTTGGAGGATTCCCTTGTTGTGTTTGAGTCCATGATAAGTGACTTGACTGATGGAGGATTAAGGGTTTGGTACAAAGATTATAGATGAAGGGTATGACCATGAATGAGTATGGTTATATGGTTTGGGAATAAACAAAATAAAACACCCAAAGGTTCAATTATGGGTTTTATACCTAAGAAGGATTCCTTGGTAATATGTCGGGGATTATACTAAGTATGAGTCCACTAAGACACAATTGGGTCGTATACTTGTAATGACGCCCTTGGGTTAGGGATCATGCAGATTTCATTATCATTTACCACCAATATGACCATGTGAGTTGTGCTGGTTGTGAGAATCAAGAGGAAGAAATATATTAATAAGACAACACAAATTCTTATGTAATTTTATGTATGAATTCTATAATGGTTAGTGTATTACTATTAAGTTTAAATCCTATTTACTAGTTAGAGATTATTCTTATGAGGGTTCCATTATACTGGTTGAGGCTTATTACTAAGGAATATTTCTTTATACTGGTTGGGGCTTATTCAAGTGGAGGGATCCCTTGTACTGGTTGGTTCCTATTCCTAAAGATGATTCCATTGGGATTTGGGATGTTTACATGATGCTTATTTCTAATGAGGATCCGCATTTGAGATATAGTTGGTGATTATTCCCATGGAGGATTCCAACATGATGTATGGTTGGGGATTATTCCGAAAAAAGGATTACAATTTTTTGTTTCATTAGTGCTTATTACATAAGAGGATTCCCATTTGAGGATTGCTTGAGGTTTATTCTGAAAGAGGATTCACATTTTTGAGGAACCCTAAGGAGTGCCTCGACATGAGGTGATTGGGAATAAGGGGTTGTGTTGTATGAGTTGAAACCCACATTTCAGTTACCCTTCTATGGGTTTACCATGTATAGTTTAAATATTTGGGTCACACCCAGGTATGGGTCACCCAATTATGTGTTTCCGAGGTTCTAGGCTGGTGGTCATTCCTGATTGAGGGTGGGCCATGGTAGGTAGGGATGGAATACATGGACAAAGGAGCTGTGCGACCATAACCACATCAGGTATTCACCATCTACGAATTTGGTCATACTACAATTATTTTATGTGGATGGGTATATTTGTAGACCAACTTGTGGGATAGAAAAATTTTCCTGTATGAATGGTCCAACACAGATGTGCCTATGTGAATGAATGGAGCGTTGACATAAATTCCATTAAACTATTTATATGAATTCAGGGAGACATAAATTTTGATATGTGATTCCATTTGAGCAGTATAACTAGTCGAATTAATGTTTATAGATAGATACACACATCTTGATATTACTTCTAAACCAAATTTCTTGATACAAACACATATATTGAATATTAATGGGTCAAATTATTTTTATCCTCAATTATTAAAGTCCATGGATTACTATTAGGTGGGGTTTACTAGATATATCCCTCACTATTGATTAGTCATGTGGTACATGTAAATTCATCCTCAATTATCTCCCCAGATGGATAAAAATCTCTACTCAAACGCAACATTTAGAATTTAAGTGAGGATCATATCATGAATTTTGCAGCAAAGTGCCTAAAACACATTTTTGGTGTCAACAGTGGGGTCCCAAATTCAATAATTATGCCTAATACTTGGATATCAATGGTTATTATCCCATATTATGTTATATTTTCCTTATTAAAATAAAGATATTTTTATGTAAGATGATTTTCATGAACCCCGTAGATTTATTCTTCCTAATAGATTATGTGTTCTTTAAATAAAATGTATATGAAAAAGATCCATAATCACAAAATATCATAATGATGTTATTATTATCCTATTTTCGATTATATTATGTTTATATCCATGAAAAAATATTGATTTGACTGGATCGCCAAAATATTTTACTTCATTTCATAGGATGTGTTAAGAACATAGACACAGAATCTTCTCAAACCCTTCCCTTATTCATTATAATGATTTAAAATGATTTTTTTAAGATATTTAATGGGGGGATTATCCTCTTCTTCGTATATATATTTCTATATTACATTCCCATATTCTTAATTATTTTCATACCTAGACTACTTACCTATAGAAAGGTTCATAAGTTCTAATGGATAATTTATTATATCCATATCACTAATAAAATATTGAGATTCATCCTTGAGTAGAAGATGATATCATATTGATGTGTGTTTTAAATAAATAATTTAATTAGTCAAAAAAATGTTGGAATATAATACAAATAGTCACCATTTTATCACATATCCTTTCCAAATAGTGTGGATATTAATGTTTATCAGTCATGAAAATATTTCATAATTAAAAATATAATTTCATATTATTTATTGTTTTTACTTATAAAATAATAGATCCAATATCCATGATAAATATCTTAATTTATAAAATAATTTATAAGAGTTTTCTTTATTCATACAAGGATATTTGATAAGAAAATCAATGTAATATACCCCTGCATATGACATTAAATTTCCCTATATATTTTAGTAGGTTAATCCAGAACCATGATCACTAGACCCCTATCATTTATTCTTATAATGGTGAAGTAAAAAATTTAATCCAGGATGAGGATTCAATATTTTATTCTTTCTAATTCTTAAACACATCATAGAAACCACCATCTGAAAAAATTAATATATTATCTTTAAATGATAATATAGTTGAAAAAATGCCTTTTCCAACACATCATTAAGACCATAGATTTATGTATTCATATATTAGAACTAGAACCATAGTAATTATAATATACATTTTATATGTAATTTTTTCATGATTAATGTATCACGTGTAAAATGAGACATAACGATGTGGATACTATCTATGGTGTTTATCATTATTTTTTATCATATAATTTACTCCACATATCATTCTTTTATTCCTAACACCCAAGAGTCTTTATAATCCTCATCGTGATTACATTGTAATTTCTCATACTGAAATTTCATTATTATCCACCTTCATCAACTTTTCTTTTTTCTTATATTTATAGGCCAATATCAACATAAATAGTACATATAAAAATTGTAATGGATGTTTAATGATGCCACATAATATTGATTAAAGTGTTCTTTTTTGGAATCACCATTCCATGGAGATAATTAATTAATATATCAAATATAATACTATTTCACCCATAGAATGTTTCATGAAATACAATTCTATCATTATAAACAAAGTGAAAAAACTCAATATCCAAAATATATTATACTTAATAATGAAATATTCTAAGAATATTTTGTATAATCATTTATAGGTATATGAAATCTCAATTTAAGTATATCCCCACATCATATTATCAAATATTTCTGATGTTATGTTCTTATAAACTAATGGTAACCTAAACCTCCAATTACCTCATTATAGTTATCTTGTTATTCCTTCATTATCATATTTTTTTGGATTGTATCACTTCAATATTGTAATAAATGAATCTAACATACTGAAAATAAATTCATCATGAAATTGTGCACGAAATGTATGTGAATTCGTGTTTCATTAATCAATACCAAAACCCTCTAACACATTTCTAGAAATATAAATCCAGCCATTTAATTTTCAATTAATATGATCTCATAATAAAATATCTTACACTCTATGAATCATTAAAAACATTAAATTGAATTTGTTATATAATGGTCTCAAACCGCCTTTTTTTGCAAATACCCCATTACAAAAACACAAAATATTTGGAACATTAAACTTTTTTTTACATGCTTATCTCACAATTCATCAAAAATATAAAAAGATAATAAATATATATTAGGGTATTGGGGTTTTCATATCAGTGTCTCCACATTGAATGCTCCTGGTATTCCACTATAAAAATGAGTATTTTTTTCTTTATCAAGGGATTATAATTTTTTACCCCATAAAATAATCTCTACAATTCATATAAGTTGAAAAGAAAAATAATATAAATGAATATTATGTTTCAAATTATAATTTAGGGATAATTCAACTCATGGTTATATTTCATATATTTTTCAAAGTTATATGATTTTTAAAAAATAGAATGAATCTATCACCTATTTATATTATAGAAGAAGTATAATATTGAGTCTCTGTGACTCTCAGAGAAAAATATAGTTTAATAAAAAATAGTAAATTAATATTCCTATAGATTCTATATATAATTATCAACTAAAATTGATATTATAAATAATTACAAGATATAATAAATTTACACTAACTAAAAATAAATTATAACTGATTGATAATTTGTAAAATACTTAAAACTAACATTTTAAATTGGAAACCTAAGTATACCCCATTTTGTTTTGAAAAAATTATTGATTTTTTAACACACAATTTTATCACATGTATAGGTAATAGGGTAAAACCAATCAAGATACATGATTTTATAGGTAGTTTTTTCATTTTAAAAAACCATAGATTTATATGAATTCTAGAACATATATTATGAATTTTCTTCATAGTCTATTATCCACATATATAATCATAAAAAATCTCTATTTATTTGGATAATTCCATTCATGATGGTCCTCTTCTGATTTTATACTACTCATATATGTTTTCAAATAAATCATCATTTATATTTGAGAGGCCTTCTTGAGTCTCTCTACGTGATGACTTGATATTATACTCTACTTTGACTTCATAGACATGTTTTCCATTTCATACAATTTTCTTTAATTCTTCAATGTTGATTAGGCATTTTAAAATAAAACAAAAATTCCAATAACTCTTTTAAAGTTTTAATTATTCATTATATCCTGATCGAACACACTTTGGTAATTATTAGAATGATCATCATGTTTCTCATATTCCTATAAAACATTATATTTTTTCCAATTGATGATATCCCCATCCTTATATTTCTTAATATAAGTAACATTATACAGGTAGTTCAACACCATGAACTTAAAGTAAAAATAAATAAATAAATATAATAACCATTTTTGTTCAATTCATCTACGATAAATGGGTTCTATTTATATTTCCTGGATTAATTTCCATAATTATTTTTAATAGTAACATAAGTTCAACATAATGTTAATTGTTTATTTTAACTATAAAATCGGTGAAACACAGTCAAGATATAATACATAAATAAAAAACTAGACTCATATAATATTGGGTAACAATTCTTGATTAATAATATTGTGTGAATGATATCTTGGTTCCTCTTATATATTTAAATAATTTTATTTTTTTGGATGTGTGTGATCATGATCAATATTTCCAAAAGGATTCCAAAACCTCTATCCCAATCTCACTGAAATTTGGGATAATATTATCTAAATTCAAAATGTGCCTAATATTGAAATAATTATCCTATAAGTTATAGAATAGATTTCTAACATGGTAAAATTAATATCAATATGAAAACATTTGAGGATAGGATACCAATTGATATATCAAAATCACCATGTTCATTGAAAATTGTTAGTATTGATATCTCCATGGAGTTGTTATAGATAAAAGTGAATTGATTGAGATCTATGGTAACCCTAGATCATAATAGTCTTATATCTATAGTGGCATATGGAATCTATATAGTAAATGTTATAGAACAAAAAACCCTACAATTGGAAATTATACTTCTTCTAAGAAATATGTTTTCTCTAAAAGTGATAATAATATCACCACAATATCCACTAAAATACATGTTAATGAAATGATTATCAAGGACATCCAAATTTTCATTATCCTCGACCTTGTAAATGCACTATTTATTTTAGAGTAAGATGGTAGTCTGTCAATACATGTCCCCCGAGGCCTGTTTCATGACTACCCCATACCAACCTTCTATAGTCCAGGGGTTAGAGACTAGAACCGAAAGGAGTATCCATGAAAAATTTGAAGGCACAACCTTTAAACCTACAAACACATAGTCCAAGTATACATCGAGCAGAACCCTCGAAGTAAAACTGCAGTTGTAAAAATATGTGTACTAAATATAAAAATGGTGACTACTATAAGTAAATGGGACTGAAATACAATCCCAACTAAAAGTACAATAGAAACAGAAAAACAACTCTCAAAATCATCCTCCAGGGTTCCTACTATAAGGGTAGGTATAGATCATTGACAATCATCACTTTGGAATATCGCTTCTAAAGGTCGACTTCCGAGAACTATCCAGTCATGGCTCCCAAACCTCGGTCAAAGCTTCTCCTCTTTTTCACAAGACACAAAAAGGTACGGGAAAGGATCGTGCAGGGGTGAGTATAAAAATACTTAGTATGGACCTCGAGACCCCCGATGGTCTCCCATAGTTCCATAATTGAATAACCACAAAGCAGGAACTCAATCATAAACCATGAAGCAATAATCATCTCACACTAGGTATATAGCTCCGATATCAAGAATATAGATGATTAGTCTTAAGCTATATCATCTTATTCCAATTAGATGTTCCACAAATAATCCACAAATAATTTGTTCTAATATTGATCCACTCATGGATGTATGTTGATGTTCCATGACGGGCCACTTAAAGGATCATCCCCATCGGGTTACGTTACTGCTGATCCATATAGGGTCTCTAGAACACTGATCCAAATAGGGTCACTAGAATGCTAATCCACATCGGTTCGCTGGTATGTTGATCCAATCATGGTTGCTCGATTCTAATCCACATAGGGTCGCTAGTTGCTGATCCTCAATGTGACACTCTAAAATTGATCCTTATCAGGTAGATATGATGTTGATCCACACAGGGGTCACTATTATGTTGATCCACATAGGGTCTCTACATCTAAGATAGCTAGCCACATGATTCTCCACACCCGGTGCGCTCGAGTTCTGTAGAATGTTCTCCTCAGATATTAGTCGTTCCCCTACAACCACTATGCTCTGAAATTGAGAAACCCAAAGGTCAGCCTTATTGTAAGGATTCCAATGCGATAGACGATGCTTCAATTAGACTCCTAGTCTAAGAGTTATTAGTGTTTTTGTACCGAGGGCCTAGTTGGATTCGAGTTCAATCCAACCCAATTTTTCTCCAAAATTATCCAAAATTCGAGTGGATTATTCCCAATGGACCGCCTCTCTTCAAGTATCCCTACATCGCAGATGTTTCTTCAATAGGGTGTTTCGATTCCATATTATATCATTTTAAGAGAAAACGGTGCTTGGATGGGTCCAGGTCTAGTCTGAAACGGTCGGATCAACCTGGCCTGGGTCCATCCCAGCCTGTCCCAAAGCGGCCTAGGCCACGGTCTAGCCTAGCCTACTAGGAGGTCTCAGCCTGCCACACATGGGTAGAATGACCCAACCCATAGGGGGGATAGGGCGGCCCATGGGGAGGCACTCCCCAACCCGCGGGAGGGCGCGGCCCCGCCCACAGGACGGCTCCGCCACACCCCCCGAAGTTCACAACACAGGCCATAGGAGGGTGCAACCCACCCCGCAAGGGGGGTGCAGCTCATCCCTGAGGAGGGCACGTGGCCCACCCTAGCTGGCATATGGGTAGGCGTTTCAACCCTTTCTCCCAAATGAATATACCGTTCGGGACTTGAAGAGTCGGCACCATGAGGCCCCCTGGTCACTGTGCGACCTGTAGGGAGTAGGTACCTTCCTCTACCTTCAACGGTGCTTGACGTCATGTTGAACCGCCTTCGCGGCTGAAAATCTGCATCCTCCTCCTTCTGTAGTGCGCGATGGTGCACCACCAGCACTGCGGCCGGTCGGTGTCGGCTGCCAACAATGCCTGCCGGCATAGGTCGCCTATTCCATCGCGTTGGTGCTACACCAGCGGTCTTCTGTAGGTCACCAAGGTATGCTCTGGTGGGTCCATTTTTCCATCTAATCGCACCTATGGGCTTCCCAAGTCAACTCCTTCTCTTCGTAACCCTCGGATTTGGGTTCCATCCAACCTAAAGATTAACCTACCTAGAACGCAACGATTGAACAAGAGGCGGATGGACATGACTTTTTCATTGGGCCCATGCCCTCGGCATTAGCATCATATTAAGGGAGAAGATAAATGAATCAATAACTGTTGAAATTTAAAGAAGACAAAACCCTACCTCGTGAGTCATTGGAGAGCACCTCACATATGAAGATGGGTCAGTGTTCGTCGATCCTGAAGTAAGCCTCCAATGATGCTGCTCAAACCACGATCTTCTTTTCTTGCATGGTGGATTGGTTCTTTGTCAATAAGATCCTCCAAAATACTCTTTTCCCAAAAATACCACTACTTTTTTCAATGAATATAAAAATATATATGATTGGTGTTAATTTTTATGACACATAATTAAGATAGGTTCTTTAATTGGTACAATTAATGGACATCAGTTATTGAATGTAGGGTGCTTACACCATTTTTTTAACCAGAAATTTATTATCCTCCATTACATGCATGAGCACCACTTGTGGTCCCCACCACTAAAACCTAAAGAGAGGTGGAGGATATTTAAAATAAATTAGATTTATTTTATTAATCCTCCACGAAAACCTCTAAAACCAACTTCCTCTCTTATCTCATTGTAGTCAAGGTTAAGGATTCCTTAAGCGAATCTCGACACTATGAGTTCAAATGTTCCCTCAGATTATAATTCCAAGAGCTGGTTCAAATTTAGGATTTAGCGTTCATGCGTTTGTTGAATGTACCTTAAGAAAGTTTAAAATTCCATTTCGGTCACCCCGTGCATCGGAATCAAACACCGTCAAATTTCACCGCCTCGGAATAGTTCCATATAATTAAAAAAAATTACATGGGAAATCTAGGTCTTTTCATTCTACAAACGTTAGGGATTTTCATCCCTAAAAGCTACAACATAGACTAAAGAATCAAGTGGGGGTACTGAGCATTAATCTGAGGCTCTCGCTCCCATGTGATCTCTTGGAGGTTCTCATGCTTCCATTGATCGCACACCAGAGGTATCGATCATTCATGAAGGACCAACTCATGTCGATCCTCAATCTCTATTGGAACCTCTGTAAATGTCTCCCCATGATCATTGTCCAGCTTGACCCAGTCGATAACATGCCCTAGGGTCCTTTTCATGACTACCCCAATCCCACCATCCATAGGCCTGGGGTTAGTAACTAGCACAGAAAGGCATATCCCAGAAAAATGGGGAGGCATTTCCTTTAAACTGGAAAACTCACAGTCCAAGAATACAACGAGCACAAACCACGTAGTAAAACTGCACTAGAAAAAATATGTGTACTGAAAGTAAAAATGGTGAGTTCTGTAAATAAAGGGCGCTAAAATACAAGCCCAATTGAAAGTAAAATATACACTAAAAAACTGCTCCCAGAATCATATGCTCAGGTTCTTACCTGAAGGGCAGGTACAACTCTTGGTTAGTTGTCACTGTGGAACGTCGCATGTAAAGGTCCACCTATAAGAACCATCTAGTCCTATCTCAAAAACCTCTGTAATAGTTGTTCATTGTTTTCACAAGTCAAAACAAGGTGTGGGTGAAGCCCTTGTAGGGGTGAGTATAAAAATACATAGTATGGACCCCAAGACCCTTGAAGGTCTCCCAGAGTTCTATTAAGGATAACCCACTAAGAAAGACCTCAATCACAAAGCACAAAGCTATAGTAAACTCACCCAAGTTATATAGCTCAAAGATCAGAAATATATAAGATTAGTCTCAGGTTATATCAACTTATTCCATTTATAAGTTTCACAACCGATCCATAAAGAAGATGTTCTAATATTGATCCACTCTTGGATGAATGTTTTTGTGCATTAATGGGCCACTGAAAGGGTGGTCCTCATCGGGTCATGTTACTACTGATCCAAATTGGGTCACTGGAATGTCGATCCCTACAGGGTCGCTGGAATGCTGATCCGCACAGGGTCACTGGAATGTTGATCCACACAGGGTCGCTTGATGTTGATTCAAATAGGGTTGCTAGTTATTGATCCTCAAAGAACTGCTCAAAAACTATTCTTCATTGGGTATTTATTATGTTGATCCACATAGGGTCTCAAGGATGTTCATCCACACAGTGTCGCTACTTCCAAGACATCCAACCACAAGATTCCCCACACCCAGCGCATTCAAGTTTCATAGAAGCTGATCCTAAAGATATCCATATTACTTAGACCTCCACTATGCTCTACAATGCAGTAACCATAACGATTTCCATGTCGTATGGGTTCCAACACGATAGACGGCGTGTCGATCGGATGCTCAGTTTATGAGTTAAAATAATTTTAGTACCAAGGGCCTGGTTGGAATTGGGTTCAATCCAACCTGGTCATACACCAACATTCTCCAAAATTCATGTGGAGTATACCAAATGGACTATGTCAATCCAAAGATCCCAGTGCCTTATAGGGTTCAACAAATGGATGTCTTTATTTTATGTTATGGCATTTTAAGAGAAACTGGGCCTCGATGGGTCTAGGTCTGGTCCGACTCGGTCGGACCGGCCCAAAGCTGTGCGGGCCTGCCTGCTTGGACTGGGCCATGGTCTGGCCTAGCTAGTAGGGAGGGTGCAGCCTAGCCCATAGGGGGGCATGGCATGACCATCACGGGGGATGCAGCCCAGCCTGCAAGTGGGGGCAAGGCCCGGCCTGTAGGGGGTGCGTCTTATCCTGCAAAAGTGCGCCGGGCCCACCCTAGCCAGCACAGAGGGAGGCGTTTCCTCCTATTCACCCGAATGAAAAAGACACTCAGGACTTCAACTGACAGTGCCACATGGCACCGCCTGGTCACCGTGGGACCCACATGGAGTGTGTTTCTACCTCCGCAATCATGGGTGCATGACAGTACGTTGCACCGCCTCCGTTGTTGGCCGATGTCAACCACCTGACTCAACCGCCACGACTAAAAAGCCACAGCCTCTTCCTCTTGCAGTGTGGTTCCACCTCTGTGGTCATCCATTGTCGGCCGCTGTCATTGCCTTCTGTGACGGGCCTCTGACACCATCACGCCAGTGCCACACCGGCATCCTTCCACGGGCCACCGAGTAATCTCTAATGGTCTTTTTTATCCATCTAATGGCACCTACGGGATTCTCGAGTCACCTCCTTTGCTTCTTAACACTCATATTTGGCTTCCATGCAACCCGAAAATTTAACCGCATACAAAGCAATGATTGAACAAGAGGGGGAGGGATATGGCCTTGTTTGTTTGTCCCATTCACTATAAATTATCATCTTATCAAATGAGAAGATAAATGATTCAATAACTATTGAAATATAACTAAGACAAACCCTACCTCATGAGTTGTTGGAGAGAATCCCTCTTTTGATGATGGGTTGGTGTTCGTCGATCCCAAAGCAAGCCTCCTATGATGCCACTCAAAAGATGATCTTCAGTTCTTGCTTGGTGGATCCGTTCATCCTCAAAGGGCTCCTCCAAAATCCTCCTCTCCTAATAACACCACTCCTTCTTCAAACAAGTTCAAAAATAGAGATGATGAGGGTTAATTTTTTCAACAAATAATTAAGAGCGGTTCACTAATTAGTGCAATTAATTGACCTCCTTAATTTCCTGAAGGGTGGTTATACATTTTGGTGTAACCGGGCATTTAATATCCTAGATTAAATGTCCAACCAACCTTTGTGGTCCCCACCACCCAATCCTAAGAAGAGGTGGAGTGTATTTAAAATAAATTATATTTATTTTATTAATCCTCCACAAAACAGCCAAAACCAACTTCATCCCTCAACTCACTGTGGTCGAGGTTAAGGATCCCTTAAGCAAATCCAGGGGAAATCAGTTTAATAGTGCCCTTGGATTTCATTTTTGAGCACTGGTTCAAAAGATAGTATTTCCCTCTCACATGTTTTCTGAACATACCTTAGAAAAGTTAAAAATTATATTCCGAGAACACTGGGCATCAGAATCAAATTCTGTATCATTTTTCATCCTCAGAATAGTTCCATAAAATTAAAAAAATACATGGAAAATATGGGTCTTTACATTCTACCCACCTTAGGTTTTTTGTCCCCAAATGCTAAAACGTAGCCTATAGAAACAAGTGGGGGTACTGAACCCGAATCTGAGCCTCCTGCTCCCATCTGCTCCCAATATATGATCTCATGCTTCCAGCAAACATGCACTAGAGGTATCAATCTTCCATGAAGGACCCACTCCAATCGATACAAAATATTAATAGGAACCTCTATAAACGTCACCTCATCATCAATTTCTAGCTTTCCCAAGTTGATAATGTGTGATGGATCAGGAACGTACTATATCGGCTTCAAAAAGTGGAAAATGTTATTCACCAGATGAATCTATAGGCAAAGAGATAGGTGATATGACACCTCAACAAGTCAGCTAAGAACTTGAAAGGGTCTGATGAACATCAGAGATAGCTTCGCACCCCATCCAAATCTTAGAAATCCTCATAGAGGTGATACCCATAAGAAGACATGGTCTCCCTCCTTTAACTCCAAAGGTCTCTATATCCTATCTTTGTAAGACTTATTCCTGCTATGTGTTGTCTTCATCATCTCCTGGATGATCTGCACCTTCTCAGTGATATCCCAAACCAACTCTGGACCCATAAGTGTTGACTCCCCTAGGTCTATCTTGTATAGAGGTGATCTGCATTGTCGACTATACAAGGCCTAAACGGCGTCATATCGAAGGTGGAGTGATATCTATTGTTTTACGAAAACTCCAAAAAGGGAAAGTGTTCCTCCGAACTGTGGCCAAAACCTAGGATACAAGAATGAAGCATTTCCTCGAGTGTCTATCTATTCTTCTCTGTCTGACCATCTATCTAAGGATGAAATGTGGTGCTAAAACATAGCAGAGTGTCGAACACCTCCCGTAATCCCTTCCACAACCAGGATGTAAAACATATTTCACAGTCAGAGATGATCGTCAATGGTACCCCATGAAGCCGTACAATCTCATGTATGTAGATGCATCCCAAGCCCTCTACTAGTCCCTACTCTCGGATGGGATGGAAGTGGTCTGACATGGTGAGTCTGTCAACGATCACTTATATAGAATTGTGGCCCGTGGATGAACATGGTAGTCCTATCATGAAATCCCTAGAAATACCATCCCATATCCACTCTGGAACCTCTAATAGATACGCTAAGCCTACTGGAACCTGATTCCCATATTTTACTTGCTATCAAGTGAAGCATCATGAAACCAATTCTGCAACTACTTTCTTCTTCCCAGGCCACCAGTGCAAACACTAATGGTCCTGGTACATCTTCTCCACACCAGGATGTACCACCAAAGGGGACGTATAGAACTACGTCATCACCTCCTCCTATTCCTGCACAAGTCCCATGGTGCATCATATGAAAAATATGACATTATCCCCACCTTAATAAAATCCATTAGGTGCCTTTCTTGAGGATATCTAAGCACAATGATCCTCGTAGTTAGTGTACCCCAGTTGTGCCTCCCAAACTCGCTAAAGAAGTGGGGGAGTGACGGTCATAGACTAGAGATATGTTGTTCCATCTATATCAACACTGTAAATCTGTAACGCGGCCTGCTGCTTTGTCTCCTCACTCAGCAACTATATACCAAACCTCCTTCTTTGTGTGTCTGCTACTACGTACCCCTTCCCAAGAGTGTATACAATCTCAAAGTCATAGTCCTTCTGAAACTATATCCAACATCGTTATCTCATGTACGGGTCCTTATGTGAGAAGATATACCTGAGACTCTTGTGATCAAATTAAATAGTACATTTTTCACCCATCAATTAGTTCTGCCACTTCTTAAAGGTGAATACCACTGATGCTAACTCCAGGTCATGGGCAGCATAGTTCTTGTAATGATGCCTCAGGTATCATGATTGATAAGTGATCAATTCTAACTCCTACAACAATACATATCCATGTCCAGTCTCTGATGCGTCACAGTAGACTGCATACCCAACTCCCACTTCTGGTACTCTCATGGTGGGGGTACTCGTCAGTATATACCTAAAATCTTGAAAAATATACTTGAATGTCTTCGTCCACATGAAGTCTTATCCTTTATTTTTCAACACTGAAAAGTGATTCGCATCTCTGGAAAAGAAAAGTATGAATCTTTAGTAGTACCCATCCCAGACAAGTTACCTTTACACCTCGGTCACACTCTTAGGTGGCTCCCAAGAAAGCACAACCTCTATCTTCATCAGATCCACTACCACCATAGCCTATGAGATAACATGTCCCTTAAAGTGGACCTCCCATATCCAGAACTATTACTTTGAGATCCTACCATTATATTAGTTCTCTCAACATGTATCAAAACTATCTGCAGATGATAGGCATGCTCCTACTCCAACATCTAGTATATCAAGTTATCATTGATGAAGACCACCACAAAGTGATCAAGGTATGACAGAAAGATCATGTTCATGAGTCTCATGAACATGGTATGGGATTTGGTCATGCCAAATGTCATATCCAAGAACTCATAGCGTCTATACCGAGATCTGATAGTCATCTTCTGGGCATCCTCATCTCGCACCCTTAGCTGATATTATCCAAATCTAAGGCCTATCTCGGAAAACCAATGATCTCCTTTCAGCTGATCAAATTGATCATCAATCCTCATAAGTGGAAACTTTTTATTCATGGTCACCAAGCTTAGGTGATGATAACTCACATAGAGCCTCAATATCCCATCTTCCATTTGGAGAAAAAAATCAGGGCATCCCATGGAGAAACATGGGGCCTTATAAACCCCTTTCTCTGCAAGTCCTCCAGCTGTATCTCTAAATCACAAAGATCCATTGGAGACATCCAATATGATGGTGTATATTTCAGTGTCATACTGGGGTAAAATTAAATGTATATTTCCACCTCTCTATGAGGAGGTAGTCTCGGTACATCACCAGGGAAGAAATCAGCATACGGTTCCACCACTACAGGATAGCTCAGACTCTCAACCTCGACAAATCCTAGTGTAAGGCTAGCCAACTGATGTCTTATTGGCTGAACCCTCCTTCAGGTCTATCTGTCCCATGCTATAGAGGTTCCCTTATCACCAGTGAAGGAAAAACTGGTCCCATCCTCGCAGACACACCACACATTGTGCCTAATGTTGTCAATCTGAGCATGAACCATTGATAACCATTTCATACCCAAGATGATGTCGTAAGGCCTCAACGCCACTACTAGAAGATCCCACCCAAAACTATCGCCTATGGGAGTAAGCTCACACAGCTGGAACTAGTGTGTAATCGACAAATCCTCTCCTATAAGAGTCTCTAGCTATAAGGATTGATCCAACAACTCTACCGAAATCCCTTAGCACTGGATGAGGGTTGTGGTAATGAAAGAGTGACTGGAACTTGTGTCTATAAGTTCAGAAGAGAAGGTGGAGCAGACAAATATCATACCTCAAATATTCTCTGGAGCATCGTGGTCATAGGCCTCAACTACCTGCACCTGAACTCATCCTTGTCCAACTGCTCCCTATGGTCGGGGTGGACAACCTAGAGGTGGTGGCGGTAAAAAATTGAATCACCGCCCGCTGACTGCGGCACAGCCAGCTCCTCTGCCACATCTTCTCACTTTTTGTGGACCTCCCCACTCGAATCTTTGCCTCTTCCTCAGTGGTCACTCAACCTTCTACTATTCATCAGTGTTATTGGACTGGTAGTTGTGAGCCATGTGACCCTACCCTCCGCATGTGATGAACATTCTAATCCTATTCTAGAATACTCTACCTCGTGAGCCCCACACCTCTAACCCTATGTACGGAGGTCATCCACCTAATGGTATGATTCACTTGGACATTGGTGTCATCTGCCTACTACCATCCATATAGGATTCTACTACATGTCACTCAGTGGTGGGTCTTGCTGTCATTGTCTTCTCAATAAGGGATCTCTCCCTAATGAGTGATATCTCTAGAACCCCAGCGTACGTTGGGATTATAAGAGATACCATCGAAGCTCTGATCTTCCTTCAGAGTCCCTTCATGAAGGTCTGAACTCTAATGAAAGGGTCCTGCACCATGTCGGTAGAGTAGCACAAGAGGTCGGTGAACCTCACCGAGTACTATGCCACAATCTATCTTTACTATTGTAATTGTAACATCTCTTATATAGCACAAAGTGTAGAGTCACTAGAATGAACACTTCCCTAAAGAGGCCCTTGAAATCTACCTAGGTGAGGGTTGCCACTTCGTGTTTCTGGAGCAACTGGCTCCACCATCTCTCTGCTACTCCCTGGAAAATACTGGAAGCTAGGATCACCATACGGTCTTCTGGTGTCCCAACCATAAGAAAAACTTTTCCCACAACCTTCATCTAGTCTTCAGCTGCCAACAGATCCATCTCACCTTGGAACCTCGAAGGCCTCTTCCACCGAATATAGTGCAACGCACTCAGTCAGTGTGCACCATCTACTATTTTGGCTGGTGGAAACGGATCCCTAATGGGTAGTGGTGCTACGGGTACAAAACACAAAGGTGCTACACATTAAGAGGGCCCTGCACCAAAGCCTCGTAGCTCAGTGGGCTGTTATTGTGTACTCTCATCGGAATCTAGGCTGCCTCTCTTCCTGGAGGCTTCCTAAAAAGAAACAGGTGCACCACAGTCAGTAAGATATACCTGTTGAGTTGGCTCAAATTGATCAATGTGGAATCATTTCTGAAACACACATAATTAGTGTTTTCATGCACTGAGTTAGAAATCCAAATTTAGGGTCCTGGTGCATGGATCGTCGGCCACTGCACCAACACTGGACTCCCCGAACTGAAAACCACACTCAAAACACATAACACTATTGCTCTATTAAAATATCAGAGTCCTGGTTATTCAGTAGAACAAAGTCCTTTGATACCACTTTGTAACAACCCGTCTCTCAGGGCCTATGCTGTCACTACCATGCCCTCTTTCCATAGGCCAGGGGTTGGAGACTAGCACCGAAAGGTGTATCCCAAAAAAATGGGAAGTCATTTCATTTAAACCTGCAAACACATAGTGTAAGAATACAATGAGAACAACCCACATACTAAAACTGCAGTAGTAAAAAGTTCTGTACTAAAAGTAAAAAAGTGTGAGTACTATACATAAAAGGGGCCGGAATACAATCCCAAATAAAATTACAATAGGAACAGAAACATATCTCATAGAATCGTTATCCAAGGTTCATAATTGAAGGGTTGGTACAACTCGCAGTTGTTCATCACCGTGGAACATCACATCTAAAGTTCCACCTCCAATAACCATTCAATCTTGGCACCCAATCCTCGGTCAGAGCTGTCTATTGTCTGCACAAGAAACAACTAGGTGCGGGTGAAGCCCGTGCAGGGGTGAGTATAACAATACTCATTAGGGACCCCGAGACCCCCGAAGGTCTCCCAGATTTCCACAATGTAAAAAACACAAATTAATACCTCAATAAATAAAAGCAATAAGCAAGAGTTAGATCACACAAGGTATACATCTCATAGATTAGGAATATAGATGATTAGCCTTAAGATATTTCATCTTATTACATTTAGAAGTTCCACCACTGATACATAAAGAATTTTTTCTAATATCAATTTACTCTTGGATTTTATTCGATGTTCCACGATGGGCCGCTGAATGGATGGTCCTCGTCTGGTCTCATTACAACTGATCCATGTAGGGTCGCTAAAATGATGATCTATACAGGGTCACTAGAATGCTAATCCACACAGGGTTTCTAGAATGATAATCCAGATAGGGTCGCTCAATGCTGATCCACACAGGGTCGCTAGTTGTTGATTCTGGATGGGCCGTTGTAAAACTGGTCCTCATCAGGTTGTTATGATTTTGATATACACAGGGTTGCTAAGATGTTGATCCACCTAGGGTTTCTACTTACAAGACATCCAACCACATGATTCCCCACACTCAGTGCGCTTGGGATAAACATAATCTGCTCCTCAAGATATCGATTGTACCTCAACCAGCACTAAGATCCACAAAAGGGTAACCTAAAGGGCGGCCATGTCATAAGGTTTCCAACGTGATAGATGGTGTGTCAATCGGACGCCCTGTATATGACTTATAAGTGTTTTTGTTCCGAGGGCCCGATTGGATTCAGGTTCGATCTAACACAACCATACACGAACATTCCCCAAAATTTGAGTGGAGTATACCAAAAGGACCTCCTCACTCCAACGATCATAGTGCCATATAATATTCATTAAATAGGTGTTTGGATGTCATGTTATGGTTTTTTAAGAGAAACTAGCTCTGGATGGGTCTGGGTCTGGTTCAACCCGGTCGGATCGACCCGGCTAGGCCAAAAGCGGCATGTGCCAGCTAGGATGGACGAGGCCGCAGTCTGGCCCATCCCTCTAGGGGGTGCAACCTAATCTATAAGGGTTATGACCTAGTCTACATAGTGTCGTGTCATGGCCGGCACGGGGGCACGACCCAGCCCGTAATGGGGCGTGGCCCGACCCACAACGGGGTTGTGGCCTGACTCACAGGGAGGTGGATCTCGGCCCGTAGTAGGGTGTAGCCCGGACCATAGAAGGGCATAGCCAGGACTACAGGAGGGCCCATCCCAGCCCATAGGTGGGTGCATCCAAGCCCGCAGGGGGGCATAGCTCAGTCCGCAAGAGGGCACAGGGCCCGCCCAAGCTGGCATGGGGGGGGGGGTGTTTCCCCACTTTCTCCCAAAGGGAAAAGCCATTCAGGACATGAAGTGGTGGCGACACATGGAACTACCTAGTCACTATAGGAAATGCATAGAGTGAGTCCTTGCCTCTGCTTGATGGAGGTGCATGATGGCGCGCCATACTGCCTCCCCGGCTGGCCAGTGTCGGCCACCCTGCTCAGCCACCGCAGCTGATAATTCGTGGCCTCCTCCTCCTACGACGCGTGATGGCGCGCCGCCACCTCTATGGTCGGCTGGTGCCGGACTCCACAATCACCTACGGGCATGGGTCACTGGTTCCGCATAGTCGGTCTTCTGTGGGCCACCGGGTAAGCTTTGGTTGTCAATTTTTTCATCAGATCACACCTACGGGCGTCCTGAGTCGTCTCCTTTTTTTATTATCCCTTGAATTTAGGTTCTCTCCAAACAAAAAATTTACCCGCATAGAACTCTACTATTGAACAAGAGGGGGAGGTACTAGGACTTATTTTTTCAGCCCACGCCCTCTATATTAGCATCTTATCAATAGAGAAGATAAATAATTCAACAACTCTTGAAATTTAAGGAAGAAAAAACCATACCTTGTGAGTCATTAAAGAGTGTCTCTAATTTGAAGATGGTTCGATATTCGTTTTTCCCGAAGCAAGACTCCAACAATGTCCCTCAAACGATGATCTTCAGTTCTTTCTTGGTTGATCTGTTCTTCATCAAGACGCTCCACCAAAATCCTCCTCTCCCAAGAACAGCACTCCTTTTTCCAACGAATCCAAAAAGAGAGATGACGTGAGTTAATTTTTATAACACATAATTTAGAGAGGTTCATTAATTGGTGAAATTAATGAACCTCCATAATTTCATGTAGGTTGAGGAGACATTTTTTTGTAACCGGGAATTTAATGTCTTGTATTAAATGTCTGACCCCCTCCCCCTGTCGTCCCCGCCACCAAAACCTAAATAAAGGTAGAGAATATTTAAAATAAATTTGTGTTATTTTACTAACCCTCCAAAAAAACCGCCAAAATTTTCATCATATCTCAAACCACTCTGGTCGATTATAATTCTCACTTAATTGAATCTTGACTCTTTGAGTTCAACGGTGCCCCCAGATTTTAATTCTGAGCACTGGTTCAAAAGATAGGATTTCCCGCTCGCATGTTTATTGAACGTACCTTAAGAATATTAAATGTTCCATTCAGGGCACACAAGGCTTCACAGCCAAACACTGTCAGATTTTGCAGACTCAGAATAGTTCCATATAATTAAACAAAAATTACATTGAAAATCCATCTATTTTCAAAGTCCCTTGAAATATTCAAACTGTATGGAAATAATAATTAATATGTTATCTTTCTGCAATCCATAAATTCCCATGGAACATAACATGATGAGTGAATCACAAGGATAAATCCAATTCTATAGATAAATGCTATCCTAATTTAGTTTGGGTTACCCATTAAATATAATTTTGGTATCGTAATAGTGGATAATTATTAGATTTTGAACATTATGGATGTGATGACATATTTTCCTCATATGCTAAAAAAGGTACTACAACATGTAAATAAAAATTTATGAAGAAGCCAGATGGAAGTAAGAAAGGGGCCACCAACCCTATAAATAAAAATAAAGTTCAATATTCTTCTAGAATTTTATTGGTTGGGAAAAACAAGAGATAATTTTTTATTTTTTCCTTTTCATTCAGATTCATAAAAATTATCATATTTTCTTTTCTTGGTCAAATTCAATTTCTTAACAAAAGATTTCTTATCATGAAAATGTCTTTTATCAATTAAATTATAGAAATTGGTCTTTTATAAAGGTTAAATGATTTTGGGTTGTGTCTCACACATGTTATGAAGGTTTTTCTTATGTATACTCTTTTTAATAGATGGTGATTATATGTTTAAAATGGTTAGGATTATAGTAATTTTGTTCCATCAATTATTCTTATAACAAATATACAGATGTGATGGAATTATTTATGAATATTAATGGTTTTAGTGGAAATTTTAATGGTACTTGGATACTTATTAGGGATTTTAATGTTATTCTTATTCTAGATGAGAGGCTAGTTATTTCCAATTTTTCTAAATTGATCAGAAAATATAAAAAACTATTTCTACCATAAATCATTATTATGTAATTAAAGTAGATTATAATTTCACCTAGTTTAAGAAGAATAAAAAATATTAATTTATTGATGAAAGGAGATGTCCCATTTTATTTTAGAATATTTTGATATTCATTCAACCATATATTATCTTCTCCTTACAGGAATTAATTCAGACCATCATTTTATTGTAGATAATTTTAACATAAGAGAGATCAAACCTACTTTCTTTTTCTAATTCAACTATTTTATGATTTTCCACCCAAAATGTACAAATATGTTCCAGGGAACATGTAATTCTTTATTATTATAATAATGACTTAGATATTTTCATTATGTTTTTATTTCATAAGATAATGAAAAAATAGTGTAGCAAAGATCACTTTAGCTATCTTGATAATGAAATTGACAACCTAAAAGAAACTTTATTTAATTCATGCCAATAAAACTAGAAGTGGCATTTTAGTAGTTATAGTGGAAGCAATTTTGGCCTCATAAGATATTAAGAATCGTATAAATCCTATGTAAAGAATCCAAATAAAAAACATCCATGATAAATATCTTAATCATAGTGATATGGACTCTATGCCTTTTTACTCCAGACCAAAAACTGTAAATAGTTGTATGATATTTTATATTCTAAATGATGATGGGATGTTTTTTTGGCAACATTAGTGATTTAACATATCAGGTAATCCTCTTCTATAGAAATCATTTCAATGTTCCTACCACCATTTCTGACATACTATAGGGTATTATACACATACTAGTTAATGACAAGGATAATTATATTCTTATCTAAAATCATTATGTTTATTATATCAAGGAATCCATATTTGTTTGAAATTCATATAGTTCTCCTATATTGTATGGGATTACCAGCATCTTAGTCCAAAAATTTGGGAATGTCATTTGACATTAAATCTATATAATTTTCATTAATTTTTATAAAGGGTTTATCTTTCCCATGAAATCAATGAAAAATGTAACTCTCTTACTCCTAATGTGTAAAATGAAAATGAGATTCAACTTTTTAGTCTTGTATCCCATGTCAACATGATCCTGAAAATAGAATCATATTCTCTATTAATATAAATACTATATATAGAATTATCGTCTTCCCAAATAATTTTGGATTTATAAAAGTAATTAGAATAGAAGATATTCTCATCACTGTTTTTGAATTGTACATATTTTAAAAAAATCCACCAATGGAGGAAATATTTCATTGAAAATTTATGTCGATAATTCCTCTCAAATTACGGAATAGAGTTTCATATATATGTTCATTTTTTTTTATTTGATGAGAACATCTCAAATGATTCAAAATCCTTCTTAGCTGATAATTATTCTTTTTCTCATAAGAGTATCTCTTGATGTTTATTTTACCTTTTAATGATCTGGATGAAAATTTGATTGCCTCTCAGATACTATATTCTCTATTTTAAATGATTATTCAAGAAGGATACTTCGGAATATGTTTGAGGAGAAAAAGGTAAAATCTATTATGGCTTCGGTAGGATTAATGTATCCCAATCATCTATTCTATGTGGGTGAATTTATTCTCTTAACTCAATGAGGTAATGGAAATATCAATAATATTAAGGTGGTCCTTTATAAAAATGTAAAAGTGTATTGACGATATAAAAGTTATAAAAATAATAAATTTTTTATGGAAAAAATGTCCATATATCTAGAAAGATGTACATGATCAATAAATTTGGTATCATTGAATTTGTATTCCATTTCACTTGTCATGGTCTTTCAATTTTCATTAGTAATCAATTTACATTTAATATCAGTAATATTTTAGGGTAGATAGAAAATTAATTCGATTCATGGAGTGGTACGACCCTCTCTATAGAATTTAGGGTTTGTATTGTGAAGTATGAGATTGTATTTAAATATTTATAATCTTTCATGGTTTAATAGTTTTCATCATCCATTAATAAAATTATTAATATATCCCTCAAAAATGTCTTCTAGAGTGGGAGAATCCATCATTGAAGGATATTCATTATTCCTTCGAAGAAATGTTATACTCTCTTTGATTAGAAATACAGTTATAAAAATATATATTTAATTTTAATAAATATTTATAGGTACATTTTATATTGAGTATTTTAAATAGAAAATTGGGTTCCCTTGGTTTTCATAGGGTTAAATTTCTAGATCCGATCAAATAAATGAATTTTAGTTATCCAAATTCCCCTTTGGACCTCCACATATAATCACTTTATCCAAAATATTAGTATTTTTACATTGGAATTATATCATGAACAATACTGTCAGCATTTAGTGAGATAATTGGAAACCTATGCCCGTTTTGGTTCTTCTTAATACTACTGAATCAACTTTAAATTTTTGAGATGACTATAAATAAAATACAGAATCCTTTAGACTTATTATTCACTAGTTTTAAGAATCTGGCCTGAAATTATAATTGTATTAATGGTGTGGTTATTATAATATGGGAACATGGGGGAATTTATGTTTTAACATCAAAATTGAATTATTGAAATTAAAATACTTGAAAACTGAACCAGTGGAGTGGAAGACTGAAAAAATGTTGGATTTCACCTATCATATTTTCTCTTCTATGGATTCTTTTTTATAATAAGATACCAACTAGAGTAAGACTACATTATACTATAATTTCACTCTATTCTAAATTTTATTTTTAAATAATCTTAAAGAAGAGATATATTATTTATTATTGATATCTAACACTAATTCAACACTTTAACAAGAATATTTTAGTACATTTGGAGTAGAATTCTCTCATGAATCATCTATGAAGGGGCATATAGAATCCTATATAGTAATTATTCATTAAAAAAATATTTACAATCTCATTCAAGTTTCATGTTCTTTGGTGTTTTACACTATTTGGTACAACCAAAATAAATTTATACATGATAAAAATCCATTCAACACCAAATCGTCAATTTTTGTTACTATAGTCATGAAAAATAATGCGAATACACATAAACAAGGTCACTAAAATAATTATATTCATTATTTTTTTATTCTTAAGCATTTGAAACTACATTAGAACTTCCAACCATAAAATAGAATCATAATTTTATGTGGATTCTTCCTTTTCAAGGGTAATATGGATGTTATGTCAAAAGAGAATCCCAATCCTCTATGATTTTGATATGAATTTAGAAATAATAATAGTGATTTTTGGAATTCCAATATAGATCATTTGTAGTGGTTATTTCTCTTTTTGTGGATATTTTTTTAATGAATGAATTCAAAATAAAAAGGCACTAAGGTTGGAATTAATATTGTTTGGAGTGTGAATATACCATAATAGTTCAAGAAAACAAAAATGTTAAATTTACCCTCTCATGGATGCTAACTTCAAGATGGATAACATTCATGGAATATATTTCTTTTATAAATTATAATGTCATGCATGAAAACTGTACAGAAAATTCCATGGATGATGGTCTAGAAAATAATGTGTTGACCTTGATCAACTAGATTTGGACCAATAAGTTACCATATGAGTTTATTTCTCTTCATTAAGGATATTTTGTGTATAAATATATATATCATCAATTTTTTCACAATGTTCATTTATTTAAATGTGGATTTTTATTGGATAAATATCATGTTTTTCAATAAAAACACTTCAAAAGGAATGAAATGTAAACCACACGATATCAGAAGAAGAAATGCACTGACTATGTTGTCAATAATATCCCTTCCAGAGTGAAATATGTAAAATAAATAAAAGGGGTCACCAATTCGTATTACCAGTTATGTGAAGGTGTATTCTAATAATAAATTTTAATTAACACTACTAAAAATATGGATTTTATTGATTACCAAAATGATTTATGTTAATATTCATCCATAAAGACTTTGTTATGATAGAATGATGATTGTTAACTAATAAGTTCTAATAATATATAGAAATTAACATATTTTACCAAATATACATATCATAATAATTAAAATTTTTGTGTAAAAACAACATAAAATTACTAAAAATATATTCCATCACTACAATAATTGGTCATTACTTTAAAAACATTATATATCTTTCAACAAAACAACCAATTATTCCATAGCTTTTATTATGCAGATATATTTATTTTACTAGTTACTACAAAAAATATTAAATTTTGGAATCATTAGTATTATTAAAACATATCATATTTTATAGATCATACCCAAACTGTCCAAATATCCATCTAGAACTTGAAAGGAAGAGATTTTCCCCTCAATTCTAAATATTTTCAACTAACATTGGTTGTGGAAGTTCCATGTGATTCAATCAAATTATAAAAGAAAATTCATCCCACATATTCTCATGCACACTCAAGAGGATATTTTACCTCCATTGACGTGGTTACATCCCTATCAATAGTCTGAGCATCTAACGTGTTGTCTATAACTTGGACATCAGATGTAGACCCATTATATCAGTTCGATGCTTCTAATCCAGTAAGAAATTCAATCACTAGTTGGATTGTTAAAGATTATTTGAATTATTTTAACACTCATTTAAGATATTTTTTCAAGTAATGATTATGTTATTTACAATTACAAATTTTCCAAGTGAATGTAATTTCACTAAATTAGAATGTTCTAGGTTTCCCCTAAATTTGATCTACTTATGATATTTTTTCCCATCTACCCCCTTTACATTTAATCCAATATTATTTCCTTAGAGAGAAAAAAATATAACACTATAGAGTAAGGTCCATATGCAATATAAACTAAATAATAATTTGATTTTGAAATTCATTTTAAAAAATATATAAAAAGGGAAAAATAAAAAATAAAAAATAAAAATATTATAATATTAGTGTTACTACACTTTTGGTTAATTTCAAAACTGAAAATTTAGTCATTTTATATAAAAGTAGTTATCCTCCGAAAAATTATATTTTTATTCAATTAGATCACATTGAGAAAAGAAATCCATAGATGATTCTTTTCAATATTTGAGTAAGGAATCTTTAATCATTATATCGAATTTCCAAAACAAGTCTTTTTAATTATTTCATTTTAAGACATTACTCATAAATCATAATTAAAAATTAATCCTACAGCCTAAAAAATATTTTGGTTCATATATTTTATTTAAAAAATTAAATAATAGTTTTTGTCCTAATATTTTACCATAATCCAACAAAAGTTTTATATTCTTTATCATTAAATTTCATTTCATAATTAAAAAAATTGTCAATCCATGAAAGATTATTTCAATAATTAGTAGTTTTTATTTTGAAATATTCATATTTCATTCTTTGATAGAGGTCATAAATAATACATTAATTTTTTTATTGAATTTATAATTCAAAATGAACTTATTTTTTAATTTTTAATAAGTTTTCAATGATGTTACATTTATAAATGAATTTTATTGTCAAAAATATATATATTTTTAGTTTGAACAATTTAATAATAAAAATAATTTATGGTACATCTCTAAATGAACCATGATTATTTCCTTGAATTTTCAGGACTAATAAACTTTTTATTATTATTTTATATCATTTTATAATAATATTATAATTATAATTAAAATAAATTCATAAAAAGTAAATTTGATTATTTTTTCATATAGAGTGTTAGTTTCATTTGTGGTTCATTCATTAAATTTAAAAAATTACCCAAATCTGATTTTTTTTTAATTTTTTTAATAATTGTAAATTCGTTCTAATCTACTATCATTTTATAATAAATTTATAATTAAAAATGATTATTATTCCTTAAAAAGTATATTAATTATTATGAACACCACAAAATTCATATTAATTATTTTCCCATTCATAAATATTAATAACAACTTATGTATCATTATCTTGAATTTCCAACATAATATTTGAATTATTATATTTTACTACATAATCTTGAATTTCCATCATAATCTAATATCCTTTGACTTTTTATATTTTTCAACACAATATGACATCCTTATCTATGTATAATTATTTTGAATTTCCATAATAATCAGATATCATTTTATTTTTTGTATTTTACATTTTTATACACATAAAATCGAATATTTTAATTTATATTATAATTTCAATCATTAAGAGTAATATATTTAAACATTGTTTTTTTATTTGGTCACAAATGATCCATATTTTTTAAAATTTTAAAATTAAATTAGTCAAAATATTTTCATTTTCACATTCCTTTTAATAACAATTGAATATATTTTTTTGTTAAATATAAATTAAATTATTCCATGCATCTTGTATATTAGATTCACACATTAATCAGTTATATAAGCCACAAATGGCTAGTGAATTATTGTCTTAATAGTTTATAAAAAATATGCCTTTGAATAAAAAAATAAAAATTTACATATATAAATAGAATATTAATCCTGAAAATATAATTTTGATCATTTTTGGAGAATCCAAAATTATAAAATGATGGATTTTTAATATAGGTGAAATATGAATCATAGGTAATTTTCTAAAATATTGATGTTAGTCTAAACAATCTTCTTTACCATTTTTCATCAAATGGGATTTTTCATTAGCGTTATTATATTCAGTTGGGATCATACATCTTACAAAAAGTTATTATTTTCCTCACGTGTAATGCACTCAAAAAATTAATTATATTCTATATTTTGTTCTTAAATTACAGAACCTGTAGTTTCTTACCACTTGTAAGAGTCGAAGGGAAAATAGTGGTTATTTTAAAAAATATATATAAAGACTAATTATGGATTGTTGATGGAAATTGAATATTATATTAATAGTTCATGAAACAAACATGTTTATCAAGTGAATGGGATTCTGATGAGAATTAATACCCATATTACACTAGAAATTGTTTTTATTTGATGGATTTTTACACCATTTTCATTGTATAATTTTCTAATGAATTATTTCATTCTCTATGAGAACCTGATAACCATTATTTTTAATATTTATTTATTATATAATTGTGTATATCGTGTTTTAGTTATTAATAATTTTATTTGGATTTTTTTAATTTTTTATTGTACACTCATATCCTTGACACTTTCGTTTTTTTAATTTTTATTCAAGTCACTCATGTTAATGTGAATTTTTTCACACTGTTAGTTGGGTTTTTAACTTATTTCTTTATGTGAGTATTCACATTTCATTAATTTTTTCTCCTATATTTTTGAAAATTTATTATTGTATTCATGTTTTGATATCTATCCTCCATAACTTGATGGCTAAACCATATTTCTAATTTGTAGTATCATATTGAATTTATATTTTTTAGCTTTATAGTATTCTTTCATTGTCTCTTATTTTTTTATTATACTATGATTCCTATTAATAATTTGTGTCGAGGGATAACATACAAAGACCACCTTTTCACATAATATATATTTATTATTTTTGCTGCCAAATTATTTTCTTTAGTATTTTATCACAATATAGTGAGTTTTTGGGGGATTTTTTCTTTATTTATCTACATTATTTGGTAAAACACATGGATCTTTATGGGTGATTATCCTTCAAAATATATTACCTTCTAGTCAGAAGTTATCTAAATTTAAAAGTTTTTGCTGGTTCAGTTAAGAGATATTATAATAAATTTAATCTAATATTTTCAAAATATAATCCAAAGTTATAAAAAAATGAAACAATAATTTATAGTAAAACCCCTTCAAACTGAGTATGTTTCAAAGAATTTTATTCATCCTTCCATCACATAACCATCAATATTTTAAATTTTTTAATGAGCCATTTTCTCACTAATAATTATTTTCACACTTCTTAAATATATTTTATAAATGATAGAATCATATTATAATAAATAGAGTAAAAATGGTTGAAATTATTTTGATTTAACAATATCCACCTTGATATAAAAACCCCCAAGGTTATCTCCCTATCCTATGCTTATAGATATTTTATAAATTTGATAAAATCATTGTTGTCTTTAAATATGGTCTCTATGGTAATAAATTTTTCATCATTTTTTGGTATGTGTGTTTCATTAATAGTGAACTCTTAATAATTTTTTATTTCATTAGTTTTGATTTTCTTTCTCTTTAATTATAACTCTGGTAATGGGTTCTCAAAATGATAATTTATGTTTAATAAATAGTTTCTTAGATATTTTTTATTTTAATATACTTTTAGCACATTGTATAAAATGCTAGTTGGAACACTAAAATCAGTTATTCATTATGTTTGAGAAATATATTATCGATAATATCAATTATTACATGGAGTAAATTTCCTCTACACTATATGAGGAAAAGGGAATGTTGGTACTATAAAAATGAATATAATACACTAAAAATTATATTTTTCTATATATTTTTCATAATAATGATCCTTTAGTAGATGATAAAAATAATGACTATGTGTCTGAAATAATAATTAATTCAGATAAAAAATAATTTGATAATAAAGATTTTAAAAGTGAGGTATATTTGTATAAAAAAATATAAAATATGAAATCTATAATTAAATCATCATGTTTATTTTATGGAGAACTGTGGAGAATGGAGCAGAACATAATAATGCCTCTTCTCATAGACTTCATAAAACATTCAAAGGGGACGTTACGTTTTTAAATGTTATTTACTAAAGAAATGGGATGTAAAAAATAAATGATTTAGAAAAAAATATATAAATCTCTGTTATTCCTCATTAGTTTCCAAGAAAACAAACAACAACATTTTACCTCATACAAAAAAATAATACAAAAGACACAATGTAAAATCATGATGAAATTTAATGAAGAAATGTTGGAATTCATACTATATTTCTCCACCATTTACCATATTTAAGAGTAATTGAAACAATAAGAATAAATTTCAAATGAGAATCAGAATGAAATTCACTAAATCACTAACGTAAATTCTATATATCTCTCAAATACTATATTGGAAATTAAATATATATAATTTATAAATATTGAACTAGAACATGTGATTAATAAATTTAAATGTATTATTATTGTAAAATTATTGGAAATTTATTATAAATAATTTTGTGATAAACTACTACTAAATATACCATGTATTTCATAGGTTTTAACAAAAATTATAGTATGGATAAAATAAGAGGAATAATAACATTAGAGTCTTGTGATATATATTTTATTCAAAATAAATTGTATATTGTCCCCATATTACTGTAATCTATAAAATACCACTATTAGTGTACATTTAAGTGTTCTTTATGTAGTTAATCTCATGGATGTATAATTTGAATACGACATTAGTGATGAAAAACATGACTATTAAAAATTTCTAAACAATGGGTCCAACAAAATGGGTGATAAATATATGATAATCATTTAACTACTTTCTTCTTAGAAAAAAGTGGAAAAGTCACCTAATTTGTTTTAAGTATAACACTCAATGGTTGTGACATATACTCAAGAAGTGGTTCAAGGACAGAACATCTATATACTTCCACCCCAACTAGAATATTTTTTTTAATACAAGAAAGTTAGAAAATAATTCTAATCAGGGTTCCACTAAGAGAAGTTCTCAATGATAAAAAAGGAATAAAAATATTATGATATGGTTCATACTATGAAATACACTATAGTTAATGGACTAGAGTTGACCAGTTTGAATATTATACCCATGGGAAGTGTAATCAATAGTAGATATTGTGGGGTTTAAACACAATTTTTTTTCCATTTTCTTTAATTTTTATTTTAAATATTTAGTATCATATTTATTTAAATTCCATTTAATTTTATATAAAAATTTTATTTATTAATGTTGTGTTTTGAATTATTGAAATCCAAATAATTTTTTTTCATCGATCAAACAAAAATTCATGTTGACGAAGTTACAACCATTTCATGCTAAATAATTTCTTCATAAAATAATTTTCAATATATTTATAAGAACCCCATGTTTTATTTATTATTTAAATTTTCCCATATATTATGAATATTATTTTGTGCTCTGATAATTTTTTTTTAAAAAAAAATAAGTGGGTAAATATATGATACAAGTGTGGGGGACGGTTCCATTGATTTTTTTTACATATTTTTTGTTTTTTATATTTTTTTACATTGATGTCAATAATAAAAAGAATATCTTGATTTGTTAATTTTTTTCTTGAAAAGTAGAAAAAAACTTGAACATTATATGAAGATTCATACAATTAATGACATATGTGTTCCTGGATTTTCAATTGAAATTTAAATATATTTAGGTCATTTACGAATACCATCGGTCTGGTAACTACCCATTGTCTAAATCACAAAAAAAAATATTATTCTAATAAATTTTTAACATCTTAAAATTTTCATATATCGTAAGATAAATTTAATCATTAAATAAATATGGAATTGTCATTTTATTCTATTTTAAATATTTTTGGATGGATGTGAATAAAACTATTGAGATATTTTCTTTGTAGTTACCTTTTTAATTAATACATCATGAATCATACCCCTATATCTTAGATTTGTAAAATCCTAATAGAATCCTTAGAAAACCTTATTAGTATCTCTTCTATAATTATAAATCATTTCATGAAATGCTCATAATAATACATTAATTATATTTAACAATGAAATGTGTGGTGGGATGGGATTTTTCATGACATTCCTTATTTGATAGTATTGTTATATTAAATGATGACGTATTTGTTTTTGATCACTCTAAATTGATAAGTGGTTTGGACATGATAAATTAATTACTTTTTCATTCAAGACCAACCTAACTATTGTAAGAATCCAGTATTTCATATAAGATATGGATTATTTTCATTTCAGATTAAATACCTTGTTATGGACTTTTGTGGATGCTTAACTTGATCACGGGAGTTTTGGAGGTGTTTGTGGATTGTTCGGAGGCCAGAATAATATTTTGGGAGAGAAAGGACTTGGAGCACGGTTTCTGCACTGCCTGCACATGGTTATTCTAAACTGTGTGGGAGGATTTATTACAATAGGTTTTGGAAAGATCAGTTCTTCACGGTTACCCAACGGTTAGTCAAAACATGTGGGGTAATCATGTGAAGCGCCCCTCTTAAGTAGAATGGTGCACACAATTTCCGTAGGGTGTTGGAATCTATGCGGGTAAACCATACGACCCATGAAGTGGGGTTTTTAAAAAATTTAATTAAATATATTTTCACTTTTTAATATCAAAATGGTTTTTATTCATCCATAGACAGAATCTCACCTTGGAGAACCCCTTTGGTGCCTAGGAATGTCTTTGAGCCCATTCCTCTGTTTGAATTCAGTATTGTTCACCAATCGTCTCTACAGATCCACATCGATAAATCCAACTTTTCTTTTTAGTCATTTTTTATTCATTGAAACATCGACTGTGCTAATTGGTTTTAGGCTCCTACGCCCTAATATTCTATTCTTCATCCGTTCTTTAGATTTCATCCTAACCGATACAAATTATGACATCATACTGGATGAGTTGTCTACTACATAGGTGAGGTTGGTGATCTATAATTTCTTTTGGCCTTTCTTGCTGTTTTTAGGGAATTTGTCCAATATTACTTCTGTTGGATATTCCAGTGAGTTCTTATTTTTGAGAGAGTAGATTTTACTAGTTGTACATGGACCTTGTGAGGTTGAACATTGGTTTATTTTAGGTGTAATGTCACTCATTGCGCATTTTGAGGCAACCCGATGGGTGCACATTATGGGAATAGCTTGATTACTCCGGTTCAAACACCCAAACGGGTGTGTTCTTGTGCTTTAAATGTTATAGGAATCCCTTTTATGAAATGATATAATGAGTAGCTAGTTTATGATATGTATTTCCTCCTTGAATATTGAATATCATGTTATGCCTTGTCTATTTTGATAGCTTGGCCTAAATGAATTGTGTTTATATGGGTGTGTATACCTATATCTAAATGACTAATGGCATGGAAAATAGATTATATGAGAGGGTAAGCCAATATTCTTGGTAAATGATAAATGGATTTCATGAGTGGGTATACTCATAGATTTTTCTTGTTGATGTGAGTGGGTATACACACATATTTATGAATGTTTTATTTGAATTCTTGAATTCATGTTTTAGTGGTTTGATAGATTCCATGGACTTCACTAGATGGATTTGGAATGTGGTAGTGGATGCCTTGGGTTGACCCTTCCACTTGGGTCTTGATTCCATGGGATGACTCGAGCCTTTCTACCTCGTGGATCCGACATGCTTGGGGTCACGTACAACATGCTATTGAATTGCTCCTAGGACACCAATATGTTCCTAACCGAGTTTCCACCAGTGATGCACAAGGGAATCAATGGGATTCCATGGAAATTCTCCTTGTATTTGTCCCTTCGTGGTTTACATATTATTATTTGGATGCCTTAGTTTTTTGACACCTTGGATCTAGCCCTTGAGGTCTTCTACATTACTATATGGTGTGGTCGTGGGATGATACTTTCACTATACAATGTGGTCGTCGATTACAGAATTCTTTATACAGTGTGGTTGTGGGTAACAAAATATAGATGGATGTACGATGAGGTCATGTGACTAGCTTATTACTGGGTTATATCTGAATTGTTAGGAGATGATGCTATATTGCAGGTATCTTTGAGGTCTGTTCAGTTTTACATTACAGTAGACTTATAACACGATAATACAGACTTACCTAGTAGTTGTTTACACATCTTATAACTTTTGTAGAATTTTTGATAGAACTATATAGACAAGGGTGGTTGGCTAATGGGATGTTTAACTCGCACCCTATTAGGGCCTCCTCAGGGACCCAAACAGATTATATGGTTGCATGTTATGATTAGGGAAAGTGACCTAGTATAGGTTGTTGATTGTGGCTTTGGAGTATGGGAGAATAGGACCAAGTTGAGGCTTATGATACTGGGATACCATTCTAGTATTTTATTCTATTTGAGATTCTTGTATTGTATTTCCATGTACCATTCTGGATTTTTCCTATAAACTTGTACCATCTATATCATTTTTTGTATATAAGACACTTTTGGTTATTATTATGTATTCTTATTTACTTGTCTTACATTCAATTTTCTACTTCTTATTTAAATTACTCCATTCTATATATTTTACATCAGCTGTGATACTCTGGTAATGAGGGAAGAGTCTCTCCATTGACTCACTAGGGCCCCTGATGCTAGTCGACACCCTCTGGAATTTTGGGAGATGCGCTTAAGGCCTTGTGACAAACTGGGCTCAGAGAACCATTTTGGGTGGAGCTAGGTATGAGACGTTACAAAATTAACTTCAGATAACAACGTATATTTTCTCAAATTAAAACCTTGTATATCTTGAATGGACTAGTTATGATACCAATATGAACTGAAACCCCTTCCAAACATCCTCTCGAGAAATAAAAAATTTAGATACTACGACCAGGGGTTGTAGAGGAAAGATTTTTCTCATTATTTATTTTTAATTAATTAATTTTTATAGACAATTGACCTTGGTTAATTAATTCTTGAAAAGTGTGGTTCACACTACTTATTGAAATTGAAATACCCAAATGTATAAAATTTACCAAAAAGATTTTGGATTAAAATTTTTAAAATATACTTGTGGAATACATTGTTTTATATGTTTGTGGGATTCCACAAAAACATTACAGGGAGTGATAATTGAGTGAAATTTTGGAGGGATATTTAAGGTTTGTACACGTATTGAATTTGAGTTATCATTATTTACATTTTACTCAATATTTTAAATCTCATCTTTCATACCCGTTTGTACCACATCATCCCTCCATCCAAAAACTAAAAATCTTACCATGAATATAAATTTTGATCAATATATCCACTTTACATTTAGTGGAAGAATTAATACTATAGTATTCATTTTAAAAAATATTGAGCGTTTTTTAATCATTTATGGGGAAAGGGTTTACATAATTTGCTAAAAATTATATTTCAATCCTTTATTTAGAAAACAAATTTATAAATTAGATAAAAAATAGAAAAATGCAGTGGGATTATATCCCTCTTATTGTATTACTTTTTGATTAAGAACCATATAAAAATGAAATATTGGGGTTGGGAACACCATTTATAAATGAATGAGGTAGGTGTAAATATTATCAGAAAAAAGAAATCATGAAATTTTCTTAATGATATAATCCACCATTAATGATCATTTTTTTAATGTAAGAAACATCCACCTTAACCAACCGAACATCCTTAATTTTTAATTTTATTTGGAATATAAAATTGAGTCATTATTAGAGAAATTAAAAAATTAGAATTCATATGGACATGCATGTGTGATATTGAGGTTGAGCATATCCATTTATAAACCCTTTTAGTGATTTTGGAAATGTAATCCCAAAGGGTATGTGAGTTCTCATTCATTGAATTATTTTAAATGAATCGTTTTTAACAATTTTGGAAAGGGAACAATCATAAATGAAAAAATAAAAAGAACTACTAAGACAAAACGTCATGTTACTATAATTTCATGATGTTTCAAAAATCCTTTGATGTAGTTTTCCTTATTATAAGAAAAATTAAGATTTAGGGAGTGATATATTTGTTTTTATTGAATTTTTTTATTTAAATTTCATTTTATATACTATCATTATTCTATTAAAACCCAATGGAAATTACATTTTTATGAGTTTTTATATATTTATTTACATTTATTGTATAAATAAATTTGATTACATTCTAGGATTTTACTGTACTAATAAACATAAAATTTTATAGAACATATTTTAAATATAATATTGACGTTAAACCCTTAAAATATATGTGAAATAACCAAATTTTTTCCAAAACCATACTATAATATAGATTTTAATTCTTTATTAGATTATTTTTCATTTGATTTTTGATAGGGTACATTTAAAATGGTGTTTTTATCGTTTTACTGTCAATTGAGATGATCATATGAATTGGTAAAAACATTCCTCATATAATAGTGAAGATTTCATTATTTCGCTACTATTAAATGTTTATAAATTTCCATATAAAATATTACATGAATAAAACTCGATATTTTGTAAGAATAAATCACTATGTAAGGAAATTATTAATATTAAATCCCATAGAGACTCCATATGTGATATTAAAAAACATGGAATCCCACCAATGTGATATTAAATTGAAAAAAACCTCTAATACGATAGATTAAATTACCTTCCAATATTAGAGTAAGTCTCATTACTGAAGGAATTATCACCCACAAGTAAGTGTTGGAAGATCCTTTTTATGCAAGATATTTCAAAGAAAATTGGACTGTTTTTCATGAGTAAAGAAATTCCTTGTCTCAATAAAGAAAAAGGGAAGACTATTCCAAATATATTATAATTTTTAGTAGTTGATTTTTGATGCAGTGGTTGAGAAACAGATCATTAAACAGAATTGTACACCTAAAAATAGATTAAATATCCTTTAAATTTGGATATATAATTCGTTAGTTTGGATTTATTGAATAAAAATCATAGATAAGTGGACATGTAAAATATTATTCTCTTGATTAATGATTAACTAATTAAATGGGGGTCCTATTGAAGATTTTTTTATATGATCTAGTTTAAAGAGGACTTTAGTTGATCAATTGAGGATGAAGAATGAAATTTGATGTTCTGAGTTACAATTACATGTTTCTAGTTGACATCGTATTTTCTAGCTTGGATTCTAAGGTTTGATATAACCCTATTTTCCCTGGATAAAAGAATTTTTATGAAAACAATATGTCCTTGTTGATATTATTTTACTAAATTATTGTTTTTTAAAAAATAAAACATTAATTTATTTCAAATAGTTCAAATTTATGAAAAAAATTATTTTTTGAATTATTTTTTTAGATAATTGTATTGGTTTTTTTCAATTCATAGGTACCTTATTCAAATAAGATATTCTGAGCCACTTCTATGCATAAAAATTTGTGAAATACACACACACACAAACTCTCCTATAATATATCTATCAACACGAATGATGTTAACAATATTTCTCTCTACAATACTTCATGCTAAATAAAGCCTCATATTAAAGTGAAAAATAATTCATTTCAATTTATCGTTTCTCCTAATTCATTTTCAAATTTTATATTATTATTTTTATTTCTCTATTCTAACTCAATGATAATCATTTTTTAGTGAGTTATAGTTTTATTTGTGAATTTTGTTATATTTTTAATTGCATTGTTTTAAGGGATGTTTTTTTTGTTGTGGTATATCCAATTATCCTTCCTCTATTTATTCTTTATTAATATTATTTCTTGTTGACTAATTTTAAGACCATTTATACCTCTATTAGTGGGGTTATTCTTTATTACATGCTATTATTATTCACCTATATTATTATTTTTTGAAAAAATTATTTTCATTTTCCTCAAATACTCTTATTTTGATCTTGAATCTCGATTACTATAAGGATAACCCATATTTATGGGGTGATATAACTTGTAAATTTTATGGATTTTATTTTTAATATCATTTCCATTGTCTCCCTTTCTCACTTGTTCTAATATTATGATTTAAGGTTCATGTTGATTGGTTAAATCTAATTAATCCCATTTTACTAATTTATCATTCAATATTATAAAACATTCACTTAACTTCATTAGTATTTTTTTCTCAAAAGGGTAAATTCTGAGTTGATTTGTTTCATGTATTTCTATGTGGAAACAAGGAAAACTCATGCAAAATTTCACAAGAATCCATTTTTAACTATAATACCCTTAGTATGATGTCAGATCAATTTCTATGAATGAAGTGGTTTTTGTGTTTTATATATTACTCAATAAATTAAATGTTTATTTTTATGGTTTAATCATCAATTTTAGAAAATAGATAAACCAATTTTCAATAAATCCCTCATGGCCATGATTTTCTTCCAACTTACTACATTTATCATTCAATCATTTGAAATTCGATATTTGAACATTTATTTTCAATAAATGTATTCACTAATATCAATTTCTATTATTTCTTAATAAATAATATAACAGAATCAATATTCTAAAATATATAAAATTTATAAATAAATAAATAAATAAATTTTAATAAACTAAATACCACTCAATCGAATGATCTTCAAGGTTTTCTCCATATAAATAATGCATTTTTTCTATCATCTGTGATTTGTATCACTATGGCCATTGATGTCAAAGGAAACACCCAAAAAACAAAACCTTAAATGGGTGTTGGTTGGGTTAACTAAATTAAATGGTGGTGGATAAGAAAGAACAAAACTATAATGAATGTTATAATATATTATGAGAATAACATTTGATACACTCGTATAACCTAACACAAAAACTTTATTTCATCACCATATTATTTCATCCACCCAACTATCACCACTGCCATATATATCCTCAAAATCATTGAAATAATCATTATTCATAACAAATATTTTTTAATGCCTTATTTATTTATATCCACTATGATTTTATAATTATACCTAAAATTCTTCATTTTTAATTTATTTTACCACATATAATTTATGACCATCCATTTTTATTATTTCCATATCACTATTTATACCCTCCAAACCAATTTTCATTACATATTGTATTTATTTACAAATCTGCATCTTCCATTGTAATGAAAACAAATTAATAGTATTTATATTATCTAATTTATAAAACTATCCACAAATACACTATATTTACTTCTATAGTAGCCTTATATGAAATTTGGAAACATATCAATTACCATATAATATTATCAAATTGCTCCGAAATAAAAAACAAATTCCAGCACTTACTTCTTACTCACTTGAAAAATTCAACAAGAATTAAATAATTATTAATTGAATATAAGGAAATTCAATAAATTAATATCATAAAATCAATATCATATCTAAATTATTGAAAAATTTAAAAAAATTACGACAAAAAAATTATTAATGAAATAATATGAATATATATTCTAACAATTTAAAAATAGTCATCACGTCAAAAATAATGCATTAATAATAAAAAAATCATACTACGATCACAAAAAAACACATATATTTAATTATTTTACTGATTATTTTCATTTTCCCTTCTATATCTAACAATTAACCAAGATCACTTAATCAACATAACTATAAAATATCATAGTATGAAAAAATGAGAATGAAAAATAATCAACCATGATTGATTAATTAAAATTATAGTAGAATAAAGAAAAAGGAAAATAATGATGAATTACCCCAACCACTTATTAATCCTTTATGAAACTTACATACACCTAACTCCATCGACACATTGACCCAAAATTAAAAAGAAATATGAACAAAAACATCCTCTACTACCCCTTTTATTAAATTGGAAGAACATATGAATGATGAAAATAAGGAGATTAGCGTAACTTTAATCACGAGAGATCAATTTCATATGGTTCAATTTTATGATACACTAAAATATAATTAAAGGGAACATATATTGAGTTTATATATGACTGCAGATTAAAGGTTTTTGAAGGTGACAAACATAATTTTTTAGTTTTCATGAATTTAAAATTGGCATACATGTAAGGATTATTTTTCATGAATCATCTAATCATGATGAAATGAACATCATCATTAAAAATATTGAAATGATATCCCAAAATCAATGTGAATAAAACAATTAAAAATTAATACAACCAATTAGGGTCATGGAATAATTGATACCTCCATGATAAAATGATTTCACACCTAATTAATGATATAAACCTCATTGGTCCCACATTAAAAATATAACACCTACATAATATCACTACCCAACAAAATAAATCAAAATGTAAATACCTGAAATTAAATTATATTAAAATAATATGGTTGAATGTTTCATTTATTAAAAAAATCATAGTATAATCTACTGTATCAAAATAAAATATAATAACCATACAAACCATATGAACCAAAATTATTAAAAAATATCCTCTATGGAAAAACAGAACTCGCTAGGCCACAACCACCACATCCATAATGAAAAGTCTAAGCCATAATAAATAAAATTTATCTATCTCATTTGACTTAAAATTCATGGTTAAATATACATAAGAGTATTTTGAATTTATTGAATCTCATAACATCATCAAAATTCCACACTATCTTAATATATTGCCTCCAAAAAAAGTACCTTCACTACTAACACAACCTGACCACCAAATAGAGAACCAATAAAAATTTATACTTAATTAAGATAATAGGAAGGTCTAACATTTTAGTTAATAAGTGAGTTAAATCCCTGAATATTGAGTGTAATTTCATTAAATTTTAATTTTTATCAATAGTCGAAATAAAATATTATTTGACGAAGAATATGACAGTTCTCATAAGAGGTGAGGTTTTTCAGAGAGTACATTAACATCTTGCATGATGTTATATATATCTTATGAAATAATATATTTACCATTTTTTTAATAGATGACCCAATTTTTACTCATTACAAACTATGTAAACTGTTTATAAATACATTATTCTTCAATGGGTTATTTTGAATTAATGAAATATTTACCAGGTAACATTCTATCATTGTTTATATATTCATAACATGTGGATTTATTATCTTGATAAAATATGTTTATGTTTATACCAGTGGTACAAATAATCAATGAATAATTTGAAATGTATGTGAGATAATTTGAAAGTTTCCCTTTATCAGATCTATTTGAGATAGCAAATATGATTCTCAGATAGAGAGGAATGTGAATAGTTTTTAATAGAATATTCATAAGAATTAATTTGGGTTCTTTAATAATATGAATAAGTTCAATATAATATCCCCAAAATATCCAAAAAAACTCACTATTGAGCATGTGAGTTAATTGTAGTGTATTATCAAAATTCTAATGTTTTTAGAAACCATCATGAGAAAAAAATAGCTATAATGTGAGGATGATCATTCTAATATTTAAAATTTTCAGATCACCTGGAGGATTTTTAATATCATATATCATAAGTAAAAAACATAATCATTTTAAGGGTATTTAGTGGCTTGGATGATATTCAAATTCAAAGTATGTAGTTTTTCTAAGGACAGGACCCATTAAATCATTGATATAATCATTATTATTTTTCAATTTAGATTATTGAGTAGGTTTAAATGGGAAATATATATTGAAGGAAAACCTCATTATCAATTTTTTAAAAATAATGTTGCATAATTTTTTTTCATATGATGGGTCGGCTCTTCAATGAATTAAGAAACATTATTCATCAATATAACTATCCTAGTGATAACATCAATTAGAAAGACCTACAGTGAATATTATTTAAATTATCAAAGAGGTGTTTATCATAATGTATTAAATTTTATATTTAGGGTAGTATAATCTATACTTATATTAATCTTAGATATTTTAATCAGAGGATTTTGGAAGTATCATTTTTATAGGTAAATATAGGGAAAAGGCTGGTTGAAAGAGAATTAATTTTTAGGGATGAATGTTTAATGGATATAAATAGTGTTAAATATCTTTTGTGTTACCATCACACAAGAATAAATATATCCATGTAAATGAATCAATAAATATCCAAGAATTTTGTGGCTGATGGTTTATTAATATTTCTAAATATTGTATTTCTTCTAAGGAATAAATATTTTTGAGTTTGGACTATCATCGTTAATTGTCTCATTATTTTTCTACAAATAATTATTCTGTATATTCAGAAAAAATATCAGAGAAAGAAAAATATTTTAAATGTTTTTATAGGAACAATAAATTTTTGAAGCCCTTTTTACTATTCATAACACATATTAATTTTCGTGGATTATTAAAATAATCTAACTCATAGTATATTATTTTTGTAGATAATAACATGCATTTCTAGTAGTGCCTAGTATTCCATATTTCCATTTCCAATCATTTTCTACCCCAAGATGAGTTCATTTTAATCAATGAGATATAAGAAAATATCATTTAATAGAACCAAAAATATAATTATTGTATTTTTTAATATTCATTGGAAATCAATTTATCTTTTAAAAATAATCATCAATTTTTAATGTCCATGGCCTTCCTAATTCAATTAGGATACTACTCATCATCTATCACTAAATTGGAAAAAAATGTTTTTCTTCAAAACCCATATTTTAAAAATCATGAAACTGTTGTTTTGTAATTTCTTTTTAATCACTGAACTGTTGGGAAAACTTGTATTGAACTATTAAATTAGGATGTATTGAGAGTGATTGGAAAATTAATTTAACTTATCTTTATAAAATATAATAACTTTTAAACATTTATTTTTATATGTATGTTTAAAAATAATATGGTGTAATATTTCTATACAATACTTAAATATAGGACATAGTGGACCAATTATTTTCAAATTATAGAGTTATGTTTATAGAATAGTTATATAGGAGGAGGTGTAAGTTAATCAATGTTGTTTTCAACTGATGAGTTGAGAGAAGATAATTCAATATTTTCATATTCTTTGTGATCAAAAAATCTATATTCATTTATATATTAATATATAACATATGAATATTTAGATGTATTTTTATATATATTTATATTGATTTATAAATATATAATATTTGTATACGTATCAGTAAATAAAACGACCTTATTTTTTCTATATCAAAACAAGGATGATTAATAGTACATAAATTGTACACGTCTAACAATATTAATGTCATAATGAAAAAAAAATCAGAGTAAAACACGAAATTTATCAAAATAGATGTAATGTCTGAATTTATAAAATTCTTACTATATAATAGAAGGTTTAGAAATTACAAGGAAAAATGAATCCTTTTAAATATATTTTTGAATAATAGAAATCAATCCACTTAATTAAATGATACTTGTATAATTCATTCAATATGAATTTGGATAAAATAGTTAGGATTATGAATATTTTGGGAATGTTAAGAGGATGACTAGTGTGAGAATTAAACAATAGTATATATATTTAGTCCTAATTATAAAGATAATATTATTTTAATATATGGATGTTCCAGAAAAATAGATATATAATATAAAGCAAAATATATAGAAGGATAAATCATAAAAACTAGTAAAGGTGTGTACGATTAGAAATTAATGTGTACAAAATTTTGAATATATATAAGATCACTTCCGTAAATAAATCTTCCACTTTTACCAAATATTTTTGGAGGAAATTATGCATATATCTTTGAAACACTATGTACATGTAGTTCCTAGTTTCTAGAGAGATGATCATGTCCTTATCCCTACAATTTATTTGATAAATTTTTTTAAATGAATTGTATAATCACAATATAACATCTTCAATTTGGTATTGGTAGTGTGTATATAATTATCCCCATGAAATCATTGATCCAATTTCATAATTTTTATTAAATGAGTATATTATTGGTAATATTTATTCCTTTTAATTATATGTAAAAGATGAAATTATTATCCATGAAAGATGAGAATAGTTGTAGAATAATTCCTACAATAAAATGTCATTCTATTTTAAAGGGAGTGTAAAGACGATTAGAGGGGAATGTCGTGAAACATTAGATTCATCTTTATAATTCTATATTTCTATATTGCATTACTATATATTATATAAAATTATATATTATATGAACAAATCCTTCCCTGAGTCCACTATATTAAATGAAATATCCATTATTTTTCATTTAGAACTAAAATAAGTCTACAAATTAATAAATGTATCAGAGATTTGGTTATGGATTTTTATTACAATGAATAATATTTGACTAATATTCCCATCATATATATATCTATTATTTAATATTTTTTCAAAAAAATAGTAAAAATGTATTTATATTGATGATTAATAGTGTGAATTGTTTAGACAAAATAGGGATCCTTTTTGACTTATTCAAATATAAAATATTTACATTGGAATATTTAGATTGTAAATGGTAACTATTAAACATTTACTATCACCATGGTATATATTTTAGGATATTTCTAATTATAGTAATAAAATATTCTTCTAGTTTTCATGGATGATTGGATTTAAGTCCGAAAATTATATGTTGGGAAATGTTTTTGATTTACCACAATGATTTATGAATTTTTTATTTCTCATTATCCTTGATAATATATCATGTTTAATGAAATATGATTAATATGATACAAGATTAATTAACTTACTCTTGGATGTTTCATTTAATGTATATTTTGTTTTTTTTATTCCATTAGTAAATTATTTTTTGTTACTAAAAATAATTTAGCATGATTTATTTCTATATTTCTCTTTAATTATTTTAGTGTATCTTCAAAAATAATTTTTCTACTATTGTAAGTTTATTATTAATACTATTGAATAATATTTATCGTTTCATCATCCTTATGTGATCAATCAATTATTTTTTATTTGTTTTTAATTAATAGTATATATGTCACACTAGTAAATGGTATTTATATTTTTTTATATAATGTTAATATTTATTTGAAATTGATTTGAAATTGTTAATACACTGTATAAAATCCATATTTTATCACTATACGGTTAATTTTTATTCCATAGAAATATATCCCTTCTGTTGAATCATTAAATGTAACATTTATTTCTCTTATATTCTTATTATAGATCAAATGTATTTAGTATATCATTTTCTTATATCTTATTCTCTTTTTTATTTATTCATTGTGGAATTTGATTTTATATATGCCATTTACCTTATTACGCATGATTCTCCTCATTATTTATTTGATCATTCCTTATAGTCCACTTCAAAGTATTTATACTTTTTATTTTCTATTTATCTACCATTATGGAATCCATTGATTTTTCTAATGTATTTGACTCCACTAACATCCTCTCAAATGGATTTGTAGATTATTTAGAAAATAGATATATTTTATATGATTAGTTATATTTATTAGTAAATTGTATGAATATTTTGATATTCAATGACCTAAAAATAACTCCCATTTTGATGATCATAAGACATGTAAAATATAATCATTAATAGTAAATTATTATAGTGTAATAATGATTAAAAATAATAATTTTTAGGATCTTGATATGAAATATCTATAGGATGAAAAAAATAATATCCTCTATTTGTATGAAAATAAATCAAATTATGTTAAAGGTTATATATGAGAATTCAACATAGTTGGTGGGATAATCCAAATCAATGTATATTATATCATATATGACATATACTTTCTAATAAACTCTTTCCATATTTCATGATCATTTTTTCTAATAAAATATCCCCTTTAAAATTATCCAAAATAAAATCATAAGGAAAAAGGTTTGTAGTCTCTCAAATCATATAATATATCCCAATTTTGTATCTATTTCAAACTAGAAACTGTCTTAATTAATGGAAAATTTTGATAGATAAAATTCCGGTCTATAAATAAAATTCTAACACATTTTATGTCTATAGTGTCACCCTATAAATATTAATTTAACACAAAGTGTTAGGAATTTAACGATATGAATTTATTTGAATAACTTTATTATAAACATTGAGAATAATATTTTGATAAAATATATATTTTAATAAATTTTAGCTAAAAATATTAACAATTTTTACATGGAATTAAAACTACACTTTTGAAAGTATAATACTGTACAAGGTTTAATATTTTTCTTAGAACATTAGAATAAATAATTAATATATTCCCAAATGAAATAATTTTATAATTTGGACATATAACTTTTCATAAGGTTTGTTCTTTTGTTTACCAACATTAAATTTCATTGCATTATATTTTAAATTTTCAACTCAATAATATTTGGCTAATTTATAAATGTATTTTTTTTGAATTTGTACATCTACTTTTAATTTTTTTATTATATTAAATATGTATTAAAATCGTTTTTTCCATACATAAGGGTCTTATAATAATTTTTATGAATGTATGTATAAAGATTTAATTATGTAATAAGGAAAATAAATAGTTTTCCTTGAAAATAAAATTAAGGATAGAAACTTATATAAAATATGAATGAAAATAAATAAATAATTCATTTGTTTATAACTCTTCATATCCATCAACTTCAATAGTTTTTTCACATTACATTTTTCTCATATTGTATCCATTGAGAAATATTTTTTATAAAATTAAACATAACTACCCAAATATCTCACAAAAATTTTCCTTCCCCACCCTACATGTAATTTTTAGGAAGGAATATTACAAAGGGATGAGGTTCCTCTTTCTATATCAACATTATAATTCAACATATTTTCTATGAATGTATTTATTGGAGATGAATCAGAGAAGAAATCATCTATATATCCACTCATCTACACTTCATCTATCATTAATGTATAGAACAAATCCAAGAAATAAACTTTACTAATCCCACCAATTATATACGAGTAAGAAAGTTGATTATAATGGTAGAAAAATAATTGTAGAAAGGAAAAAATTATAAAAATCATCTTGTAAAGGATTTATAATTAATAATTTGAATGAAACAAAATCTTATGAGAAATTTATAGAGAATATAAGTAAATTTATCATATAGAATGTTCAAGTGGGTAGACTATATTTAATTTATTGCTCTATGTTTGGAAACATTGTTGTCATAGAAAAACCTAACATTTGGAGTATAAAATGACTCTTTGGATTTTATTATTTAATTAAATCATCAGTCATCTGATGGTGAATATGATATTTCATTATTATTAGGTGGTATGTTAAATATTAAATCATTATTTCTATTTAAAATCTATCTAATAAATTTTTAATGCATCCTGATTCTATCTTTTTCATTGTTTTCATTTTTGAAGAAAAATAAATAGAACATTCATGTTTTGATTTTTTATGTTTATGCATTTAGAAATTGATATTTGAACATTTTCATTATAAATTATAATGACTGTGAGATCAGATAATTTTTATGACCATATTTTCAATTATTAAGAAATTTATTTGTAAAATGATTTTAAATTTTAAATTTTCATTTATTTTACAAAAAAATTAACCTCTACTGGATTACATTTATTATTTACATTGAATAATATTATATCTGAAATTTCTATAATTATTTTTAGAGTTTGAGATTCTATATATACATAGGATTATTTTTTTTATTATCAGTTTCTATAAAAATTTCACCTCCTATATATCTATAGCGTTGTTTGAATATATTTTTCAGATATTATATCATCATTAATCTTTTATTATGTAACATTTTTAATGATATTCCCTTGACGCTACCGTTTCACAATGATGGAACATTTTTTGAAGATATAATTTTTTTTGAATAGATAATATATTTACTTTATCATTTCAAACACAATATCTATGAAATGATTAATATTTTTATCCAACAACTTTTCAATTTTTAAACCAAATTTATAAATTTATCTATTCCACTCTATATACTATTAGAAAACTTCTTACTCATCATCATCATTTTCAATGGATGAATCCTCATTGATTTTTTTAAATAAATTATATTTATTATAATATAAAATCATGTTGGAGATACCAAAAATAATGTTTAAATTTAATTCAGTAGCATATATTTTGAATGGTGACCTCTTTACTAAGATTTATTAATTGGTTGGTTGACCAAATTCTTTAATATTCATCATGAACTCATCATTAGGATTTCCTAATGAAAAATATTAAATCAAAAATTTATAGTTCACAACATTATGTAATTGATAATCATGAATGATTATTTTTATACAGTTTATGTAGACTTAATTATCTTTTGTAGTTGAATGTTAAAATATTTCATAGAACACCATATGATCATCCAATCGATAACATAATTTTTTCATGATGTTTTTTATTATTTGATGTTGTTGTGGGCTCTATAAATTCATGTCAGAGGTAAATTAAATATAACTTCATGTTTCCAAATTATTATTTAGTAATGAATAATGTTTTATTATATCACAAATCATTTATGACGATAGAAGACTTTCAGTTGAAATTTTACATTAAAATTAAAAAAAATTAAGAGTATAAATTTATATCTTCATCCTATAAATATAGTAGGGCCAATGAATAATTAGGCAATGGGAAATAACATGGGATATAAGAAATTATTAAATCATATATATTTAGTTTGATATTAAGGTGAACTATAGAATGTGAAGATAGAGGTAATTCAAGATTACTCTATTAGTAAGTCCAAGCATATAAATAATATTATAATTTTAAAGTGATACATTTAAAATGAAATGCAGATAAAAAAATAAAGAACAATACTATAAAGAAAATACATTATAAATGTTAATTAGGATTAGTATTGAAATCCTTAAATCCTTTATTCTATCATTCAGAGGTTGTTTTAAGAAGGAAATACAATAGCGCACATAATACCCCCCATCTAGCATAAAAAAGAGAATCATATTATTTATGGGTGGCCAGTATAACCTAGCCATTAAATTTGTAGGAATGAAAAATATTAAATATATTATGAAATATATAGTTTTCATATGTAGTGAAAATTTAATAATTATATATATTTAAATATGTACTATTTTCTTTTGTAGATTAATTCTATTTTGTTTTGGAAAATCAATTTTATTCAACCAAAGAAATCTTCAAAATTGATATCTATTGTTTTTAGTTAAAAATAATGTAATTTATCTACCTTTTACATAATTTATTTTATAAAAATAAATTCATTTTTTGGAATAATCAAAAAAACTACTTTATTGTCAAATCTTTATAATATTATAAAAATAAAAAGAAATTAGTTAATAGAAAAATACAGATTTATTTAAATATAAAATATTTTTATTAAATAAGAGTGATATTTACTTTATAAAATTTATTAAACATTATGAATGAATAAATTATGAAATTATATTATAAAAATTATAAATCAGATAATTTATAACATTTAAACTCAATTTTTTCTAGATAAATAATATGAACTCATTTTTTGTACTAACATAGTGGTAACGTGGTATTAAAAATTCCCAATTTGGTCCCTTATATATAATAATTGAGTGATCAAAATTATTTTCATGATATATTTATTAATTATTATGTATAATTTTTGTTTTTATGACACATTGTAATTTTATGGCCATATAACATTATTCTTATACAAATGTCTGGGCAATTCTTGCACAAACCAAGAAAATAAAATTTTACTATAATGACTTGAACATTTGAATAATATTTTTTCCTAAATTGGTGTGTTATTTTATTCACCACAAAACTATATCCTTTAATTATGAAGTGATATCATTGGGTTTCAACTGTTATACGACCATTGGTCAATATGAACACTGGAAACTAAACTCTTAACGTTACAATTATTGTTTATAAATACAAGGGATCTTGGTTAATTAATATAGAAAGTAGAGTTGATGGACTCATCACGTAGACTCGGGCCATACGTAGCCCATCTGTCATAGCTTGGGAAGGAGGTAGCATCTCTGGGATTTGCTCTGGACCAAGCCCACGCTGAACTTCAACATGTGAAGCTTGAACGAAATTGCATATGGGAGACGTTCAAACTGTTTTAAATCACTTCTCAGGAAATGTGGTCAGAGCCACCCCAAGATTCTATCACCAAATCACATCTTACATTTAGGTCATATGAAGGGGTTATAAGGAGATATCTATGTTACATTGTGTAATCATTTTGTATAAATAAAATTTTTATTTCTTATTATGTTAAATTATTAAATTTCAAATATCCGAATAAATGTAGTATGAATTTATAGAAGTACTATATTATTGATTAATTTTGGAAAACTTGAATTTTAAAATATGTTTTTTTACTTTAAATAGTTAATAATGTGGAATTATTTTAAAAAAATGGTCTTCTACAATTGTGATCAGTAATAAATTTAGAGTCTAATAAGATCAAAATGTTTTTTAGTGAATAGTAAGGTATGAATAGTAACATACTCTTATGAATAGTAATTAATATTAATGAATAGTAAATCGACCATAAAAATAGAAACATCACCCATGAATGTATAAATACAATTAAACATCATAAAAGTGAAAAAATGATCATAGTACATGTTTTTGTATTTTTTTATATCATAAATATGTTATTTATAATTTTATGGGACCTTGATTACCTTTTCAAGGTGTTATAAAATAAGTTATAATTTTAGAGTTGTTTTTTAGACTAAATAATTATTTTATTTAAAAAATAAAATAAAAATATATAGAAATTTATTTTAATAAAATGGATTTCATTTTTGAATTTAGAGCCTTAATATTAGGTTAGGGTGAATTTATGAGATTATTATAAAATGTTTTGTTTTTCAGTGAATAGGGAAAATTAGGTTTTGCGTTTCAGGTGTTCGATGACATCAAAAATGATGTAATAATGATGTAATTATTATGGTAGACTTTTTAATATTAATATATTCTATTAGGTGTTCTTAGTTGTCAATATTTTTGGTAAATACCATGGTCAATCCCATGGGTTTGCAAATACCACTAATGAGGTGTCCCTTAAAATTTAATTAAATATTCCCTCACTTTTATTATAAATACCCATCCATTCCTTCATTAATTTCATCCCAAAATCCCCCTTGACTAAAATTTAGTATTTTTACCACCCATGGAGTCCTCCTAATTTTCCCTTAATCCCCCAATATCCCAACCTTTGAGCTTTGTAAGTCACTCTTCAAGGTAAGAGAACCTTCACCCCTCCTCTTTTATGTCATGAGTTCATTTAGGTTACATCTTCTAGTTTATGTTTAATTATGTTGGGGTATATTATTCTATATCATTATATCTGTCCATTTTATTTCTAAATGATGAGAGGCCCTTTCTTCTCTCATCAACTGATTTTCTGGATTTTTAAGTGACGTCGTTAGGCTGCTGAATTTTCGTAAAAGAAATCACATCTTCTCTTTTCATTCAAGTTTCCTTTCCATGTGGTATGTCATTCAAATATCCATAATATTTTTTTATTTCCATTTTATTCTATCCCTACTATATTATGAGTTATTTATGAGTGTTTTACATTTTTCATGTCTCTTTTTATTTTTTTTCTAAAACCATGTTATATAGTTGTTTTGCTGTAGAAATTTCGTCTCAAAATTTCCCTCTCTTTCTCTCAATAAATTCTATTACCTTATTTATGTCAATAAACAGACCTATTTCATCTCTATGGGTGTTAATAATAAAATAAAATTTATATTATTTATTCTTTAATTGACATTAATATAACTTTTATTCCATTCCATAGGTTATAAATGACATCAATATCATGTTTTTAATAAATTTTTAAAACGTCACGATTTTGAAATGAATCTCATTTCTTTTATTCTCTTTGGGTTATTTATAAAATGTATGATTATGATATATATGGATCACATGAAAATAAATACATATTAAGGGTTTGTTCTGATATCACTCTAATGCATGGGGTAATGAATTAATCTCTAGAGATGAAAATTTTCAAGATACATTGGTGAACAACCGTGGTAAATTTTATGGCACCTTAGGGATGAACCTTGGTGATATGTTCATGACTATCTACATTCAATATTATAGCCACATTTTTACTTTATGATTCATGTTATTTTACTTATGATTCTTATCTTAATCATTCATTTATGATATATCTCATGTTCTTATTGATATCACTTAAGATCACTTGAAAATTGTTTCACTTGTTTTCTTTATTATGCCTTCTTCTCACCCTTTCCATTGATGTGTGTCTCCTAGTTATGATATGAAGTAGTTTCATATAGTATTAACTTTTCATGAGTCTTTTCAAGGGAATTTAAAATTGTGTTTTATGTTTTCATGTTTTTTGTACCCAATTTCCAAGACACTAGCCTTTAATTGCCCTATGTTTGTATGATGTAATGAAAAGTTATGTTAAAAAGGTAGGATGCCATATTTAAAAATTAATGTAGTTTTCTTAACATGGATAGTAGTAATTATAATTTATTAATGAATCTATATGATTATAGGAAAACAACATAATTTATTTTTATCAAATTAATATATTTTTAAATTTTATATATGAAATAATTAACATTAAGGCTTGTTCAACGCAGAGGCAGTGATTATGAAAGTAGAAGGAAAATAAAGAAAATATTTTTAATTAAAATTATATGAACCCAAAATGACCCAAAAATAATGATAAATATGTTTTGATGTGTGGTTTTTGGGCAATATCTTATTTTTATTATATTTTTTTTGGACCCACATAAATGACCTTAGGACCTTTATAATATTTTATTTAAATGAAAGAAGAATTTTTCACACTATAATTTTTATTTATTATAATTTTTTAATATATGTTTTTTCTTAAGACATATTATAACATAAATATCAATTTTAATTATAATAAATTTATCTTCTACTTGTTTATTTCCTTTCTTGGTAAAATATAATTACCTTAATGGATTACCTAGTGAAAATGTAGTAATTATTAATTTAAAATAATAATACGATAAATTATATTAGAAATATTAAAATAAATATAATTTGAAATTTATAATGAAATATATGAATTATAAGATGGTTAGAAATGTATGGCATATAATAAATTATGTATTTTGAGTTTGAAAATATTTTTTTATTTTTTTCAAGTCACAGTTATCAAAATTGTTTAATATGGATAAAATTATATTTCATGAAAAAAAGATATTATAAAATTATTTATAAATAAAAAAAATTGAATGGCCAAATTTTATAATATTTACTCTAATATGTGACAAAAATATGTTTTTAGTCCTTTTATAAGTCTCAAGCACTATATTAGTCAGATTATATTTTATTATTTTATGAAATTTCTAAATTAACTCTCAACTCAATTGTAAAATGGGGCTCGTTCCTTTAATAATTTACGTCACCTAAACCCGTATTTCATAAAAATATTATGAAAATTATCTTCTCCAAATCCATTTATATATTTTAATTTTACTAGTCTCTCAAGAATTCAAATTCCTAGAGCCTTAACAAGGTTCTCATAGAGAATAGATTCTAGAGGAAAATTCTTTCTTCTTTTCATTAAAATTATATCTCACATCTAAGTTATCCTCGCCCTCGATATTTTTTTTCATGATAACTTATTTTTAATATATCTACTGTTATGATATTATTTAAATGATATATTAATCAACAAATCTCCTATTTTGTTCTTTTTATACATAAAAACAAAATTTTCGTCCATTGTCTATAAATTCTCACCCTTCAGGGATGATGAATTATTTTTCCAATTAAATCATTTATGGAAAGTTTAAATTAACTAATAATTATTTAAAATGTCTTAAATTAATATATAAATATATATATCTGTGTGTGTCTATGTGTGTGTTTTCACTTATGATTTTTTCCTTCCATTTAACTTGAAAAACAGTAAGGAACAGACCATCAAATCCATGGAATGAACACACCAAAGATAATGGAAAAAACAATATATTATTAATCAATAGGTTTAAATATGTTATAAAAATATAATATAAGAAATTATAAATATTTATATATTTATATAATAAATTAATAACACTATTTTAACCAATATAAAGGTGGTTTGGACATGTTTTATGTAAGGGGAACCTAAGGTAAGGGAATCATTGACTAATACATTATTTTAAATATCTTAAAATTTTATTTATTTAAATCATTCTATTTCACCTTCATGTTTTAAAAAAAAATATAAATAGATTTATATGTAAATAAATGTTTTAAAATAGCAATTTTACAATTCCTCAAAAATTATACCAAAAATGGAACTTTTTTAGGTTTTATGTATGGTATTTTTCATTTAAAATTCACATTAATGTGTTTTTAAAAAAAATATTATATGGAATTAGGAGAATTGTTTCACATTCATGACTCCTTAATGTTTTAATAAATCCTTAAAAATATTACATTTCTATATTCAAAAAAAATTTCTTTCCTTTTAAATTTCTTATTATTCAATTAAAATAAGTGATTTTCCTCAAGAAATGTTTTTATGATTCAATTGTTAATGTTTAATGATTATATTTTGGTTTTTGGTAACTATCTATGATGAAGGGAGGTACTAATAGCTCCCACTAATACATTTTATTTTTTGTGTTGACAGTAATATTTACTCTTATTGTAACTGTGTGGGTTACACCCAAATGTAGTCATGAGGCATAAATCATAAAAAATACGTGAGGGTTATATTGTAAGGTAGCCATAAGTGTTACAAATAATATGGTATCCAAGAGGGTTGAAATCATAAGTTATTATATTAAATTATTTCCCAAGTTATCTAAATGGTTTATTTATTTTTACCATTTTTTATAGAATTCACATGATTTCACAAGTTAGTATATGATTTTTAAGAGTGATAATTATAGATTTGTAAAATTGATTTCATATGTTTATAATTAATTAGGGACAGACAATTTATTTCGTTATTTTTTTGTTTTTTACTAAGAAATTTTTACTCATCCCATGTTTTAAAATTTATTTTATATGGTTTATGGATGGGTATATGAAAATAAGAATCCAATTTGACAGTTTTCAAGAAGGTTCTTGAATTGAAATCATATTTATTTTAAAGAATATTTTTTTATTTAAAAAATATATACAGATTATTATTATCATTTTTTAATGTATTTGGTAATTAGGTAATATTTATACCAAATTTTCTAATACTATAAACATAAAATATCATTGGTAATGAAATTAAAATAATTCTATTCTTATTTCACTACAATATGTAATGATTATGGTAGGGTCCATACAGTTGATATCAAAGCATAGTTTATACAACATCATAGATTAGAATATCATCCTAAAAGATATAAATATCATAACAGTTTTCTAATTTTGAGGTTTCTCATAATAACAATGTATTATAAATACCTATTGTGCCCTTATGTTATGAAAATTTAATGTGACTAATTAAATATTTGGAGACATTTATATTTAGAAAATTGTGTACTGAAATATGAAAGGTATGAGGTAACCATTCGAATTAATAAATTTCCTTAATGTAAAATATATTATAATTTTTTTTATTTTTTTTATCAAATTTCTTGTAATGTAATAAGAATTATATTTAAAAAAATCATATCTACATGGTCGGGCGACAACCTATCACATCTAACAACATCATGTGAATTGAACCCGCAACCAAAACACCATAGGGGTGAAATGACTAACAATGGACTCCATAATTTCCCAATTAGTATGACTATTTAATAAATAAATTAATATATGAATAATAAGTTCATTTTTGTGACATATGTATTTTCTTAAAAATACAATGGGATTGATAGTTGATGTTCTGTTTAAGTGACTAGTGTTATTTTGGAATATGTTAACTATTTTGTGAATCCAAATTTAAATATAATATTATGATATTTTTTTAGAAATAGATGTTTTATTTTTTATAAGAATTTGTGATATTATTTTGGATTTATGGTGACTTATTGAAATGGTCATCATTTCTTGGATATTATATGATTATAGGAATTAAATTTTGGTTCGAGATATTAAGATTCATTAAAATTATTTGGTGATAAATTTAATTATATTTATAGAATTTTGTACATAGGTTTTGGGTTTTAAAAATAGTTTGGAATATTCTAGATAAATTTAAAAGATTTTTATTTTTTAAATGATCTATGCTGATTTTTCAGTATTACTATTGAATATTATAGATTAAAATAGTTCTTTCCAATATAGTGGTTGGTAATTTTTTGAATATTATATTATACTAATGAATTTAGATTTTGTTTTTTTTTGTTTTGAAATGGAATCAAATGATAGATATTCATAGGTGGATTATGTGATTGTTTAAAAGTCGATTTTGTGCTTCAGTAATGAAAAACACTTCTTACCCACCTTTTGGAGAAAAAAATGATTTTACTTGACATTAATTAAAAGATGAAACACTAATTTTCAAGTAAGTATGTTTACTTATGATTTTAGCATATACAGTAAATTAATTACTCAAATATAGTAAAATTATTATTCAATTAAAATTTTATATTTTTATATTTCTTACCGAGAAATCTATGACGTCATTACAAATCTACGATTAACTATTTTTTGTGGTTAATTTTATGATCACCATGTTCACTATCAATCTCTAACATTCATCAATATATATTTTTCTCTTCCTTTTCCATGCTTTCCTACATACAAAACTTATATATGTTAATTCATGTGATCTTTATATATTATTTTCTCTCATATCTAGTGGATGTTTTAATAAAAATCATTAAGACATGGGATTTCAAAAAATTATTGTTTGAAAGATGAGACCTAGTTACCAAACCTAATTACCAATTCAGAGGACATAGTTTATTAGGCGTGACTGTATCGTCATTATATTTTTATTATATGGAAACCCTATAGCACACATAATATGCCATACTGATCTAAAACAAATAACAAAATCTAAAAATATAGGTGTGGAAATATAATCTTTCCATTTAATTTGTAAGACATAACAATATTAGTGAAATATTGTAGTATATAATAGTAAAACAAATTTATAGGGTGTTAATTAATTATTTGTAAATATTTATTATTTTTTAGAAAATTAATTCTATTTTTTAGTAAATTTAATTTATTCGTAAAAATCATTTTTCTAAAAAATGATAGATAATTTTTATATATACAATAATATAATTCCAAGAAAATTTTGAAAATATACTTGTTGAAATGAAATTAATTTTTTAAATCAGAATAACCAATTTATTGACTGGAAAATTATTTGAATATTTATAAGATGATATTTTTTTTTGAATTCTAAAAAATATTGCTTAATTTAAAATTACAGTATTTTTGTGACATCACAAAGACATAGTTATACATTAAAATATATTAAAATTATGGAACAAATAAATTATAAAATTATTATATAAATATTTTATTATAAATAATATAAAAGAAATTAAATAATATTTCTTCATTATTATTATAAAAAAGCATTTTTAGTGCTGATGTAGTGCATGTGCAGCATTGACAATAAAATGTGGTTCTTATTGATAATAATTAAAATATAAAAATTATTTTCATTACTTAATTATTAATTATTGTGTATAATTGATGTTTTTGAATGATAGTTTCTAATATTTAATCAATATATCATGATTGTTATCTTAAATCACGTGAAATGAATGCGTGAGAAATAAAAATACAAAATTAACAAATTAATGAAGTTTTCTAGACAAGGATTTGGGTTATTATACTTAACTAATGGATAAAAATCATTAGATTTAACCAAATAATATTTTTTATAATAATTTTAATTTTAATTTTCAAATAAGATATAATTATCATTAGTTATCATGAAATACTGATGTAGTGCTTGTTCATGGAGAAGAAAAATAACTAAAATGGTTGTAATTAAAATTATATGAACATTTATGTGAAAAAAAATTAATAAATCTATTTGGATGCATATGTGTTGTAATATATCATTTTTTATTCAAATTTGGGACCTTTTTTGATCCACATGAATTACATTAAGACCTTTATAATATTTTATTTAAAACAAAGACAAGTTTTTCAGTCTATAGTTGTTAATTATTTTAATAATTTGGTACTTGGTTTTCCAAATGGAAATTTAAATTCTAAATATTCACATGAAATATAATAAATTTATCTTATTCAAAAAAATTATTAAGTTTTTTGGAAGAAAATAAACACCTTATTTTCTTGAATAGCGACGATGTTGAAATTATTAATTTATCGTAGAAATTTAATAAATGATACTAAATATTTGAAAATAAATATAATTTGATATCTTTCAGGTAATAGATGAATTATATATATATGGATATAATATCAATAGTGTATTATAAAATATTTTTATTTAAATATGAAAATTTTATTTATGTTTTTAAACTCATGTTTATAAATAGTGACTAAATTAAGAAAAATTAAATTTAATTAATCAAATATTTTATTAAAATATATAAAAATCACATAAATATTTAATAAGTCTAAATATGATAATATTTGGTTCATAATGTGTTCTATTGAGATTTTTATCCCCTTGGGTAGTCGTGAACCTTGTATTATACTTATTATATATTAATATTTTATGCAATTCCTAAATTTCCCGTCACCTCAATTACATTAATGGGTTCATTACATTAATTATATTCATCACATTAAGCTATATGTATAAACTATAATTAAAAAAAATTACATTATCCGCAACCATTTCTATATTTTAGTGTTTATTTTTTCACAGAAAGTCCAATTCAAATACCATTAAGGAGGTTATAAAGGATTAATGATTAAATAGGTAAATACTTTCTTCTTATCTTTTAAATTGTTTCTCACTTATATCATGTCATCACCCATTAAACATGGTTTCATTATAAATCAATAATCTTATATATATTATGGGTTGTTTTTATTTTAATGGAATATTCATGATCAAATATATAATTTACTTCTTTATTTCTTTAAAATGAAATTTTTATCCACAGTCTGTGAGTTCACCTACTTCATGGATGATGAGTTATATTTTCATAATAATTCATTCAAGGAAAGTTTAAATTCACTGATAATTATTTAAAATGAACTATATATATATTCTCACTTATTTAGTATTATTTCATTTTTTCATGAAAATCCATTACGAACCGACCAAAGAAACCATGAAACAAAAGCACCTGAAACAAAGTAAATATAAAACTATTTTTAATAAATGGTTAAAATATGAAATAAAAAGATATTATAAGGTGTTATATATATTAATATTGTCATTCATTAGACTAATAAACTTTTTATAACATGATACATGTGATTTGAAGATGTTTGATGTAAGAAGAAACTACGGTAAGTGACTCTTTAAGTAAAACATATTATAAAATGATTTAATGACTTATTTTTCTAAATATTTATATTCCATATTATGTTTTCACAATGGTTTTGATAAATATATTTATATGGAATAATTGTTTTAAAATTGAAATTTTCTAATTTCTCTAAAATTTATTCAGAAAATAATATTCTTCAGGTTTTATAAAGTGGATTTTTCTTTTAAAATCATGATTAATGTGTTTTTTTAATTTAAAAAAGACATTTTTTATACAGAAAGAGTAGAATTTACCACTTTCTAGAATCCATACATTATTTATGTATCATTTATAATGTTACATTATTAGTTTCATTGAAAATTATTTCTTTTTTATTTTCAGAATATTCTTTTAAAATAAGTGATTTTACTCAGGAAACATATTTTTGATGAAACTATTAGTTTTTTAAGATTTTATTGTAGTTCACACTCATCATTTATGATGATAGGTGGGACCCATATCTTCCTCCAATTTATTGGGTATGTTTATGATTGATGGTGACTATAATGGTTATTTCGAGTGAATGTCCCATGGTTACACCATAAGTTAGTCATGAGGGCTACATCATAAGGTTTCCATGAGGGTTACAATGTAAGGTATCCACGAGGGTTACAAAATTTATGTTACTATAGAGGGTTACAATATTAAGTAATCACGGTAAATGATTCCCCATGTTACCTAAATGGTTTATTTAAGATTATTATGTTTTATTGAAGTACTATGTTATCACCACTATCTATATGACTTTTTAGTGTGGGAAGTATATATTTGTGAAATTAATCTCATATGTTTATAAGTATTCATGGAATAATAGTTCATGTCCATATTTCTATGTCCCTAACTATGATTTATATTATCAAAATAATTTTTAAAATGTTTTTCTATAGGTTAATGGATGGGAAAGGGAAAATAAGAAGCCTAGGTGAATGTTGTGAAGATATTTCTGGAAAAGAAATCATGTTTATTTTAAAAACATTTTGTTTATAGGAATAACTGAAACTAATTATAATTTTTAATTTGTATTGAATTGTACTATCATATAATATTTAATCTTAATTTTCTAAAACACTAACCTAAAATCTCTTTGAGAACAAAATAAATATAATTTTAGTATAATTTCACTAGCATAGGTAACTATTAGGGAAGAATCCATAAACATGATTTGTATAAATATATAATTATATCCATGGAACTCTACATTATATTATCCCAATGTGGAATAAGTTATAAATAACTATATCTATATATCATTTTCTATAAAAAAATAATAATTTTAATTGATATATATAGTTTCATATGCACATGATTGATATAATTTAGAATTGGTGGTGAATGGGTTATCATCCTGAAAAACCACGTTGATAAGAAACCAATAAAATTAATTTCCCAATCCCCTAATATTCTGTTATAATGGTTTATTTTTAAGACGCATTGACTATAGCAGAGGGGTTTTGTTTTCCATTTTGACAAGAGTGCAAGATCCAAGGAGATGGCATGGACAATGTAATTAGAAACATAATAAATCTTAAAAATAATTATATTTATCTTCAATAAGATAATTCAATAATATCTAATGGCCATGTTGAAATGAATAAGTTTAATCTTGTGTGTGACCCTATTTCCATTTTTAAATGATCTCACATATGATATTTTATATTACTCTTCCCAATTATTATATTTATTCCACCCTAATAAATGATCTACAATTGGGTTATTATAATGATATAAAACTTAGATATTAAAAATATTGACATTGGGACTTATAGAATTGATTCTTATATCACTATCAATTATTTTAATATTTTGTTTGTTGTTGATTTTTTATTATTGATTATTTTTTCCATATTATCCATCATGGTATCCTCTTGGTTTTTATTTTTGATAATTTCTTTTATCCATTATTGAAATAATTTATGAACTTCATAGATTTTAATTTATAGACACTAAAATGCTAAAATGAAGAAAATGTTCTCATTCAAATCATGAAGATATCTAAGTACATGTGTTATGATCTTGTTCATTATAGTCATCAATGATTCACCCACTTATTATTTTATTATAGGACTAAATTACTCAAATTATTCTTTGATTTTATTTTTTTATTTTATTATATATTCTGTGAATTTTATATTTTTCTTCATAGATGATTATTAATCCTAGTAAATGTTGGAGAATAACTATAATTCCTGATTCATCAACTAACTCTTGGATATTTTTTTAATTGTGTCATATTTATATATTTATATACTCATAATAAATTAATTTTAAATATTATATTGATATTGACGGAGTCATATCATAGATTCTAATTAATTTTCTAACCAAAAATTATGTCATTTTATATGATGGTTAAATTTGATAGCATCGAGAACATTACATTAATTCTTCATCATTAAGTTATCAATAAATTCCTTCTGTGTTCCATATATTGTTTATATGATGCATAAAAATATAATTAACTTGTTGATGTTTATTTTATTTTATTCCTTTTCAGATTTAACTTGTTCATATTAGCATGTCATCCAACTATTTAATTTCTCAATGGATGTTTCATGTTAATTTCACCAATGTACATTCCTTTTGAGTCTTCTTATAATTATTTACATTTTTTATCTTTTATGATTGGGTACCTATTTTATATATTGATTTTATTGGTCCTCTTCCATTAATATGATTATTTACTACTGAATTTAATGGCTAGTTATTATATATATATGATTCTTATTAGATATCCTTGTTCATTATCTTATTATTTCAATGGTCTTATTAAATTATTAAATTTTCTTAATATTTATTTAGTTATTGATATTAAAAAAATTTATTTCTCATTTTTTCATGTTTAATTAATTCTATTCACTTATTTTAAAATAATTTCTATATTATTAAAAAAAGAATAGTACTATATATTCATTAAAACATTGGATTTTGGAGTATGATAAATGAGTTTTTTTAGAAAATAAATTAACAAAATACAAAAATAAAATAATAAAGATACATGGAAAATTAAATCATATATACTATAAACTTTTTTTCCAATGAATGTTGAAATGATTCATTTTAATTGAAGAAGAAAGGTGAAATTAGAATAAGGACATAATATCTATATATACATTTGTATATAATTACATATATATATATATAAACATATATATATATATATACATGTATCTATGTGTATAATATATATATATTTATCTTTATATGATTACCCATAATAAAAAAACCAATGTAGAATAATTAATTCCAATTACAAAGAACAGATTCAAATATAATATATGGACAATTGAAATTAAGTAACAAATTATAATCAAATTCTAGATAATATATATTGATTCAAAAAAATTTCATTGAATATATGAGTGTCAAAACAATTAAAAGTAGTTTTCTGACCCCAAATAATCATAGAACTAAAATAGATGAATAATGAGATCAGTTTGGTTATATTACTTGGGGAACTTTATTAACAACATATTTAAAATCACGGGGAAAGGGATGTTCTCAATAAAAGGACTAGAATATTGAGGTTTACTGAAATTCATTTTTTAGTCTTCCAAGAATACCTTTACCTATTTCAATTTTCATTTAATTAAATTAATTCTAGATAAAACTGATCTCGTATGGTACATTAATAAACTTTTATAGTAATAATAAAAATCATAAATTACCCTGATTTTTAAAGATGATACAAATTTAAAAAATATTCTTAAATGATACTCTAATAAACATCAATATATTATATTATGATAGAATAAATCCAAAATAAAAATTGTAAGAGGTATTATGAGAGAGTATTGTATCATATACCACATCTTGTGGACAAGCAGTTTGTCCACCTATAAAATCCATATTTTTTATATTAATGATTTGTCTATAAAAAATTATATTATATAACTATCATATACCCAATAGAAATATGTAAAAAATACTATATAGTGTGAAATAAAAAATTAAGGATAAAAATATTTTATATGAATAGTAGATTATAATTAACTTTGATATATAAATAGTTTATTAAAAAAATTATTTAATTCAAATTGGTTATAGTCACTTATAAATATAATAGTAAATAACAACACTATGAAAAGAAAATAGAACATTAAAAAAAGAAATAACTTTTTGTATATGAAATTTCAAGAACCTTGACATAAATTTAATCAAATTAAAAATAACATAATATATATTATAGGATTTTTGGAGATTAGTTTATTATTGGAATAATAAATCTCTATTTTAATTTTAACAAAACCTTGGAATGGTTAACTAACCATTGGGAATAGTAAAATTCAATATTATTTATATATTAAAATAAAAAATAATAATTATAAATATTTTAATACCCCAAAAATTATTTCTCAAATTAAAAAACAAAAAAAATGTATAATAGTAATATTTTAAAAGAAATTTTTTATCTTATTTAGTATAACATAAATTATTTTTTTATATATTAAATATTTTAATTATGTAATTATTGAATTTGTTTCATAAAAATGAATGTTTTAGTTAGAATTTTTATTTTGAAATAACATAAGTTTTTGTTTTTTGAATATCTTAGAAAAAAATTTTATGTGACCATTACAAAAAATTCATATATATTTTAAATTTATGACATCGTTATGTGTTAAAAATGACTCAATAATTTTTTTAAAAAAATCTATTATGATTTAAAATTTATTTTATGATTATTATAATGTTTTTCAAAATATTAACACTAATATAAAAAAATATAACTAAATTTTAAATGTCTAACTTATATTTTATTTATTAAATTTATTTATAAATTCTGATGATACTGTTTAATTATAGATCTCTTCAAATATCAATAAAAATATATTTTTAATCAAAATACTATCAGTAACTATATAAATTCACCATATTAATATTTTTTAGACAAAATAATAAATTTTCCAACATTTTATTTAATGATGCCATTATCCATGGCTTATAAATACATCAATTATCCTCCAATTATCCACACATTTGATACTTATTTCATTTAAAATTAATTTCAATGATATCTCTTTCAATCCCATTATACATATTCCTAAGTCCATGGTCTTAGCCAAAGAACCTAATTTAATGTCATGAGACTCAATTAAAGGGAGGAATCTCAAATAAAAAATTTGAGGGTTATAAATACCATGTATTGTCTTTTTTATTTTCCACTTACCCCTACTATAGATTAATTATCATTATAGTTACTATAAAATATTAATATAATTATACTCAACATTTCAATGAAAACAACATACTAATTTTTTTTATTATTCTATCACAATAACATTTATAAATGGTATGTTTATTGTACCCATTTGAATGATTAACTTCATATTTCACGTCAGCTATTCTTAAATGTTCCTATAAATTAAAAAAATTATTTTTTTAAAAAATAATTAATCTATTTAATTTTTAATGTTTTAAATTAGTAATTTGTTATGTTATTAAAGATATTTAAAAACTAAATTTTATTATATAATGGATCATCTCATTAAAATCATTTAGGTAATTATATTCTCTTTGTTATTTTTTTTTACTTTTTTTGGGTGTGTGTTTAGACACCCGATGATATAGAGAAATTGATGAAATAGATGACCTAATATTCAAGGATGTATATTTGTTAAAATTATTGGTGTCTAGGTACAAATGTGTAATTTCCTTCCAAGTTGTCCCCATATCTAGAGAATTTCAAAAGTTATTTCGGTGTTTTCATGCTAAAAACATTAATTTTTCATTCTAAAGTGGAATAAATGTTGTGTATTTTGTTAATATGTCGTGTAATTGCTACATTGTATATATCTTGAGTCTAATACACATCATAAAATAAATACACAACATGTATTTTTTTCTTGATATGTAATGGTAATATTCATGTTTAAAATAAAAATCTGAAGTGTTTTTTCAGCATACTTCATCATTTTTATTACATGACATGTAATATGATTTCACTCCATGTAATCATTTAAATAAAGGATTATAGGATATTTCATGGTTGATTTTGGAGACCTCCAGCCCTTTTTAATCATTTTGTTATGTGGTTTTTCATTATCATAGTCATGATGAATTTCTATATGTGGGAAATTCATTTAATTTCTTTTTCTTTGTTTTATATTGGTTGCATTGTTCCATTGCATTATCGGGAATTTTGATCTTAGATGACCAGTCTATATTTTTATATCTAGACATGTTATGTGAAATTCATCAAGAGGTTAACCCTTGTGTTGGTTGTGGGGTATAATGAATATTTCCTGAGGTATGGGTTATTTCATACTCTTTAACAACCATTTTTTTCAAAATATAATCAATTCTGAGAAGCACGTAATGATTTTAGGGACTCTTGTCACTATTTTTTTTATATTATCAATGGATCCTATAGCAGTTGTGGGTGACCATAATATTGTTTTAGGTGATTCCATATCAATCTTATATTGGATGAAATTAATTACACTTATTTTAATAAATTGTTTTATAAATGAAATTTCATCATTAGTTGTTTTTTTTTGTGTGTTGAAATGGTTTTGTTTAAAAAAATATAATTTTACCTAATTTTGGAAAAAAGAAAATTTATTTTCAATGAATTATGTAAAGGATATAAACAAGGTTTATAAATAGTGGTTAGTAAAGACTGGGTTTAAAAAACATAGCACATATAATGTTTGGTTACATAGGCGGAAGGTTTAGTAATTGGACCTAACTTTTAATACTATCTGGGGGGTTCAAACAAGGGGTGTTCTACTGATCCAAATTAATTTTGAATTAGGGACAATATATACACTATTAAGTGGTTCAATGTCTGGTGTATTCCTCTCCATGATAGATTGGATGCATATTTCAATGAGATTAAGCTACACCGGATTACCTATGTTGGGTTATGATTATCCATGTTACCCTTAACACTAGTGATCCTTGGTGTAATGCAACCTGTTCTTTAGGATTGAATTTCTTTTTTGTATTTCTATTGATTTGATATGATATGTAATGCATGCATTGGTTTGATTAAATATATATTCATTGATATATGTATACGAAATTATTAAAAGATTTTTTACATGGATTTATTTATAAATGTAGAAAATGGGAAAAATAATCATTTTTTATGTGATTTGAATATAAAAGCTATAAAATTGTTTTACATGACTTGTTTTATTAAATTTTGATGACGATCGGTTTACTGTATTTAGCCTTGTTATGGAAAACCTATGCAAGATCTTACTGAGCTAATTATCTAACAACCTACGCACCCCTTCAGTATGGCATAGACCATTATAGGTATTTTTATTTAGGTAATGGCATGGTTCCATAGTTAGGCAGTGAGCTTTTATGTCATCTATGTCTTGGTAGCCCATGGTGAAATGGTTGGCTATTTCTCATGATATCACATGGAGTAGTTCGTATATCTTTTTGTTTTCCTTTTATGTTTGGACCATTACTCTTAAATTTTATAACTACTTTTGAGTTTATTCATTTCAATAGTATTCATTCATTTTTGGAATATATTTATTTACTCAACTATTTTTCTCTATATATATATATTCCATGTTCTCAATTTGATGTCAGAATAAACCATTCTCCTTATTTGTTGTTTAATTCCCAGGATCCAATTTCCAAACCATGAGGATTGGGAACACCCTTTCGGTATGTGTAAATTTGGGATGATTAAATGCTTTAGAGGGTATCATGGTTGCATTCATCCATGTTTAATATCTGATTTATTTTATCCTCAACAGTCCATGTCATGGGACGTTCAGTAAACTAGAGATAAGACTATAAAGACATGATATGTAGAATTTGGTGGTGGTTTAGCAGAATTATGCCTTGATGAGACTCATGTTTCTATAAGATTCTGGGATGTGTATCTCTTATTTTGAGTTTTAGATCATATTCTTAGTTTTTTATTATGTTGTTCTTGTTTTATCTTTGATTAATTTATTTTTGATCATTTCATATGTTTCAGTATACATAAGTATTCTTCAGAGATGCGTTTCATGGGATACACAAGAGGGTGAAGCTAATTCTACTCAAGGGAATCTGACAATGGAACAGAATTGTTTAAAGGTTATCATGATGGTTATTTATGATATTGACTAGAATGTTCTGCATGCCCATGATTCATTTTTCAGGCACTTTGAGCAGGTTTAGGAGAAATTTATTTATCTCATGAGTTCCTATATGAGAATCCAACATGATTTAATGGAATGAATATACCTCTAGAGGTAGAGGAATGGATAGTTAATATAGATGAGATAATTCAATTCATGGACACAGTAGAGAATATCGAGGTAAATTTTCAAAGATCTAAATTGAGTGTCCATGTAAGAGATGGTGGGATTCTATGGTACTAGAAGATTGGCATGTTGTCTTTGACTGGAACTGTTTCAATAATATCTTCTTCATGTAGTTTTTTTAGAGAAAATTATGATGCAGAAGTATCTGGAGTTCCTCAATTTATTGTAGGGGTAGTGTTTATTGTTATTGTACACCAGTCAACATGTGGAGATGGTTTTATTACATAATATGTTTTTTAGGATGGACAACTAAAAGATCATAAACACCAAATGGTTTGTAACAAGGTATTATATCATAGTTATTTATGTTCAAGATGTTGACCTATAAAGAGATGGTAAATAGAGATCTGATGGATGAGATTAATATGGTAGGAAATGTTGGTTATACATTCACTTCAATATCACCCAGTTCAAGATTCAATTTCACGCCAAGGAAAAAGAGGAAGCGGAGAGATCATTTAAGAATTGGTGTAGGTGGTTCTCAGTGGTTAACATCCTTAGAAAATTTATTTATATCTGGTATTCTTCCCTATAATTTCTATTAGTGTGAAACATATAGACACGCCAAGCATTATTTTAATGCACCTGTAATGATTTTCATCCAATTTAACATTAGGGACATCAAAACAATTTCTATCAAACTATGTATACACCTTGATATGGTTATAAATCATATATTATATAGGCTATTATAGAACATTTATATTCTTTATGGACTACATGAATTCCGAAATATGACTCATATGTCAAGAAACACCATGTAGTTGATTAGTTTCTAGAAGAGGTAGATGTGGGTCCTATCATAGTGAGAGTTACTATCTTTATTGAATCTTCTGTAGTGATATATTTATCTGTTACATATGCTTCACATTACATTATATCTACAAATAATTTTAATATTATTAAAAATATAATGGATCTCATGAAATTTGTTATAGACTTAATGAATTCACTTCACAGGATGAAAAAACAAGGGTTTTAGTGTCCTTCTTAGGTGATCTCGAACTCTTATTTTGATTTAGTCTAAAATTTTGGTGTTACCAATATAGTTTTTCGTGATTTAATCATTAAGATGGATTTTTTTCTTATCATGTTGAGGCTTAAGGTTATTATTGTCGTGTCTCATTTCATATGGATGATGGGACATCATTAGTGTTTTAGGGAGAGTGGGAATCGATGTTTAGTCATGATGTCACTTCATATATAGAGATTATATGTTTTTTTATTCAATATAAATTGATACTGATGTTGTTTCATTAGATTTTTACATTCCCACCATTAATGTTTTTTATAACAACTTCCCTGATTATTTCTCTAGGATTATTCAAGAGTGATATTTAAAGTTTACTATTGATCTTGTTCCAGGTACATATGAGATATTAATAACTTCTCATTTTGTGTAACTAATAGATCTAAAAGTTATCATGGTTTATTTGAATGATCTAATGTATAAAGGTTATGTTCTCCTTATTATTTTACCTTTGATAACCCCAGATCACTTTTCCAAAAAGGTATATGGTTCAATCCAATTACTTTTGGAATATCATAACATTAACTAGTTAATGTTTCATAAAAATTTTCATTATCATCATGTGGAATATTTTTTTATTAGTTAAAATGGGAAAGTGGTTTTCAAATATAAATAATCTATTGGGTTAACATCAAGTTAGATTTCATGAGTCTGAAATTTAAAAGATTGATTTTATGATCATAAATTTGCATTAAAAACATCTAGTGATTTCACTTTTCTTTACTCAAACTCCTATGATTTTTATGGTCTTTATTAATAAGATATAACACAACTATGTAAATAATTTTTTGGAAGCTTATGTGGATGAAATTTTGGTTTATCTAGGATTTAATGAAGAGCATATGAATTATTTGAGTTTGGTTCTACAAATCATGAGGTGTCATTATTTTTATGTAAATTATATGAAATAAAATTTCTAGTTTAATGAAGTAATGTTCTTGGTGTAGGGGATTTTGAGAAAGTAATACCAGTTGATCATGAGAAGTTAAAGGTTGTATTTTTCATGTAATGATCCACTTAATGTCAAATAGATTTGGGGGAATCTCAAGTCTTGATGAATATTATTGATGGTTTGTCGAGGATTTATCAATATCGGCATCACCAATTAATTATAATACTAGGAAAGGAGTTACATTAATATGTGAAGAAACGTTTCGGTATTCTTTTGATAAGATAAAACAACATTTAATAGTGGACCTTATCTTGATCTTACCTGAGTACGGTATGAGATATTTTGTTTTTTCTGATTGTTCTTGCTCTAGTTTGGGTTTTCTGGATATATAGTATGATCATGTGTTGTCTTACATCTCTATTACGATTCAACCACCTGATGATAATAACATATCTCATGAAATTGAATTTACAATAGTTATGAATGCACCAAATTTTCTGCGGCTCTATTTTCTAGGGACAGGTTTACAGTCCTTTCTAACTATAAGAGTTTGAGGTACATAATTTCTCATAAATACCAGAATCATAGATGGAAACTATGGGTGGTGTACCATCAAATTTTTGATTCTATCATATCACATACCCCATTGAAGGGTAATATTGTTGATGATGCACTTAGCTAGAAACTGTAATCCCTATTTGTTCTAGAAACACTGGATGAGTGGATTCCTATGGGGATTTTAGGTTAGTTACGTATGAATTCCTAGGAGGATTTTTCTTGCATGGTTAGGGATAATGTTGATTAATCATCATCTCTCCTAGAGTATATTCTACAAATTTCGTAGGAAGATGATGAGTTTAGAGGAAGTTTGGACACCATATATGGTGGGGAGACCGTTTCTGGTTGTCGTCTCTCTTTATATGGTGTTTTCAATTTTGAGGATTTTTTTCATCCCATAATATGTAATGATCTCAATATTGTTTCATTTTAATTGTTCATCACGGTTCATTCATCTGAATAATAAAAAGATGTATTATGACATGAAATGCAGATTCTGATGGCATGGTATAAATCTTGACATTTAGGATTTTGTATTTCATTATACCACTTACCAAAAGATACAAGAGGGGAATATGAAACCTTTTATTTTTCTCCACACACTTCTAGTGCTGGTTTATAAATGGGGGCACATGTCCATGTATTTTTTTATTTTATTACGATGGAAAATTTGAGGGAGGAATGTTATCTAGTTGGTGGTTGATTGGTTGATAAACTCATTTCATTTTATTCTAGTAAGGGACACTATATGTAACACCCCAGGTAAATAAAGAAAATGACATTTTCATTTTTATACATATTTGTGAATAAAATATTAATATTACTTTAAAGGGAATGATATGTTCGATGGGGTACCCAATACGCAACAATGAGTTTCTTTGAAATCTTACGTTGCACTCTAATAATAAAATAATATTATTTTAAATGGTAGTTAACACCTAGTTTTTTTAATGGTGGTAATGAACAGAACTAACTAAAAAATGATTATATATGTTTGTTAAATATTTTTACTTTTATCCAATAAATGTTAGAGGATTAAAAATGCGAATGAATCCAATTTTAAGCGTAAACATTCTAATATTCTTTAAAAGGTCGATTAACCGCCTTTTGATGGAGAAACTCTTTTAAATCCACTTTTTGAAAATTTTATGTGTTATATCTGACAAAATTAAATTATTTTTTAAAATTGGGACATCAAAATTTACTTTTTTAAATTTTTTGTATTTTTCCGTTAATGTTCATTTTTTAATGAATAGTGAAAAATGTTGTATTTTAATTCAAAACCCCTTTTTTAATATAATTTATTTATATGATTAGATTATCTTTTGAATTGGTTTTAAAGGGAAATTAGAATATATTTTTACCATTTAATCCAATAGTGGTCATTGGAATTAATTTCACATTGAAATTGGACTTAAACTAGTGCCAATCTTTTAATAGATATTGTTTCTTAAAAACATGCTATTTGATTTGACAGCGAGAATTAATTATTAAATTAATTAATGCAACTTATATGTTTTTAATTTTATAAAATAGACATCATTTTTGAATTTGGAATACCAAATATAGCCTATGGTGAATTTTTGGTATTTTTCTGAAAAACTTCAATTTTTGATCAATAGTGAAACCACTAAGTGGTAGTTTAAAAACTGAGTTTTCGTTTAAATGAAACTTTACCACTTCTATGATTTGAATTTCAAAAATCTGACATACATATTTGTCATTAGGATGTAAAATTTGGTTCAATGGGATTAAAATAATTTTTTGGTGAATAGTAATTGTTAAGTTTGAATCGCAATAAAAGGTAATTAGTGTAATTTAAGGTAAAAATAATGTTATAATAATATGAAATGACCTTGAAACATGTACTACCCTTATTGGATGATTCATGGCCGACCAAGACAATCCATGGGTCAACTTGGGGACCCCATGGAGCCACATTGGTCGGAAAATGACATTACTAACTTTTTATTTAAAGTTAAAATTAAAATGTCACAAACATGTATTGTTTTACTACATCAATTTTTATATGGGGTTATACAAGTCATATTCTTTACTATAAATATTAATTATAAATCTAAAAATATTTCCTACGCCATGATAATTTTTTTATAATTTTTAGACATTAAATAAATTTATTTATTTATGACACCATGATGATGCAGCGATTACCTCATTATTTAACGATTTAAATAAAATGAAAAGATAATGTACAATATAAGAACTACACTTGTCAAAAATCTATTTCATGTGTTTATTTAGAACTATTATCACCTTATCCACGAAATATATAATTTTTGGACCTTTAAAATCCGAAAATCATTTTATAATAATGTTACTTTTCAAGACTTTCTAAGAGTTCCCCTCCTCTCCTCTTATAAGAGGCCCCAACCTCTAACACCTTACCCACACCTCTCAAGCCTTTGGCTCAAACAAAACCTGCCCATTTTGTCTCTCCACATCCTTATCTTACTCCTAGAAGCCTCACTTTTGGCAGAAGTCTTTCCAAGGAAGCCTTTGAGCTCAAATCAAAAAGAGTTACCCGATTTAAAGGTAAAGTCTTCCCTAGTGTTATTTTGTTTTATTTTGCTTCTCCAACCCCCTAAACATTTTTTATTCCTTTCTTTTGTAACAATAAAAGTATCTTCAATATACTTTTAAGTCGTTATAAGAAGGATTCTATCTAAACATACACACACATCCATTTAATGGTTAAAGAATATACTGTTTCTATGGATGGTGAATAACTGCCTCACGAAACGATGATTGTTCAATATTCTTTTAACACCTTTAAAGGTGTCCATTATGATGTCACAGTATTTTATATATGATATATATGGTATTTATGTTTTCTATATACTTATTTATTTTATATTTAAAACATACCTTTATTCTTTTGATGTTGTGCAAATGCGATAATTTCATATGAGGAAGTGTGGATTACCGCTCACTCAAGTGATGTGACTCGTTCATGCAAAACATGGAATGTATAAAGAATGAAATAAATGAAGATATGTGACCTATATAACATATATATTATAATGGAATTATAATATATATATCTCTCATTTATTTTTAATTCCATTAACATGACAAAAAAATGAAAGTAGCGTTCATGCGTACGTACGACCTATTGTCTCCCTGAACGGTGCTTTTCATTTTATATCTCAAAATGTAACGGAATAGTATAAAATAAATATTTACTAAATATATATGATATTTTAATCATTATTACTACTCTGGAAATGATTTACTTATAACTACATGGGAAATTATTTTCAAACAAGATCATTTATGACTCATGTACCAAACATCAGCAAAAACGTCTGATATGAACTAGCATTATTAAACAATTATTATAACATTATAATATGTGATATGAACTGAATAATAATATTTAAAGGATTTCCTTAGGAAATTATAAATTGACCGAGGTTTATTATTCAAGAATATAAAGAAATGAACAAGACAAGTCAGACTTGAGGTAAGGGATCCGACCTCTCTCTTTCTTTTCAAGTACCCTGTTTTATGTCATTTCTTTTATGATCCATGTTATTATGTTAGATTATGTTCTTTTATATTAACCATAATTTAATTTTTATTTTCATATGATGATATACCCTCTCTTACTCTCATCAGCTCATTTTTTTGAATGTTTAAGTGGCGTCGTTAGGCTGCCGAATTTTCGTAAGGGATCCTACCCCTCTCTTTTTAAGTACACTCTTTTATGTCATTACTTTTAAGCTCATATTTCTTATGATTGGGATTTTATTTTATATTAATCTTACTATACTTTTTATTTTCATGTGATGAGAGACCCTATTTTCTCTCATCAATCTATTTTGGAAGTTTTGAGTGGCCCCATTAGGCTGCCAAATTTTCGTAAGAGATCCAACCTCTCTTTTTCTTATTAAGTACTCTCCTTTATGTCAATTCTTTTAAGATCCTATTTGTTATTTTGGGGGATGTTATTTTATATTTCTCTTTCTGTACATTTTATTTTAATGTGATGGTAGAACCTATTTTATCTCATCAATCCATTTATGGAAGTTTTAAGTGGTGTCGTTAGGCTGCCGAGTTTTCGTAAGGGATTCTTCATCTCACTTTTATTTTTGTGATATTTATTCTACATTTGCCACCATTTACATTGAGTGGTGTATGTACTGCTCATTATTATACTCTTTGTGTAATATAATTTCATTTATGGGTATTTACATATTCATTGTATGACCCTTCTTCAATGGGGTGTACATTTCGAAAGTTACCCAAATCGGTAAGTGGACCTTTCACCCTCATCTTCTTTAAAAAGACTACTTTTGTTATGTCTTTTAAATTACATATTATTATGTTGGGATATGTTCTTATATATCCTTATTGCTGTAAATTTAATGTACAAGTGATGATATACCCTTTTTATCTCTCATTAACTCATAATCTGAATTTTGAGGTGACGCTGTTAGGCTGTCGAATTTTTGTAAGGGAACTTCTTAACCCAATTTTTATTCTTTGGGATAAACTTGTACTCCTTGAATATGTAGTTCTATGAATATGTGTGAATAACCTCTGATTGTTTTACACGTAATATCCACCTATATTTGTTGTATTCGTTTGTCACACATAATTTTGTAATTGATTTATCCTTAATCCAAGGATACTGTCTTTGTAAGGGACTTCGTTTAAATCTCCTTTCATTGAGGCATATTTTGTTCTATACACATCTTTCTTTTATACGTTGTATAAACCCCTTTGACTTTTAATTTTATTCAAATGGAATCTTTTTATACGAATCGTTTTACAAAATGAAAAAAAGGAATTTTTCTTTTAACATATGCGGTGACAACGACCTTTTCTATCGCCGTGAGTATTATTTGGTCTTTGGCTTCCTCAACAAGACATAATGTTTTTTTAAATGAAATAAATACCATATACTCTTTTATGTATTTTGGTATTGAAAAGGGTTTTTATAATGGATTTTTTTATGTCAATGATATGTTGTGATTAAAATGTGGAAATGTTTTCTTTCCTTTATAATTGTAATGATTTTATAATGGTACATGGACATTTTATGTGTGGTTACGTGATAAACCATATGACGGGTGGTGCCTTGAATAAAAGGATGGGTGGTTACATTATAACCTCCAATTAATTGGGTATGGAAGTCGGTCGTATGGCTATTCCATTAAGTGATATGTGTGGAAGTCGACCGTATGGTTATTACATTTAAGTATGTTTATGTCCCAACTTTCCTTTATATGTTATGTATATGGGTTTTATGGTAATATTTTGGGTACAAAATGGGAAGTAATTATCTTTTATTCACTGAAGATTTTATACTACTTCATAAAGGTGAAAATTATTACATTGATAAATAATTCATGGTTTACTTGTTGTTTTGAAAAACTAATAGTTTTCCATCTTTGTGTATCCTTTACTAATATTTTTATGCTAATGCATAGTTTTTTTTTGAAATGTTTTTCACAAGACATATTGTTGAATAGGGTCAAGGATGTGATCAAGGAAATTTTAGGCTTTCTAAAACATGGAACTAGACATGTTTCTTTTTAAGAGTTTTTTTATGGAAACTTAGTAGAAGTGTTTGCTTTGTAATATTTTGATATGTAATAGTTATGTCCTAATTCTCTAAAACTATAAACCTGAAAATATCCTCAATGTGAATTATTTATTTAAATCAATATTAATTAAGGTTTAAGGTCGGGGCCTTATAGATGGTATCAAAGGTCAGTTTATATAACATTAGAGGTTAGGGTATTCTTTAAGCATAAGTGACGTTACCATAATGGCTGGGATTTCATAAAGAGTCATAGTTTTTAGATAAAGTTAATGAGTAAGTATATCTTAGTGTTTATCTTCCTCATTAGTACATGAAGATTTTGTTGATATACTCACGCTGACATTTTTGTTTTTAGTAAATGGATGGATCTAGCAAGCACCAAAGTGACAATGGGTTTGAAGGAAACTGCGGTGGTTCTCTGATTAAGAGACTGGATGAAATGGGGGATTCAATGAGAAATCTCATTGTTATTCTAAACCAACTATCAGAAGTCATGATCACCCACTTGAACCTTGGTGAGTTCTCTAAGGCATCACATACGAGAGAACCAAATCAGCATGGAAGTTCAGGTAATAATTATAAAGGTAACCATTATGGTTTATATGATCCTTACTTTTGTGGTAATTATGGGTTACTATATGTTATGATGGAATATGAAAAACATGAGATAAACTTGAGGTTAAATTATGTTATGGTTATTTTTTAAGATTTTATCTCTTTTTGGGGAATGTTATAAGAATTATGTAGTTTTGGAAGGAGGACTATAGGTAGACCATGTGACAACCTGTCACGTCTGATGAAGCTACGCGAATCGAACCCACAACCAAAGCGCGATTGGAATTTATCACCTACCAATGGACTACGCCAAGTCCCTGGTTAGTTTGACTAATTATTTTTAGTTAGATGATCTTTTGAATCTAGAATAAGTTGTTTTTGGGTAATCTATTGAAATTATTATCCTATCATGGAGGATATATGATTAGGTTAATTACTTTTCAGTATGGGACTTTAAGAGTAACTGATGTTGTTTGGAAATAAATGTTAAGGTTTATCATGGAAGACTATGTGATTAAATCCTTTAGAGATTTGGGTATCAGTATTAGTTTTGATTACATTGAAGAATTTTATGGATTGATGTTTATTGAATGGTCTTTGTTGAACTTTGGCTATTTTTTGAATTTTTTTGGAGATTAAGAATAGATTTTTTTTTATAAATGATTATCCTTTTTGGGTATTCTCTGATCTCATACTAACCTTTTTGGTTTTAGTTTGTGTTAAGGTCTAAAGACATGGAAAGTATATAGTTCTTTTTTGTGAATTAGGTGATTCTCTAGAAGTTGATTATAGCTCTCTTAAAGTGAACAAGTGATCATAAATACACATCTTTTGGAGAATATATGAGTTCATGAAAGAAATCTAGTATAAGTTTAAAGTCAATATGACAAATATGTTTCCTTATGTTTTAGTTAAGCTCATAAATAAATTCCTCAATAAAAAGTAACATAAAACCAAAAATGTTGTCTGTTAACTTTTCCCACTGGGGAATCAAATACCGTTTAACCCACCACAAGTTTTTGATCTTCTTGTGGTTAACTTTGTCCTAATCATGTTTTCTATCACTCTCCCTCAGAACATGACCCATTGTTTTTTTCTTCCATATCCATGTATTCCTTCATGGAATCCAACTATGGGTTAACTCGGGTTACCTTTGAACTTCCCTTTCTTTCTTTTAAAGCGACAGTTTCATTTACTCTTTTTCCAATGTGGGGTATTCAATGAAGTTTTCAAGCGCGATTTTAAAATTTTGAGGATGCAATTCCCAAAAGGGGGGAAGGATGTAACACCCCAGGTAAATAAAGAATATGAAATTTTCATATTTATCCATATTTGTGAATAAAATATTAATATTAATTTAAAAGGAATGCTATGCTCTATGGCGTACCCAATATGCAACAACGAGTTTCTTTGAAATCTTACATTGCACTCTAATAATAAAATATTATTATTTTAAATGGTAGTAAACACATAGTCGTGGTAGTGGTGGGAATGAATGGAAATAACTACAAATTAATTATATATGTTTGTAAAATATTTTTACTTTTATCCAATAAATTTTAGTGGATTAAAAATGCGAATTAATCCAATTTTAAGCGTAAACATTCTATTATTTTTTTAAAGGCCGATTAACCACCTTTTGATGGTGAACCTCTTTTAAATTCACTTTTTGACAATTTTATGTGTTATATTTGACAAAATATAATTCTTATTTATAATCGGGACATAAAAATTTACTTTGTGTAAATATTTGGTAATTTTCCGATAAAGTTCGATTTTTAATGAATAGTGAAAAATGTTGTATTTTAATTCAAAACCACTTTTTTATATAATTTATTTATATGATTAGATTATCTTTTGAATTGGTTTTAAAGTGAAATTAGAATATATTTTTACCATTTAATCTAATATTGGTCATTTTAATTAATTTTACTTTGAAATTGGACTTAAACTAGTGTCAATCTTTTAATAAATATTGTTTCTTAAAAACATGCTATTTGTTTTGACAGTGGGAATAAATTATTAAATTAATTAATGCAACTTATATGTTTTAGATTTTTTAAAAAAGACATCATTTTTGAATTAGGAATATCAAATATAGCTTATGGTGAATTTTTGGTATTTTTCTGAAAAACATCAATTTTTGATGAATAGTGAAACCACTAAGTGGTAGTTTAAAAACTGATTTTTCGTGTAAATGAAACTTTACAACTTCTGTGATTTTAATTTCAAAATTCCAACATACATGGTTTTCATTATTATGTAAAATATGGTTTAATGGGATTAAAATAATTTTTTGGTGAATAGTAACTTTTATGTTTTAATCGCGATTAAAGGTAATTAGTGTAATTTAAGGTAAAGATATTGTTATAATAATATGAAATGAACTTGACACATGTACTACCCTTATTGGATGAGTCATGGCCGACCAGGAAAATCCATGGGTCGACATGGGGACCCCATGGAGCCACTTTGGTTGGAAAATGACATTAATAACTTTTTATTTAATGTTAAAATTAATATGTCACAAACATGTATTGTTTTACTAAAAAACAATTACATGGGGTTATACAAGTCATATTTTTGAGTATAAATATTCATTATAAATATAAACAGATTTCCTACATCATGATATTTTTTATAATTTTTAGACATTAAATAAATTTAATTATTTATGACACTGTGATGATGTAGCGATTATCTCATTATTTAACGATTTAAATAAAATGAAAAGATAATGTAAAATATAAGACCTACACTTGTCAAAAACCTATTGGATGTGTGTATTTCTAACTACTATCACCTTATCCTAGAAATATATACATGTGGGACCTTTAAAATCCGAAAAAAATTATAATAATGTTACTTTTCATGACTTTCCAAGAGTGCCCCTCCTCTCCTATTATAAAAGGCCCCCACCTCTACCACCTTACCCACACCTCTCAAGCATTTGGCTCGGCCAAACCCTACCCATTTTGTCTTTCCACATCCCTCTCTTACTCCTAGAAGCCTCACTTTGGGAAGAAGTCCTTCCATGGAAGCCTTTGAGCTCAAATCAAAAAGAGTTACCTGATTTAAAGGTAAAGTCTTCGCTAGTGTTCTTTTGTTTTATTTTGCTTCTCCAACCCCTAAACTTTTTTTTACCTTATTTTGTAAAAAAACCAGTATCTTCGATATACTTGGATGTTGTTATAAATAGGATTCGAGCTACACTTACAAACCCATCCATATAATGGTTAAAGAACATACTGTTTCTGTGGATGGCGAATTACTACCTCACGAAACGATGATTGATCAATATTTTTTTAACACATTTACAGGTGGCCATTATGATGTCACTGTATTTTATATATGATATATATGATATTTATTTTTTCTGTATTCTTCTGTATTTATATTTAAAACATACCTTTATTCTTTTCATGTTGTGCAAATGCGATAATTTCATATGAGGAAGTGTGGACTACCGCCCTCTCAAGTGATAGAATGTACAAAGAATTAAATTAATGAAAATATGTGAACTATATAAAATATATATTATACTATAATGATAATATATATATATATATATATATATCTCATTTATTTTTAATTCCATTATTATGAGAAAAAAAATGAAAGTAGCATTCATGCGTACGTACGGCCTACCGTCTCCATGAACGGTGCTTTTCATTTTTTATCTCCAAATGTTATGGAATAGAATAAAATGAATATTTACTGGATATATATGATATTTTAATCATTAATACTATTCTAGAAATGATTTACTTATAACAACATGGGAAATCATTTTCAAACAAGTTCATTTTTGACTCATGTACCAAACATCGGCAAAAACGTCTGATATGAACTAACATTATTAAACAATTATTATAACATTATAATATGTGATATGAACTGAATAATAATATTTAAAGTAGGTCCTTAGGAAATTATAAATTGAACTAAATTTATTATTCAGGAATATATAGAAATGAACAAGACAAGTCGGATTTGAGGTAAGGGATCCAACCTCTCTCTTTCTTTTCAAGTACCATCTTTTATATCATTTCTTTTATGATCCATGTTCTTATGTTGGAGGATGTTATTTTATATTAACCATAATTTAAATTTTATTTTAATATGATGATATACCCCCACTTACTCTCATCAATTCATTTTTTTTTTGAATTTTTAAGTGGCGCTGTTAGGCTGCCGAATTTTCATAAGGGATCCTACCACTCTCTTTCTTTTTAAGTACACTCTTTTTTGTCATTCTTTTTAAGCTCATATTTCTAATGATTGGGATGTTATTTTATATGAATCTTACTGTAATTTTTATGTTCATATAATTAGAGACCCTATTTTCTCTCATTAATCCATTTTGGAAGTTTTGAGTGGCGTCGTTATGCTGCCAAATTTTTGTAAGAGATCCAACCTCTCTCTTTCTTTTTAAGTACTCTCCTTTATGTCACTTATTTTAAGCTCCTATTTGTTATTTTGGGGGATGTTATTTTATATTCCTCTTGATGTAAATTTTATTTTAATATGATGAGATACCCTATTTGATCTCATCAATCCATTTTTGGATGTTTTAAGTGGCTTCGTTAGGCTACAGAGTTTTCGTAAGGTATTTTTCTTCTCACTTTTATTCCTGTGAGATTTATGCTACATTTTCCACCATTTCCTTTTATTGGTGTATGTAATTCCCATTATTATACACTTTGTTTAATATAATTTCATTTATGGGTATTTACATATTCATTGTATGACCCTTCTTCAATGGGGTGTACGTTTCGAAAGTTACCCAAATCAGTAAGGGGACCTTTCACCCCCCCTCTTCTTTAAAAAGACTTCTTTTGTTATATATTTTAAATTACATCTAATTATGTTGGGATATGTTGTTATATATCTTTATTGTTTTAAATTTAATTTAAAAGTGATGAGATACCCTTTTTATATCTCGTCAACTCATTTTCTGAAATTTGAAGTGACACCGTTAGGCTGTGAAATTTTTTCAATGGAACTATTAACCCAATTTTGATTCTTTGGGATAAACTTGTTCTCCTTGAATATGTCATTATGTGAATATGTGTGAATAACCACTGATTGTTTTACACTTAAAATCCAATTATATTTTGTGTATTCGTTTGTCACACATAATTATGTAATTGATTTATCCTTAATCCAAGGATACCGTCTTTGTAAGTGACTTCGTCTCAGTCTCCTTTCATTGAGGCATATTTTTTTCTATACACAACATTCTTTTATATGGTGTATAAACCCCTATGACTTTTAATTTTATTCAAAAGGAATATTTTTATATAAATCGTTTCACTAAATGACAAAAATGAATGTTTCTTTTAAAGTATGCAGTGACAACGACATTTTTCGCCGCTGTGAGTATTATTTTTTATTTGGATTACTCAACAAGCCATAATGTTTTTTTTAAAATGAAATAAATACCAGATAATATTTTATGTATTTAGGTATTGAAAAGGGGTTTTATAATGGATTTATTTATGTCAATGATATATTGTGATTAAAATGTGGAAATTTTTTCTTTCCTTTAAAATTGTTATGATTTTATAATGGTACGTGGACATTTGATGGGTGGTTACGTGATAAACCATATGACAGTTAGTGTTGTGAATACAAGGATGGGTGGTTACGTTATAACCTCTAATGCATTGGGTATGGAAGTCAGTCGTATGGCTATTCCATTAAGTGATATTTGTGGAAGTCGACCGTATGGTTATTCCATTTAAGTATGTTTATGTCCCAAGATACCTTTATATGTTATGTATATGGGTTTTATGGTAATATTTTGGGTACAAAAGGGTTTGTAATGATATTTTATTCATTAAGGAGTTTATACTACTTCATAAAGGGAAAAGAATTACTTTGATAAAGAATTCGTGGTTTACTTGTTGTTTTGAAAAACTACCAGTTTTCCTTCTTTGTGTATCCCTTTCTCAGCTTTTTATGCTCATCCCAATTTCTTTTTTTTTTGATATGTTTTTCACATGAAATAAAGTTGAATAGGGTTAATAATGGGATCAAGGAAATGTCAGGCTGTCTAAAACATAGAACTAGACATGTTTCTTTTTAAGAGTTTATATTTTATGGAAACTTAGAAGAGGATTCTACTTTGTAATCTTTTGAAATGTAATAGTTATGTCCTAATTCTCTAAAACTATAAACCTGAAAAGATCCTCAATGTTAATTATTCATTTAATTCAATATTAAGTAAGCTTTAAGGCTCAGGGCCTATACTATAAATGATAAATATATGTGTAATAAATATTTTCAAGAGATTATTTAGTTATGTGGCATTTCATCAAACAATTTTTCGACAGGTATCATAGGTTTACATTGGCGTTTTGTATGAGTCTCCAGGAGTTGATGGAGATGAATGTCATGTATAGAAAAACATGTTATCCATAGGTATATGGTCAGATGGGGAATGATATTTAGATAATGGAGGATATGTTCCACTCCTATGTCTTGAAATTGGTGGATTGAGAGATATCTATATGGGACATGTCGTATTTTCTTAAGAAAAATTACATTCTTCGATCACAATGGCTCATTTTAATGATTTGTATTGTTACCCATGAAAATAAATCTGTTTTTTAGAAAAGGTTGTAAATATAGTTTGGTGGGACCAACTTTATTTTTGGAGACGTCCCTATGGAATTAGGATATACATCAGCAGCTCATTACTTCTTCATGTTTACTGTAATATTATGTGCATCTTCATCATTTTCTATAAGATTTTTCTATGGGTGATCGGGTTTTTTATCCACAGTTGGCTCATTATCAGCTTGATAAAAAAGGTGTTTTGTTTTTTATATATGTTGTAACATTTTAGGTCATTAAGAGAATTGGTAAGGTTTCTTTCAATTGGAATTTTTAATAATTTTGATTGGAATTTATGATATTTTCTACATATCACATATCTAGAAAAAACATCCAAATCCCTCTAACATTCTGAGTTGAGATGAGATTATTTCTGATCTATATGATTCTATTATGAAGAATTTGGTAATAATAATTGAATCTCAAGTGAATGACTTACGTGGTAAGTTGATTCAATGGGATAGAGTGTTTTTGTGGAATGGGTAAATGTCTCAAAATAATTGGGAACATGATTTATTGATTATGGAACAACTTCCACACCAATTTGTTGGACTATATTATTTTACACAACTTCTTAGGAAAGGATTATTATTTCCTTGGATATTTGTAACATCACGTTACTGATATTTTGGAAATTATTCATCTTAGTTAAATTTTCACTGTGTTGGGGTGTATAATGGGAAACCTATGGATGGATATAATTTACTACTGAAAAGGCCCTAATGTTTTTTTTATTGATTAAATTAATGAAGTCTATTTTAAAATATTTAATGGATTTTAGTGTTCACTCTATGTTTGGTGAATTCCATAAGTTGTTTTGGAATTTTCTTTTGAAAATGGACTTTTTATGTTAAATATGAGAAATATTTGTCATGTGTTTTGTTTAAACATCAGGAAATTATTTTCGAGAATATTTATTTTGAACTTAGAGTGAAAGGAAAACACATTTTGTATTTAGTTGAAGGCATATAATGTTAAAAGTCATGTTTTTACTAAAAAGGTTACATGTCTAATTGAATACCAGTAATTCATCCATTACACATCGTGTAATGTTTTTGACAACATGTTATCATTACAATTTTGGATATTATGGTTCTTGATGACTAATTTCTTATTTCATTAATTCTTATACATCCTCTCTCTCGTTCAAGATGTGATCATTGTTGATTTGGATACCTTGGTCCCTTATAAATAATTTCATTCAGTGATTGATCGCTATCACAGTATCTGGTAATTTCTTTATGTGAGTAATCAATTGTATTTATTCACTACCTTGAATTGTGGTATCACAATATCATTGTTCTATCAAATATTTTTATTTGAGATTATGATTCTTCATTTCTCATACTAGATCATTCATGCATTATTTTTATGGAGGATATCCCTTATGTTGGTTGAAGTGTGTCATGTGTGTTTCTTGAGGAATGGGTTTTTTCCTCCACTTTACCAAAAAAATTCTCAATTTAAAAAATTATGATATGTGTGGATTGATTCTTGGTACTTTTTTGTCATCATTTTGATATTTTCTATTAGAGGATCCCCTTAAAAGAATGAGGTATAGTGAGTCTGAGAGTGTTGTTTCTATCATTATCCTCTGTTGGATGAAGTTTATTTCTTTGGTTTTGATAAAAAAAATTAATGTAAAGGAATATTTTTCTAAGGGATATGTGTGTGTGTGAAAATGGATATCTTATAAAAGATATTTTCAATTTTTTTGAAAAAAAAATTTATTTTCCAAGAATTTTAAAATAGAGTTTGTAAATGGTTTTGAATTAATGGTTTTGAATGAATATTATGGAAGATGGTGTATATATAAAGACATTTTTTCTTAGGGGAAAGGTGTATTAATATTCCTTTTATGTTCATATTGTCAGGATACTACCATAAACAAGGAACGTTATTCAACTACCCAATGATGGCCTCCTTGGGCCAGGGGCTAGAGACTTGTACTAAAGGCATAAAAACATGGGAAGGCATATTCCTATGTAGTTTTATGAAAAAAACCCAACCATCTCAAGGAAAAGTGTAAAAGAATAATATAAATAGATGCAAAACACTAGGGAAAAATCATGCATGTAAAACCTCTATATAATACATGAGAATGGTAGTGTAAACTGAAATGTTAAGGGAAAAATGTGTGTCCAACAAGAAATATTTCCCAAAAAAATATAGAATGTAAAATGTTAAGAGTGAATAGAATTTGATCTCCATGAAATGGCTACCATATATGGCCCACAACACCCAATATCCCCAAGATCCTCTAATGTCACCACTAACCTATTAGTCATTTTCATAAGATGGGAAACATGTAGGAAAATCCCATGTTGTGGTGATTATATACATACATAGTAATATGACTTGAGATATGAAGGGGATAAGTAAGACAGAATGCCAGAACAGACAGATAGTATATATTAAACATGATACAAGTCAACCCCATGAAAGTTAAATAATAACTTCATCCATGTAGAGGGGGATCAACATGGTGGGTATATGAACTACATGTCGAGCTTTTTTCACCCATAAAAGAAGAGTAAACTCATCAAACAACAAGATGATAAAAACATATATCATGTGGAATACCCTACGTATATTTTAAAACCATGGAAATAGATTAATAAAATTAAAAGGTATGGATACATATGTGTGTGTTTTCTATATATATATATATATATTCATAATCAAAATAGTCCCAACTGTGATATTAAGGGGATTTGAATCTCAAATCTCATCGCAAGAAGAATAATCTCCAATAGTTATGAATGTCCCTAAACGATGCACATCTTCTCACTCATCATTCTAGAGGTAACTATGAATGTAATGTATGTAATGTCATGGAACCAACTGCCACCCAAAATAGTGCCCTGAGCATAATTGGGTACATTTTCTCACGCGAATCTCCCTAAATTCCATAGGCATCTCACTAGTACCGAGGGAATATGTGAGTCAGTGGGGAAACTATGCCCTCATTACTAGAGTATCACAGATGAAGTCAAACCTACAATAAATAGCAGAAGGGAAAAAACAGTTTTCAACTGAAATTAAAGAAATAAATAACAGTAATACATAACAATAACATGAAATGTCTCATATAAAAAATTATGTATATGGTACAAGTATGTAGAAATAATCCAAAATAGTATAAGTAAAAAAAATACAAGTCCCAAAAAGAACAAAATACCAGAAATGTATCCTGGCATCAGAAGCCTCCTCTTGGTCCTATACTCTCCTACTCCAAAGTCACAATCAACAGCCTGTACTTGGGAAAGTTCCCCTATCATCACTTTTAATCATATAATCTATTTAGATCTTAGAGGAGGCCCAAACAAGGAATGAGATAAACATCTCAATAAGCAACCACCCAGGTCTATACTGGTCTAGTATAAATTCTACAAAAGTGCTAACAAGTATAAACTTGTAGTAAGGTATAGTGTGTATGCCCATGGAATAATTATATAATAGTAAGGAAAACCAACCGACCCTTGAGGATACCTACAAAAGAGTCATCTACTAACAAGGAAGCTAAAGGAATGGTAAAACAGAATGTCACACAACCACACCGTACATCTATCTGTATCGTGTAACACACAACCACAATGTTTAGAGAAGTCAAGTATCCCATGACCATGCCATATAGTAATGTAAATTAATTAGTATACATGCTATATAGTGAAGTCTAATATCAAAATACCACACCACATAATTATGTGTAGATAGTAAGGGCCAGATCCAGGGTGTCAGGTACCGAGCCATCCATATAATAATTCCAGGAAACTGAGTGTTGGATCCAATGAGATTTTCCAAGGTATCTCATTGATTCCCATGGGAATCCCTAGTGTAAACATGGTTAGGCTCTGGTTGGGGTCCTAAGAGAAAGGAAATATCAAGTCCTATGAGATCTAATGCAAGCTACATCCACAGGGGTAGCAAAGCCTGAGGCATCCCACATAATCAAGACCCAAGGGGAAGAGTCAACCCAAGGCATCCACTACTGCATTCTAGATCCATGGAGAGTAGTCCATGGCATCGATAAACCCTTAATTCATGAATTTTTTCATTCAAATTAATGAAACATTCCATGTGAGTATACACACTCATATCAACTTGTACAAGCCATGAGTATACCCACCCATGAAAACAATTTATCAAAACAAGAATATGGGCCTAGCATACCATATATACTATTTAGCATTCCATTAGTCATTTAATATAGGTATACCCACCCATATTAATCATTTAACATGCCAAAATATCAAAACTGACAAGGCATAACATGATATTCATTAAGGAAAGAGGTTGTACATCTCTTAAACATGCTAATCAAGCTATCAAGGAATCAAAGTGCTTATTCTAAGTTGAAAAGAATAATCACACACCCCTTAGATAGTTTAAATAGGAAAGAAAAAGTGATTTCCTTAAGAAACACCACTTGGGTGACATTGAATCATGTAATGGGTGTCAACACACTTAAATAAAACCTATGTGAATCATTACTAGGTATGACTATAGAAACAACAATAAAATTGCCAAAAAATGATGCCTCACCAGAAATTCTGCCAAGCAGCAAAAATAATGAACCCCTTAAAAGCACTCAAAATGTGTAATGAAAGTATAGACCACCTACATTACTGTGGTTGTAGAAAACTCATGAACTATATTTTATTGATTTTTCCTAGTTTAGAATAAATCCGAATTACATGACCAATGATGTTTGAATCGTAGAGTACATACTAATGCATTTCCAACGTGACCAACAACGTTTGAATCTCATTCAGGATGACTTCGATATAAGAAAATATAACTTAGAGTGGTTTTTGGTTCCAAAAATAGAGAAAAGCATATGTGCATCAAAACATGAAGCTGCTTCCTCTTTTATTAAAAAACCCATGTTGGGAAAATACATTATTTGTTGAACAAGTAGATAGTGTGTACTACCCTTTTTTTCTGATCTAGATAGGCTACATGTCATGAAAGTCCAGTTCCAGGTGTATACTAGAATTTCATGGCATGTAGGCCAAGTACACAACATTTACATGGCATGCAATCCGGTTTTTTCTTTTTTTCCCTTGTTTCCCCAAAACAACCCATCCAACACCAGGCACGACATTGGTTCTAATCCAAAAATTATATTAACCCAAAAAGAGAGATATGTAGCTCAAGAAAAACTGGGGATCTTACAATCATCCCCCATATAGCATTTCATCCCCGAATTTATCTCTGAATACTGGTCAATATTCATCTGAAAAAAATGGCCATTGATACATACGTCTACCTCCATCTCCCAGGTCTCTTCCTATAAACGGATCTGATACCATAGCACCTATACTAGAGGAACTGACTGACCTCATAGAACATTCATGTTGTTATCATTTATATGAGTCAGATGCTCCTCAAAGGATGTATCAACTTGAGCCTCAACCACATCAGGAAGAAAAGCATGAGATGAGTTTGAGTGATAGTGGCATAGGTGAGATACATAGAATATGTCATGCATTGATGAATTCCTCTGAGGTAACTGTAACCAATAGGCAACTAACCCAACACTTTCTAGAATATCAAATGACCTGACCTATCTCTGTTAATGCATACCCAATCTCTTAATCCACATGTGTCATAGCCTTGGTGAAACAGGAAAAAAAATTCACTCCCTGACCTCAAACGCTAGAGGTTGTCTACAAAAGTCAATATATGATTGATGGAAAGGTTGTTCAGTATCCAAGTAATTATGAATTAACTGGACCTGCTCAGAAGAATCATAAATGAGATGAAGTCCTAGTAATGTTTCTTCTCCTACCTCAAACCACAATAGGGGAGAACGACATGACCTTCCGTATAAAGCCTTGTAAGGTTCCATATTTTTCATCTCCAGATTAATTTTTTAGGCGAACCCAATTAGGTATATTTTCCTCTTCGATGATCCCCCAAAATCCATGATGCATTCTTGAAGAATGTTATCTAGCACATGTATCATACACTCTGACTTGCAATTAGTCGGAGGGTGGTATCCTGTGATCAGAAGAACATGTGTACCCAGCTCCCTCTAAAAACTCTACTAAAAAGAGACATAAAGTGGGTGTCCCTATATGTAACAATTGTGGGATGTAAGCCATGAATACGTACCACCTATCGGATGAACAATGTTCCACTATCATTAAAAAAGATGTTTTCCTTGATCGACTAGAAATGTTAGACCATCGTATGCCTATCAACAACAACCCATAAATCGTCTTTACTTCGAGGTGACCTCAGTAAACCAGTCTCAAGTTCTATAGGTAAATCATCCCATTTTTCACTCTGGGATAGGTAAATACTGTAAAATATCATCTCGTCACTAATGTTCTGCCTTCACTTGCTGATAGGTGGAACGCCTCGTAACAAAACTAGCTACCTCTCTATTCATTCTAGGGAACTAGTACTGTCGTTGAAAGTCACGATACATCTTGGTGACCCCAGGATGCACTGCCCAAGATGAAAAATTAAACACCCTCATCATTTCCTCATTCATTTCCATTAGAACCTAGACACATATATGGATATAGAGAATATTATCATCACCTACCATCGAACTAGGAGGAGTGTCATCACCCGCCACACACTCCTATAGATCTAAGACTTCTAAATCTGATATTTTCCTCATCCAAACTCTTTCGAGCTGAGTAGAGGTCACATATAAGTGTGAAATAAATGTATGGCCTTATCTATCGTGCACCTAAAAATTCATCTCGAAAAATAACTCCATAAGTTTCTACTTGATACTAGCTTGATGCATTGCCTATATTTGAGTCCTCCTGCCCAGTGCATTGGCCACTACATTTCCCTTACCAAGCGTGTAGGAAAAATTGATGTCAAAAGACAGTAGGTAGTCCACCCAACTTCCCTTTCTCAAATTCATATCACGTTGTGTTAATATATACTTGAGACTTTTGGGTTTTGTGTACACCATAAAATTTTCTCCATATCAATAGTGTCTCTAACAGTGCAATAGGTGAACAAGTGCAACTAACTCAAGATCATACTTAGGGTAGTTCTTCTCATGGGGCATCAACATCCATGACCCATATTACAAGAGTTGTTCTCCTTGCATCAGCACTGCCTCTAGTCTAATACCTAAAGCATCACATTACATGATGTAGCTCTTTCCATACTCTTGAAATATTAATACTGTTGTAGATTTCAACCTCCCTTTCTTCTCTTGAAAGGTTGTCTCCCCAGATTCTGACCCCACAAACTTCACACCCTTCTTAGTCAGTCCCAATAATTACACTTATAATCCTGATAATTCCTATATAAATGATATATAGTATCCAACGGCTCCAAGGAACTCCATATGTCGAAAACATTCTTGGGATGTTCCAAAGAAACTACTACTCTAACCATCACTGGGTCCATTGAAACTTCTCTCTCCGATATGATGTGACCCATGATGTGAATCTGATCCATCCAAAAGTGGAACTTTGTGAGAATAACATAAAGAAGATGCTCTATTAGTGTATTCAAAGTTATCTCAATATGGTTGGCATGGTCATGTACATTGTGGGAATACACCAAGATATCTTCCATAAAAAACACAACAATAGAGTCCATGTAAGGATGGAACACTCAATTCATCGACACCATGAAAACAGCTGGTGCATTCGTGAGACCAAACATCATAACCAGATTCCTTTATAACCCATACCTACTATGAAAGGTCATATGAGGTATTTCTCTTGTTCGAACACATACTGGGTGATATTCTGACCTCAAGTTGATCTTCGAGAATACTCGAGATCCTCGAAGTTAATCTAATAGGTCATCTATCAATGGAAATTTATATCTGTTTTTAACAATAAACTGGTTTAGTTTCCAATAATACATGAATATTCCAAGGTGTCCATTTGCCTTTTTTAGAAAAAATGATTGGCGAACCTCACAAAGAAGTACTTGTTCTGATAAATCCCCTCGTTTTTAAATCCTATAGCTGCCTCATGAGCACCTGGAACTCTATCGTATCCATCATGTAAGGAGGAATCGATAGTGGTGCAACACTTGGAACTATCTCAATAGAGATATCCATATATATCTCAGGAAGTAAACCAAAAATGTCGTTGGGAAAGACGTCCCAAAAGCGCTCAACCATTGGAAGAATATCTTCCCGACTCACTCCCAAATCATCAAGAAAAAAACTAGAAATTTGGGTCATCATCATACAAAGACCATGATGCCCAGGTTCGGTTCTATTTTCCTAAACATCCCATTAAACCTTGTGAATAAACACTAAACCTCTTGGTGTTTTGAAAGTCACCCTTCAATGATATAAGTCAATGTACACTCAATAATCAATAAGATATTCCATTCCAAGAAAGAAGTAAATCCATGTCATCTTGAGGAGATAAAGATCCCAGATTAAGTAACCCCCTCCGACCTCAAGGGGTCCCTCCATAAACTATTTCACACCACCCATTCTAACTCACAATAGTGTGCTTACTGTCAAAACACTCTAAGAATGAAAAACCACAAGCCCAAGGATTTTATCAACTCATGCAGAGAAAAAACAATGTGACACACCTGTATCAAAAAGAGAACACGAAATATTAGAAGATATTAAGATAATACCTATCACCATAGATGTTCATATATCCTTTTCTTATTTGTTTTTTTGCACTGCATATGTCTAGCCTATACAAAAACCATGTGCCCCTACCTAGCTACCTTGAGCTGATCCACTCTATGGTCTTTGGGATCCCAGTGTTTGGCTACCAAGTCCACGAACACCAAAGTCCTGGCCTAACCAGCCTACCCAAATCCAACTCCCAAATTGATGTGGATCTAAAAAACCTTCTCCTGATCCTAATGTCGGAGATGACCCCTACCACTCACATATAGAGGTATTTTCCTGCAAAACCGTTGCATGTGCCCTATACTATCACAATTTCGGCACTCAAATGGGTCATGATCTCACTGATTGTTCACGTGGAATCTCCTAACACACTGATTGAAATAAACCAAGCTACCGGCACACATATCCTGACTAGCACTCACATCATGGTTAGCCTCAAAATAGAGCTTCCTTCCTGAACACATCGATCCACTAGGGTGAGAAACAACGCTCACCTATTCTGTACCCCCATCTTCCCTTAGGTTCAACTCTACAATCAGTGCAATATTCACAATATCAGTCATAGAAGAAAACTTGGACACATTGACCTGAGATTTGATAGCTTTTATGACATTTTACTCAATGTTCCTCTCCCTCGACAACTCATTAGTAAGGTACCTCATCACAAAATGCTTCAGCTCGGTAAATGTGATGAGTATTCCATATTCATCATCGTACCCTCCTCTAGACACTTGAACTCACTAGACTACTCTTCTCACAGAGTCACGGGGTAAAGGTAGTCATATAAGTGGGTTTGGAATTAAACCTAACCCATATTCCACAGCCCATCAGCCAGATTAAAAAAGCCACACCAGTGCTTTTATTCTCCATGTAGAATATAAGTTGTGAGGAAGACACTCCACTCTGGAGGTGTCTCCAGATGCTTAAAAATCTCTTAGATGGTCTCTAGCCATAGCTGGGCATTCTTTGGTCCACCATCCCCTACAAACATATGAGTATACTACTGCTGGAACACTCATGTTAGCTCAGCAATAGTCAAGGATAGTTGCGGAACTCCTTGGATGTTCTACATATATTGAAAGAAACCCTCACGGAACACTACATCCACACCTATGTTTAGAATATACTTAGGTTTCATAGCCGGCACTATAAGAGTATCAACCGGTATCCCTTGTCCCATCATCTCTGAAGAATGGTCATCACCTTCATCTCGGTGTACCACTGGAGGTCATCATGGTGGAATGTATTTACAATGCCAAATGCATGCCTCAAAAAAGAAAAACATCAAATCACCAATATCAAATCATAGAATAGGTTAAAACCCTCCTAAAATTTAAGTCAAACCCACAAAATACTCCTAAATCCAGAACTTTATAAGGAATAGTCGTTGGACCACTAAAAACTATGCCTCTTTCTCACTGAAAAGTTGGGTCTAGTTCAAGTCTATATTTTCCATTCAAGATTCCATTTCCATTTCACATACAGTTATATAGGAAATTCTCCCAAGGGTTTAACAATTTTCGAATCCCTAAGGGCCCATAATGCCACATGATCCCCAAACGTGGTTTCCATTAAAACCATACATATCATGTTCATTTTAAGTATTATAATTTTACAAGTGTGGAATTTCCCAATTCATAAGGGCCCATTATCCATAATAATTTAGAGAAGATGTTTCCCATTTACATGTACGTCACCCAACTAACACAATAGTTGGCACATCTATTGCATCAACTATCACAAAAAAATGAAATTTCTATTTCATACTCATTGGCATGACATAATTCATGGCAAGTGATTCTAACAAGTGTCTATATGATGCATGATATGGAACACCCTCATATCCTCAGGTTGAAACTGAAATACAACCCACAATTGCCTAAATTGTAATATCATAAATGAAGTGTGTTACCAAGCGGTTAAATCAAATCCATTGTAATAGTAAAAATCTAGAAACTCGAAACTCCATTTGAGGAAATATAGAATTTTCTTGTACGCGGGGTAGCTACTCTCGAACCCAATTTATTACCAAATTCTATTTTTTCTATACTATCTAATGACTCTAAATATTTTGTAAAACTAGACAAAAAAATTATTTGACACCACTTTGTAACATCTTAAACCCGGATGCCACCCAAAATAGTTCCCAAGCCCAGTTGGCCATAAGACATCAAGAGAATATCCCATAATTCCAAAGGATACCTACTAAAAGTGTAGGAATTGGTGAGTCAATGGGAAGACTATTCCCCCATTACTAGAGTATCACAAAAAAAGTCAAACATAAAATAACTAAGGGAATAAAAATAAACAACAGTCAACTAAAAAAGTCAAAAAAAGAACCTGAATACATAACAGTAACCATAAATTTCTCATATAATAAATGATTAAAATGGTACAAGTATCTCGTAAGAAGACAGAACATTACATGGAAATATAAAACAAGTCCTAAAAAGAACAGAAGACCAAAAAGATATCCCATCATCATAAGCCTCAACATAGTCTTATACTCCCCTACTCTAAAGCAACAATTAACAGCCTATACCAAGGAATATTCCCTAATCATCACATGCAACCATATAATCTGTTTAGGTCCCTAAGGAGGCCCGAACTTGGTGTGAGATAAATATCCTAGTACAAAATCAGTCAGATCTATAATTTTCTAACAACAATTCTACAAAAGTGATAGCATGTAAAATAGGCAGTAAGGTATAATGTGTCTTCCCCTTGAATAAGTCTATATCAGTAAGAAGAACCAACCATCCCCTGAGGCTACCTGCAAAAGAGTCATCTCCATAGAAGATAGATAAAATAAAGGTAAACATGAATGTTACATGACCATGTCGTACATCTTTATTTATCATGTAACCCACATCCATGTTGTATAGAGATGTCAACTGCCCCACGACCACACCATATAATGAAGTCAAATATTAGACAACCACCCAATATAGTGAATTCAAATTTCCAACAGCCACACATTATAGTGATGTTTAGACTGCAAGGGCTGGATCCAAGGTGTCAAGTACTAATTCGTCAATATAATAATTCTAGACCATAGAGGGATGGATTCAAGGAGCTTTTCCAGGGCATCCCATCGAGTACCATGGTCATCCCTAGTGGGAACTTGGTTAGGAACAGATTGGGGTCAGAGGATCATAGAAATAAAAAGTCTTATGTGAGCCTAATCAAGAAATATTCATGGGTTAGAAAGGCCCAAAGTATCCCATAGAATCAAGACCCAAGGGGCAGAGTCAACCCAAAGCGTCCACTACTATGTTCTAGATACTTGGAGAGCAGTCCATGGAATCGATCAACAATTCATTAAAGAATCAAAACATTCAAATTAAACAAACATTCCATGTGAGTATGCCCACTCACATCAACATTCATAATCCATGAGTATACTCTCTCATGTTAACCGTTTATCAAAACTAGCATATGGGCCTACCCTCCCATAGATAACATTTAACATTACATTAGTCATTTCATATTGGTATAACCACTTGTATTAATCATTTAACATGAAAAATGATCAAAATAGTTATGGTATAACTTGATATTCATTAATAATGTAGGTAGTACATCTCTTAAACAAGATACTCAATCTATCAAGGCATCTATAGGATTCCTCTAACTTAGAAAGCACAAGAACGCACCCCTAGAGTGCTTTAAAAAGGAATAAACAAGTTATTTCATTATGTTTCACCCCTTGGGTGACCTTGAATCAAGTAAAAAGTGTAAACACACCCAAAATCGACCAACATGCATCCTCACTAGGTCCAACTACAGCTACAACAAGCAACTCACTCAGAAACGAGGCCTTCCCGGAATGTCCAATGGGTGGATAAAATTTTGAATGTTCTAAAATCACTCTAAAAGAAAAAAGAAATAATAGACCTACTACCTCAACTCAGTAATAGATAGCTCATACAGAATGAAGTCCTACTTCATTTTAGTTTGGAATAAATTTGAAGAACAGACAAAGAATAAGATATTTGGGAATATGAGCCTAAATCACAAAAGAGAAATCGTTTTTATGAAGAATCCAAAATAACCAAAAAGGAATTGAGTACTTACCAATTTGTTTCCAACATGACCAATGATGCTTGAATCAGAGTTTGGGTGACTTTGATATAAGAAAACCTAGCTTAGGGTGGTTTTGTGTTAAAAAATGGATGGAAAACATATGTGTGTCAAAACATGAGGATACTGCATTTTTTTAAACTATTGGGAATGTACACGATGTGAGGGACTTGTACACATCATGTACTTACCTTTTATTCTAATCTAACTAGGAGAGGATATAAATTGTGATGGGCCAATTCACGGTGTGTACTGGATGTTCACGGCGTATAGGACAAGTACACAACATGTACATGGCTTGTAACTGGTTTTTACCCTTTCCCCCTTCTATCCCAAAAACAACTCTACCGGCCCACGACCCATCTTAGGGTCGAATCTAGAAAAGTAAATCAGCAATATTAACAAAGTTAATGAGATCTATAACTCAAGAAAAAACAAGGATCTTAAAATACCACATGTCGTCACTGTGTCGCATTGTTGTGGGAAAAAACTCCAAATATAGAACCCCTTCCTAAGTGTGTCAGGGGGTCATAACTCTATAATATTCCATAGAGGACCCATACCCAAGCTGATGAGGGGTTTTAATCTAGTGTCCTAATGACCTTCTCCCTTTCTAATATTTGGGTTCCACTCAATAAGAAGTTGAACCACACCCATGAATATGTGGGTTTAAATCTAGTGTCATGAGGACCCATTACCTGGTATGTAGGAGGTTCCAATATTTTCATTGATGACCTACACACTATCCAATAGGGGGAAGGGGTTCTTCACACTATATTCGGGACATGCACCCAAGCTAATAGGGGGGGTCCAGACAATTGTTTTAGGACCCACAACTTTGTGTCAAATGGGGGTTTCCACTATAATCATCGATGGATAGTTCCCTATCAAATTGGGTGTTCAACGTTGTAATCCTATAGTGATCTCTTCTGATCACCGACGTCTTCGGGTGTTGCCTAAATAAGTGAAATTTCTAGAATATTTCATATTATATCCCATAATCCTCAATAGTTGAAACCATTACATTATACTTGAAAAAAAGGCTCAAGATATGCTACTTGGGGGAAAATCTGAGTCCAACTGAAAGATATATAAAAGATTGAATATTCCTCAAAGGAATCAAAGGGGTACACCGCATGTGAGGGGACCCACACGACATGTGTCCCTACACCAACACCTACCCATGTACCTGTAGGTAAACAGATAACCGACCATATAACTATACATATAATTTAGTGGATATAAATGACATGGCCATGCCACTAGGTGTGTCACAAGTGTGACTAGACATTTATGTGTACTTTAGTGCCCAACGTGCATCTCCACACATTGTACCGCCCTTGTGCTCTATTCATGACTGTGTACAGGGACATGTGTTGTGTTCTTGGTTGTGTTATCTACCAAATGGAACATCCACATGTGAATGGGGGTACACAACATGTAGAGAGTCTACCCAATGTTCCGTCCTTATGAATTCCTAGAGCTGTGGCCTCCTTAGTTAGGGACCATAACATCATGTGTACTTCAAACATCAAGGTGTGTAATTGTGATTGTTTCATAATTTCATATCCAAATTTCATGCCTCATATTCAGCCACTAAAATTTAAATATGGACGTATCTTTATTCTATATTAGTGTATATGACATCTTATGGGGGATTTCATCTCTCTGGTGGAAAAAAAACACAATTCACGACACCTCACACGCATCACCTTACTCTGCACACAATCATATTCTTCAATTTTTTTATGTTTTAATATTTGAATGGAAAGACATTCATACACATCTTGAAAAAATCCCTGATCTAGAATTTATTTGTAGATCCATCCCTTATGTGTTATTAAGTTGTGATTATAAGGGTCTGATCAGGCCCTGTACTGCCCTTCAACATCAAATCAGGACCATGGGTTCCAACTGATGAATAACAGTATTAAATTCATGATAATGGTAATAATAAGACATTTTTTATTATAATTAACAAGTTTTATTGACAAAAAAAATATTATGTATGTTTAGTGTTATAAAAAAATTGGAATAACCAATTTAATTAGTACTTGGGATCATGCAAAGTCCACAATTTCCGTAGATCAATGGAAGAGATTGATCATCTCAATTATTTTCCTCAAAATAGTATAATCCATAGTTTGAAAGTTATTACATGGAGTCTAGAATATTTGTTTTTAAAGAACAAGTGTTGCATCAATTATAGGAAGTTACTAAATATTATTCATCCCAAACAGGTCGATCAGGTGATTCATCATCGTTAGATGAAATTTATAAACCAAAGGAGATGAATAATTTGTTGTATTGATTTCAAGGATATGAGGATAAAAAAACGAAAATATTCTTGAAAAAACAATTATTGGAAAATATTATTAGGAAATTAAATTAAATTAAATAATTTTAATGTTTAATTAATTAACTGAACATACCACCAATGAGTGAGATATCCCAACACCCCACACAAAACTATTTTTGGTTGCACCAATGGTAAAAAAAGTGTTCCGGACTCAACCGTGGTCTTGGTTTGCTGATATAAGAAAAAAATTAAGACTTATACAATTTTATTTGTGAAATAATTCATTCCCAATATAAAATATTTTTAATATCTTTAAACAATTTAATTATGGGAACACCACTCCTCAGAATCACAAGTTGTATTACCGCTTGTCTCGATAAATATATTTATAGAAATATTTTGAAGTATTATAAGGAAATAATATGGTTTATTAATTCTTCACCAATTCAATATTTTTTTCCCCAAAAAAGAAACTAAATAAACAACTCAGGATACTGAGTCCTCATATGGATCTCCCACTCCCTGGACATATCCTTTATGTTTCCGCGAAGCTAGAAAATGTGAACTAAGGGGATGATTCATCAACACAGGGCCTCCTTCTTTAGATCCTTAATCATTTAATAGTGCTCCACAATGGTGGATAAAAACTCAATGTTTATCTCACCCATATATATGAATTCTTTAGGATAATTCATTTTAGATATCAGCTACTACATGTGGAATATGACATCCACCCTCTCTAGTTTTGGTGGTAGGGTGAAGTAGTAAACACCCTATACAACCCCCCACAAGATCCCAAATTTCATGATGAACCCCAAGGATTGATTTCCTCCACATTTAGAAATCTATGATCCTCATCTTGAAGAGGCTCCCATAAAATGTTTTATTATTGCTCAAACTCAAAGGTACAATGGTAGTGATCTGTGTAAGAATTATTCCTACTCTGAGCCATCCTCATATACTCAAATATGACCAGGACCTTCTCCGTCATTTCCTTCACCAACCCTAGAACCATAACAGTTGTCTCACCAATATCTATCCAGTCCAAGGGTGACCTTTAGGGTGTCCCATATAGGGACTCAAAATGATCTATGACTATGTTAGAGAGGTAATTATTATTATAAAAAAACTATACCAAGAGTATGTGATTATCCCATATCCACAGGAAGTCTAACATGAATGTTCTAAACATATCCTCCAACAAATATATAGTTTGCATCGAATTCCCATCAGTTTGGGGGAAATAGTTTATAATCATCCTCATTTTGGTCCAAAATTCATCCTTTATTCCTCTCCAAAACCATGAAATAAACCACACGTAATGATCAGAGACAATAATCGGGGGAACCCCTTAAAGGTGAATAATATACCAAATATATGACTACCCCAAAATATCTAACAAACACATCTCCATGAAATAAAATAATAGAGTTGAATTCTTGAGTCGGTCAAATAACATCCATATGAATTCATTTTCATTTTTTTAACAAATATACAAGTGGAAAAGTCCAAAGATATACCATCCCACTTCTACTCTATGATGGTTAGGGGAAAAAACAAACCTTACAGAACCTGGGGATTAACCTTCATTTGTTAACCTGTGAGGAATCGAGAGATGAGATCAGTTATTCTCTATCTCATGCTGGTAGATAGAAACTATTATTGATGTTCTATATACATATTCTCTACAATAGGTTGTATACATAAGTGATATGATTGAAACACTCACATCAAATCCTCTCATAACATGATTGGAACTACCATTCTTCCCTAGATAATGATGGTGTGATTCCATCCATTAGAATATCCATACGGAAATTCCCCCATGTATATCTAGTCACATTATACCTCACTTTTAATTTCTAAAATATGGTACCCTCTCACACACTCAAGAAAGGGATGATTCAATACTATTCTATATTAAATATGTACCATCATGATCTACTAGGGTCAATTGTAAAAACATCAATTGATCTAAATCCTCCTACGCCAAGTGGGCCTAAGAAATTTTGATAATTGAATCTACTACTAAATTTTAGTTCCATGTATTTTAGAAATTCACAATGTCATATTCCAATAAGAACCACAACAAGTTCCATTATACCGGGTTCATGTCTCTTTGCATGTAGTAATACTTTCTACTCTTAGTGTGTGAGTAAACTACATAGAGACCTCCCAAAATTTATTATCTATGCATCCTCGGTGAGAGTAATATTACTACCAGATCTAGGCCCTGAGTTGTATATTTGTTATAATGGGGTCTAAACTACCTCAATACATATGTGATGATTTATTTCTACTGGATCAACACACAACCAATCCTAGATTCTAAGGAATGATAATACACCATGTACTTGACACCGTAAAATGGTAGTCTCAACATAGGAGAACATGTCAGACTCATACTCAACTCATAGAAGGCCATATATCACTAAAATTCTAGGTAAAAGAAATCCCTTTTTGGTTTTATGTTAGTTAGTGTGGCTATAATCATGGATAAGTCTTCAATAAATGTCATGTAGTTATTAAGGAAACCACGATAGATCCAAATCTCTATCATTATCTTTGGTGGATCCTATGAAATTGTTTCATCATTATTCACTTGGACAATAGATAAACCATGTTTATAAATATCATTCCATCAAAAGTGAACCTCATGAAACTAGAACTAAAACATTGAGAGATTTCCATAAAGATGGTGACATCTAATAAAATCTAGAACCATATTCAAGTGCTTTGCATGATCCCTTTATAATGTAGAGTAAATGAGTATGTCATCTATGAAGTCAACCACAAACTAGTCCATGTACGAATGGATGACCCAGTTTATCAAATTTCTAAACATTATATGGGGAATTTCACAAAAAAGGGAACAACTAGGAACACATAGGATCTGTAGTTACAACAGAATGATAGTTTTGGAATATTATCCTCGTGAACCCTCAACTGGTGGTATTTGGACTAATGATCAATCGTAGAGAACCATTTAGCTCCTTAAAAATGGTCAAATAGGTCATAAATTATCATAGAGGGGTTTCTTTTCTTTATCAAATCCCAGTTCAGGAGATGATAATATATATAAATCAGAAATAACCCATCAACCATTTTCATTAACTACACTAGAAATGTCTGAGGGGATACAATGTGCCTAATGAAACACTTCTCTTGAAATTATTCTAACTAAAACCATACCTCCTGGATATTAGTAAGGGTTGTCCAACATGCCGTAGAAGATATTGAAGTGGTCCTATGTTGAAATTCAGTACCAAACACTATCTCCCACATTAGAGATATTCTAGTAATATCCTTGGGGAGGAAACCCATATAATCTTCCACAACTGAAAGAATAAATATTAACAATGAGCCTCCTACACCAATTTATACAATCTTACTCTAATTGGTTATGAGTTAAATACTCTTGGTCACGTAACTGAATCTTCCTTCCATGAGATCAGTCTAACCTAAAATAGTTAATCTTTCCCCATCCATGTGAAGGCATCTAACTCGTCTTCTATGATAGTAAATTTGGCTTGGACCATTGAAAAAAAACATACGCAATATGAAAACATAGGTATCTATCATTATTACCACATTTACCCACAAGAACAATCCCCACAAATCGATAGATTAAACTACTAGTATATAAGAGATATATAAGAAGGGTACCCTATAATAACCACATGAAGAAGATTATGGTCAAGCACCTCAACTCGGAGCTCTAATATATAACCAATTGTATAGACATGGTGGAATGAATTGAACCTATGTCTACTAATAATAATGAAATATTATAAAACCCATATTTCATTAATGTAAATATTTTTTTCATCGAGGGGTTATAAAACTAATACACCTATAGTTGCTCGTAGCCCTAACTACCAGCTACCAAAGCCTGACGTGGGCCACATAGTGGGGTGGGGGAAGGATCTCATAACATCATCCACCACCTATAGCTCATCTCACTTCTCTTCTAAGTTCGGATCACTGGGGACCACCCGACTCTACCATTGGACATCCCTAATCATGGTGCCACCTCTAATATGGTATTCCACCAGCTATCTAATTATTCTCTTCTACACATGTTTTTTCATAATCTATCATTATGTGACAAACCTCATAATAATAAAAGAACCTTCCCTATTTAGGATTATCTAGATCTCTCTATTTTCTTTTACCATGTCACCGATTCTGAACATGAGGAGATCTCATTTGTCGAGATCCTATCATCTAGCGCATGTTATTCACTAAAGAAGAATCATCCCTATGATTCCCACTGCCATATCTGATATCCCAACATCCCTATGATAAGAAGATCTATGTTTCTACATCCCGCTCAAACACCTCTTCATAGTTGGGGATTCACAATATAACTATGTTGGCTTGAATATCCTTATGAATTCCATTCTCAAACATTTGTGGTCTAATGTTTCCATCCTAAATCATTCCATGTGAGTAATGAGTAAAGTCTGTGAACCACCCTGCATACTCGTCCACTATAGTCCTTTCTTTCTATAACTCCAGAATCAGCTACATTTGAACTATGAAAAACTAATAGATGTAGTACATCTTAAGTAAGAGATCCTAGATGTTGGTCCACAAGGGTGTTGAATCGGCATGCATATAGGTAATGAGAATTCATCAGTTCCAATTTTCTTATTTGAAAAGGATAGATGTCTATGAAATCTTATGTTCCACCAGTGTCAGGATGGGCATGATACACGAACCACTAGATCTAGACAATCCTCTTCTACATAAGGATTTATCTCATCATTGACCCTCAACTGCCTCTCACTCTAGAACTCACATATTGTGTTGAGACTGAAAGCATCATCCTACTAATTAGTCGGTATTATCTTCTCCTTAATAGGTGGTCATGTTACTACCTCCCCACCTAGAATATGATGTTCATTGGATGGGCCCTAGACTAAGGCCTCAGGGCTCATTAGATCCTCATTATGATAAATAACTCGTATCTAGGATGGCTGTCATCATGGAGGGAACCTAAAATCGAATTAATATGTACAACAATTAGACGTGAACATAAATAATAAAAAATGAAATATGACTCAATAAAGATAGAAAAATACTAAAACATATATGATGCATGTATCATTGATCTCATCCACAAATGACTCTATATTCTATGTTGACAATATGGAATATGAGATCCTATTGAATAGATATGTCGACTACCCATACCTATAACACCCCTTTCTTTAATTATATATTTTTAACTAGCCTTTAAAACATAACTTTTCCACTTCTATTTTTTTAATTTCAAGAAACTGTCATCTACAATTCTGTTCATTATGTTATTTCGATTCTATTGGAACCAAATTGTCTTTTTGGTGATTGTTAACATACCCTTATGAATAGTAATATGACCATAATGAATAGTAAATTTTATTATTATTTTATCTTTGTTAAGGCTTTAAGATAATATCATATTGGTTAATTTTTCATCGTGATATAGAAGTAGTTATAGAATTAGAATTATTAATTTTTGAATTAAGTATGGTTTTATTTAAAAATTAAATTAATAATATTTAGAAAATTATTTTCAAAAAATGGACTTCTTTTTTGAATTCTACACATCAAAAAATGGTTAGGGTAATGTTTTGGGTTTTTCTGAAATTCTTGATTTTTCAGTGAATAGTGAAACATGATAAAATATCGTAAAATCAAATTATCAGTAAAACACACTATTTATGACTTCATACGTGATTCAAGGAAACTTAGTTCGAAATTACATTCCATTATTACTATTTGAGGTTACATGAACTAAGGCTATTCATAATCTTGGGCAAAAATATTATATTAGTGATTAAAATAATGAAAAATACCCCCTCTCCTCCACTATAAATACCACCCTCACTCCCCGATTCATCCCACACCTCTCAAGCCTTGAGTCATGCCTATGTTCTCCCCAATACTCCTCCCAAGGCTCTTCCCGACGTCCTAGATCTTATGGTCTCACTAAAATACCAAAACCAAAGACCTTAAGAAGGATCTCAAGGAGAAGAGTTAGAGAGGTAAACATCCACCTTTATTTTCTTTATTTTCTTCCATTTTATGTTATTCTCTTCCATTACCTTTTGGATTATTTTGGGATATTTTATTACATATCCCCCCTTACTGTCTAAATTATGTATGAGTGATGATAATTTCCCTTTCACTCATCAAACTACTTTTATGAAATTTTAAGAGACATCGTTAGGCTACCGAATTTTCGTAAGAAATTTCTCATGTTTTCTTTTATTTCATGATTCCTTTTTCTTATTTCCTCACCCACTATTATCCAATAAGCATGAAATATCTATAATAATTTATATTCTAGATGTTCTCATGTTCATGGAAAATTCATCATCATTGTTCTTCTCCTCTCCCACTTATTCAAATAATTGAAAACATTGTCCATGATGTGTCGAATTCTCGACATCGTGGAAGATGTGATTTCATTTTTATTAAAATTCTTCAAGTATAGTCATAAAACCATTTTTATGGTTGAAACAGGTTATAATATATATATTATGTCTCATCAATGGTTCTGGAATTCATTTTAACACATGGTTTTAATTTATAAAATGAAATGAGGTCGTTATTATCAAAGAACCACTAAAATGATCTAAATGAACATCATTAATGTTTTAACTTATGAATAATCCTCATATTAACATAAAATTTATAAGTGGTATAAATTATTGTAATGTAAATATGTAAATACCTTTCCATTCCAATTCTGGAATTTCACTTCTAATTGACATAAACATCCACCATGAACCAATCATGGAAAACAAGTTAAGAACTCACCCAAAAAATAGTGCAAGGAGAAAAATAATAACAATTAAAGGGTAAAATGATATTATAAAATGATAATATAATTAGTTATAAACATGAAAATGTTTCTTTGAACTACTAATAACACTCTTTTAAATATTATATAATAATTTCAAACAAGTTTGATGTATGACAGACTCGAGGGAAGGGAATTCTTAACCTGGTTTCCATTCTTTGGGTTAACCTTCTACTTCATTATTTATATACTATTTAAATTTATTGTGTGATTTATTTTTCTTATATTATGTTGAATTATGTTTTATTACAATGTATATACAAATTCCATTCACTCTATTAAGTCTCACATCAATTATATGATGTTTTTAAGAGAATTCCTAACCTGATTTCCATTCTTTGGGTTCACCTTCTACTTCATTATTTATGTTCTATTTAAATTGTTTGTCTGATGGGTTTTGTTTATATTATATTTTAGTATATATATTTATTTTATATATAAAAACTACATCAACTCTATTATGTCTCTATTTAATTGTATGATATTTATAAGGGTATTTTATTTAAAAATCCTCTTTTTAAATTCAGTTTTTCAAAATTCCAAAGAAATGTTTTTATAGAATTATTCATGTTGTATGATTATGTTTTAGTTATTGGGAATTATTTATGATGAATGGTGGGACCTATATCTCCATACAATGCATTTTTTATGAGTAGTTTGGAGGTCGGCCGTATGGTTACTCCAAGTGTAACTGCGATGGTTACACAAAGTAAGGTAGTCATGAGGGTTACAAATTATAAGGTAGCCAATAATGGTTATAAGATTATGTATGTAATGCCCAAGATACCTTTATGATTATATTTATGTTCTCATGTTTTCTTTGGATCTTTTTTAAATCTCATGTTATACAAGGTAAGTATATATGGGTGAGAAGAATGACTTTTGAAAATGCTTTCATACGTTATGAGTAATCATGGACTAATGTGATCTTTCTTTATTTTCCATCCCTTACTGTGCTTTTGTTCTCATACAAAGTTTTTAAATTATTTTCTTAGGTTAATAGATATGTATGATAAGTAATTAAGCTATGTTAAATGTTGAATAATTGTTAAGGAGTCTTGTTTTATGTTTTAATGTTTTATATTTTGATAAAATGGAAACTGTTTTTATCGTATCCACTCTATAATAATGTGTAATGTTATGAATGTGTTTTCCTAATTATATAAATCTATAAACATGAAAAGATCCTCAATGTAAAAGGAAGTTTTTTCTTGACTATATTCAATATTATGTATGTAATAAGGTCGGGTCCATATAGTTGGTATCATAGGATGCTTTAGATAACATTATGGCTTAGGGTGATGTTAATAGAATACCATAAATGATTTTCACTCTATGTTTAATTTGAAATTTTTTAGTATTTAATGATTACCATGTTGCTTCATATAAGACATGTTTTTTAGAATGGTTGTCCGCAGAAGGAACAGGTATGCTGAAGAGGAGAGGCACCAACAGAATGACATCATTCTGGAACTACAACTCAGAATGGTAGGGATTGGAACAGAGTAGTTTGTGACAGTAATGGCTCAGCTAACACAGGCAATAAATGGTGGTGGAAGCCATGCAAGAGAACTAATATAGGTACCACAATGAAACATGATAGTAGTGGATCATTTTAGGAGACAACATCCTCCTGCATTCAAGGGTTCTTCTGACCCAGTAGTAGCTGAAGGGTGGAACAAAGACCTTGAAAAAATATTTGATATTATGGGATGTTCAGACAATCAAAATGTAAGTCTTTCCATTTATCGTTTTGAAGGGGAAGTTGATCAGTGGTGGCCAATAATAAGGAATATCATAGGTAGAGATGATTTTTATTCCTTAGAGTGGGATGAATTTAAAAGTTTTTCATTGAAAAATATTTTTCTAAAGTGGTGTGACTTAGAATGGAGAAGAAATTCCTTGAATTGAAATTGAAAGAGGATGATTTAGTGGCTGTTTATGAAGTGAAATTCACCCGACTAGCACGGCATGCCCCAAATCTTATTCTGTATCCTGATAGAAAAATAAACCGCTTTTACCTAGGATTGAAGCCATGGTACCGAAGGGTGTTGGCCTCTACTGAATTCAAAAGTTATGAGAAACTTGTCTGATGTGATGAGAGGGTAGAGATGGAGTTTTCAAATGATCATGTGCATTTTGGAAACAAAGAGAAGAAGAGGTCTGGATGGCAAGAAGTAAGTAAGAATAAACCAATGAAATATGATGGTAAGAAAATTCTAGTTCCAGTTTGTGAAAAGTGTAGAAAGAAACACCCTAGGGAATGTCTTAGAAAAACTAGAAAGTGTTTTAAATGTGTTAAGTTTGGACATATGGCACGAGATTGAAATGAAAATGATCCTAAGACTAATCCTGAAAAGTAGACTGTAAAGTGTTTTAAATGTGGTGGGATGGGTCATTATGCAAATGTATTCCCAAAGAGAGATATGAATGATGCAAAGAAGCCAAACATTAAGAAGAAATGTGTATTGAGATCCTTTGCGACTATGTCAATAGATTTTAGGCCATCAAATGAATTTGTATCATGTACATTGTTTGTTCAATCAGATTTTGTTAAAGTTTTTTTTATACGGGGTCTACACATTTCTTCATCTTTGAGAAATTTTCTGGTAAATTAGAAATATCAGCTCAAAAAATGAGACCCTAACTTGTTGTTAAAAAACTAGGGGAAAGTATTATAGAAAACTGGAATTATAATAATCTTTCTATTATGGTATGTGGAAAGAATTTACCTAAAAACCTTACTGTTTTACCCTTAGTCAAGTTTGATGTTATTCTGGGAATGGACTGGATTTCTGATTATCATGCTAAGATTGACTATAGAGCTAAAGAAGTTGTTTTAATGATATAGTTTTAGTTTTTATACAAGAATGAACCCATATAATTGATAATATATCAGGAAGCTAAGAAACTATTGAAAGTTTCAAATGAAATTTATCTTTCTCATATGGTTGAAAACAATGGAACTATTCAAATTAATGATGTGACAGTTGTAAATGAATACCTTGATGTTTTCCTGATGATTTACCCAGTGTTATACCTAATCGAGAAGTAGAATTAAAAATTGACTTAGTTCATGATGCTAAGACAATTTCAATACCCCCTTATCATATGGATCCAATAGAACTTATTGAATTGAAAAATAAGTTGTAGGATTTTCTTGGAAAAGACTTCATTCTTCCTAGAAATTCACCATGGGGAGCCCCTATTTTGTTTGTTAAATAGAAAGATGGTCCCATGATACTTTTCGTTGATTATAGATCTTTGAATAACACCACTGTTAAAAACATGTATACTTTGCCTCATATCGATAACTTATTTGATCAGCTCCAAGTAGCTCCGTACTTTTCCAAGATTGTCTTGTGATCCGAATACTATCATCTGAAGGTGAAAGAGGATTAAATCCCAAAAAAATCCTTTCGTACTGGATATGGGCATTATGAATTTGTTGTTATGCCATTTGGATTAACTAATTCACCTGCTGTGTTCATGAATCTAATGAGTAGAGTATTTCATGAGTTCTTGGATATGTTTTTGATTTTAATTTTTGATGACATTCTATTATTTTCTAAAAATAAAGAGGAGCATGAAATACATCTAAGGGTGGTTTTCAAAACTTTAAAATAAAAAAATACTACATGGAAAATTCAGCAATAGTGATTTTTGGTTGCAACAGATTTCTTTTCTTGGGAACATTGTAAATAAGGATGAAATAATAGTTGATCCTACCAAAAAAATTAGTTGATGAATGGCCAAGACATACAAATGTTACAGAGATTCGTAGTTTTCTTGGGTTAGTAGGTTATTATAGATGGTTTGTTTAGATCATTTCATGGTTATCTAGCCTGATAACTAGGTTAACATGGAAAGGGGTTAAATTTGTTTGGAAAAAGGAATGTGATGATTGTTTTCAGGAAATGAAGAGGATATTGGTGAATACTCCTATTTTTACTTACCTTCCCAAAATGGTGAGTTTTTAATCTAAAGTGAGGCTTATCTGAAGGGACTTGGTTGTGTTTTGATACAGAATTATCAATTAATTGTCTATGCTTCGAGACAACATAAGCCTCATGAGATAAATTACCCCACACATGATTTGGAACTGGCATATGTGGTTTTTGATTCGAAAATTTAGAGGCATCATCTATACGGAACTAAATGACAAATATGTACTGATCATAAAAGTGTAAAGTATATATTCTCTCAGAAGGAATTAAACATGAGGCAGAGAAGATGGCTAGAACTGATAAAGGATTATGACAGCATGATCAATTACCATCCTATAAAAGCAAACAAAGTAGCATATTCTTTAAGTAGGAAACATCATGCATCATTAACCATGTTACTTTTAGACCATGAACCCTTGAATAATGATTTGATGAATTTGGGCATAGAAGATGTTGGTGCAGAGAATACCTCTATTTTGTTTTAGGTGTTAGTGCAGTCTTCGTTGTCAGACAAAATTAATCAAGCACTGAAGGAAGATCGTAAGCTATAGAAAAAGGTAGAATTGGTTAAAGTGGGTAATTTTCTAGAATTTAACCTTGACAAAGATTGGGATTTAAGATTTCGAAAAAGTTTGTGTGTGTATAGTGATTCGTAGTTGAAGAAATATTTGTTGTGTGAAGCTCATTGTTCTCCATTTTCTGTTCATCCAAGCAGCACTAAGATGTATAGAGACTTTTGGGAGTATTATTAGTGGAATGGAATGAAAAGTGATATTTCTGATTTTACCATGAAATGTTTGACATGTCAACTGGTTAAAGCAGATCGGCAGTTACCGAAGGGGATGCTTCAGCCTTTTCCAATGCCAAAGTGGAAATGAGAGAATGTATCGATGGAATTTGTGGTGGGACTACCAAAGACTTCTCGAGGTAAAAATGTGATTTGGGTTATTGTTGATCGGTTAACAAATTCTGCACATTTATATTATTCGAGATATAATGACTTTGGATCTTCTTTCTCAATTGTTCCTCAATGAAAATTGATAGGTTACATGGAGTTCCTCTTTCCATTTTATCTAACTGAAATCCCATGTTTACTTATAAATTTTGGGAGGGGCTTCAGAAGTCGTTGGAAACAGAGTTAAATTTCAGTACATCTTTTCATCCTCAATCAGATGGGAAGTCAGAACGAATGATTCAAACTTTAGAGGATATGCTTCAAGATTATTCAATGGACTATAAAAGAAGATGGGATCAATATATTTATTTAGTTGAGTTTTCTTGTAAAAACAATTTTTATTCAAGTATTCAGATGGCACCTTTTGAGGCCTTGTATCAGAAGTGGTGTTGGACTCCAGCATTTTGGGATGAAGTTGGTGAAACAAAGTTGATGGGGGTAGAATTTGTAAAATAAGTGGCTGAAAAAGTGAGGATGATCCAACACCCCATGAGGATAGTTTAGAACATGCAAAAAAGTTATGTCGATAACAGAAGGAAAGACTTCTCTTTCAAGGTAGGTGACCGTGTTTTCCTTAAAATCTCTCCTTGGATAAGTGTGATGAGTTTCGGTAAGAAAGGGATGCTAAGTCCATGGTTTATCGGTCCTTTTGAAATCATGGATAAATATGGAACAGTTTCATACCACATAGCTTTTCCTCTGAGTTTGTTTCAGGTACACAATGTTTTTCATGTTTCGATGTTGAGAAGTATTTCCCAGATTCATCACATGTCTTGAGCCTAGAAGCAGTTCAGCTAGAACAGAACCTTTCTTATAAATAGAAACCATTTCAGATTCTTGATCGAAGGGAACAAGTATTGCAGAATAAGGTAATCTACAAGGTAAAGGTTTTGTGGAGAAACCACATGGTTGATGAAGCAACATGGGAGTCTGAAAATGCTATGAGGTAAAAGTACATTCAGTTCTTTAATAATTAAATAAAATTGCTAGGATGTAATTTATAGAAGGTGGGGATAATGTAACACCACAAGTTTTTATAAAAATAAATAGAAATGCATGGAACTTTTTTTTTAAGTAGATAGTTTTAACTATCCTTTAAAACATAACTTTTCCACTTCTATATTTTGAATTTCAAGAAATGGTCATCTACAATTGTGTTCATTATGTTATTTGGAGTATATTGGAACCAACTTGTTTTTTTGGTGAGTAGTAACATAACCTTATGAATAGTAATATGAATAGTAATATGACCATAATGAATAGTAAATTTTATTATTATTTTATTTTCTTAAGGATTTAAGATGATAATATCTTGGTTAATTTTTCATCCTGATATATAAGTAGTTATATAATTAGAATGGTTAATTTATGAATTAAGTATGATTTTATTTAAAAATAAAATTAATAATATTTAGAATATTATTTTCAAAAAATGGAATTCATTTTTGAATTCTACACGTCGAAAAATGGTTAGGGTAAATTTTTTGGTTTGTTTTCGGAAATTCTTGATTTTTCGATGCATAATGAAATACGAGAAAATACCGTATAATCAAACTATCAGTAAAATACACAATTAATGAAATCATAACTGATGCAAGGCCACTTGGTTCAAACTCACATGCCATTATTACTATTTTAGGTCACATGAACTAATACTGTTCATAATATTGGGAAAAAATATTATATTAATGATTAAAATAATGAAAAATATCCCTTCTCCTCCATTATAAATACCACCCTCACTCCCCTCTTCTTCCCACACCTCTCAAGCCTTGAGACATGCCTAATATCTGCCCAATACTCCTCCCAATTCTCTTCCCCACATCCAAGAGAAATTGGTCTCACCAAAAGAACAAAACCAAATCCCTTAAGAAGGATCTAAAGGAGAAGATCTCAAGAGGTAAACATCCTCTTTTATTTTCTTCCTTTTCTGTCATTTTATGTTATTCTCTTCCTTTCCCTTTCTAATTATGTTAGGATATTTCATTCCATATTCCCCCTTACTTTCCATATTATATATGAGTAATGAGATATTACCTTTCTCTCATCAAACTATTCTAATGAATTTTTAAGAGATGTCGTTAGGCTGCCGAATGTTCGCGAGAAATTTCTCATGTTTTCTTTTATTTCATGATTCCTTTTTATTCTTTCCTTTCTCCCTCTTATCCAAGAGGCATGAAATATCCAGATTCATGTATATTCTGTATTTTCTCATGTTCATGGAAAATTCATCATCATTGTTCTTCTCCCCTCCCACTTATTCAAAGAATTGAAAACATTGTCCATGATGTGTCGAACTACCGACATTGTGGATGATGTGATTTCATTTTTCATTAAATACTTCATGTATGCTAATGAAACCATTTTTATGGTTGAATAAGGTTATAATATATGTATTATGTCTCATAAATGGTTCTGGAATTCGTTTTTACACATGGTTTTAATTTACAATAAGGCAAAATGAGGTTGTTATTATCAAAGAACCACTAAAATGATCTAAATGAACACCATTAATATTTTAACTTATGAATAATACTCATATTAAACATCAAAATGATAAATGGTATAAATTATGTTACTAGAAATATGTAAATACCTTTCCATTTTAATTCGGGAATTTCACTTCCAATCAACAAAAACGTCCACCAGGAACCAATTATGGAAATCATTTTAAGAACTCACCCAAAAACAGTGCAAGCAGCAAAATACTAACAATTAAAGAGTGAAATGATGTTATGAAATGATAATATAAGATGTTGTAAACATGAAAATGTTTTTTAAACAATTAATAACACTCTTTAAACCATTATACAGGAAGTTTAAACAAGACTGAAGTAAGACAGGCCCGAGGTAAGGGAATTCATAACCTGATTTCCATTCTTTGGGTTAACCTTCTACTTAATTATGTATGTTCTATTTAAATTGATTGTGTGATGGATTTTGATTATATTATATTTAATTATGTTTTATTACAGTTTATATACATATTCTATTCACTCTCTTAAGTCTCACTTAAATTATATGAGGTTTGTAAGTGAATTCTTAACCCGATTTCCATTCTTTGGGTTAACCTTATACTTCATTATTTATGTGCTATTTAAATTTTGTGTGTGGTGGATTATATTTATATTATGTTTTATTATGTATATTTATATTATATACACAAACTTAATTCACTCTATTATGTCCTTATATAATTGTATGATATTTATAAGGGGATTTTCTTTAGAAATCCTATTTTTAAATTTGGTTTTACAAAATTGTAAAGGAATGTTTTTATGGAATTATTCATGTTGCATGATTATGTTTTGGTTCTTGGGAATTATTTATGATGAATGGTGGGACCAATATCTCCCTCAAATTCATTGGGCATGAGTATGTTGGTGGTCATCCATATGGTTACTCCAAGTGTAACTGTGATGGTTACACAATGTAAGGTAGCTATGAGGGTTACAAATTATAAGGAAACCAAGAATGGTTACATGATTATGAAAGTAATTCCCAAGATACCTTTATGATATATTTATGTTCTCGTGTTTTGTGTGAACATTGTGTAAATATCATGTTACACAAAGTAAGTATATATGGGTGACAAGAATTTCTTTTGAAAATGCTTTCATATGTTACCAGTAATCATAGACTAATGTGATATTTCCTACATTTCCATCCCTTACTAAGATTTTGTGCTCATCCCAAGTTTTAAAATGATTTTCATTGGTTAATGGATGTGTAATACAAGTAAGGAATCCATGTTAAATGTTGAATAATTTTTAAGGAGTCCTGTTTTAAATTTTAATGTTTTATATTTTTGAAAAATGGAAACTATTTTTATGGTATTCACTCTATTATAATGTGTAATGTTATGAATGTATTCTCCTAATTATATAAAGATATAATCATGAAAAGATCCTCAATGTAAAAGGATGTTTTTTCTTGACTAAATTCATGATTATTTATGTAATAAGTTCGGGACCTTATAATACCAACCCTACATTCCATGGCCAGAAATCCACACTCGAAACACATTAACACTATTTCTATAATCCTATCCAAATATACATAGGGGGACTACTCCTAACACCATTATAAAGACCAAATAACAATGGATACCATTATTTCACCACCTGACCCTAACAGAGGCTCAAGACACAAATACACTAATCCTTCCACTATAGGTCGGCGGTTCAAGGCGAGGGTGAAATCCATAACTAACATGGGGAGGTCATTTCCTAATACCATTGTACATAAACATATCCATATCGATACAAAAATTAAGAGGAATAATAGAGAAATATGACAATGAAAAAAGAAATAACCATGAAATCAAACCAGTAGATAGTATAAGAGTATGTTATTGTAAACTAAAATGTAAAGGGGAAAAACACACAACAAACCATAAATACATCCAAACAAGAAAAAAAATTGTAAAGTGAAATTCTTGGAGATCAAAGCTCTTGATATCTAATATATGAAAATAGTACATGGTCCAAACACCCAATATCCATAATCTCCTTTGATGTTGTTTCTGACCCATCCGTCGTCTGTGTAAGATGTGATAGAATTGGAAAAACCCCATGGAGGGGTGAGTATAAATAGACCCAGTTGGAAACTGCGAATTTTGATGGGGGATCAGTAAGATATATAATTGGAATATAAATGAAGTATATATTTAATAAGAAAAAACCCAACCAAAATTAACAGAAAGATTAACCTCATCCAAGAACAGTGGGATCAACAGGGTGAGTAGATGAACTACATGTTGAGTCATTTTGACCCGTATATGGAGAGTAATCTCATCCAACTATTAAAATATAAAAACCTAATGTATATGAAATAACCCACACATCTTCCCATCCCATGGAAGGATAGTGACCAAATCCAAAGGTATAGACATAGATGTTTATAAGTATTCTTAATAAAAACAATCTCAAATGATATTCTAAGAGGATTTTAATCACACAACAATTCTCATGACGAAAGGTCACCAATAATTCCAATAGTCCATCAACCAAAACCTCAAGTGTCTACCTAAGAGTGATAATGACATTCAAGACATGAATCATCATAGTGATGCATTGTCGAGGGTAAAAAACATCATGTACTGTACTCACACCCTGTTGTTTCATGGGGGTACTCTATATGTGTACCCATAGAGGACCTGTGTCTGTGCTGATTGGGGGGTCCACTCTTTCATTAGGATGAACGTCACCATATTTTCAAATGGGGCTCCACTTGGTAGGTCATTTTCTCACACCCAGGATGATGTTGGTTTCCACACTAGTGTCACATGGACTCATGCCCTAGTAAAACATGGGGGTTCCTCTCTTAGGAGAATAGAACCACACCCTATATAATAGGGGGATTACACTCATAAATTAGGGGGCATGTGACAAATCTGATGTCAGGTTCCACTATATAGGTCGAGGTCCCACACCTTGGTGTGAAAGGGGGTTTTACTCTTCTCATTTAGAACCATAAACTTATCCAATAAGTGTTTCAAATTGGTAAGTCTTTTGAGATCCCACTTGAACACATCTGTAATTTGGCATCCAATAAATAAAGGTTGTGCTTTCACAATTTCCAATCATATCCCAAAAGACTCAATGGAGGGAGACACCGCAATTTAAATGAAAATATTCTCATGATAGTCTACTCACATTCCAAAATCCATGTCCAAATGAAAGAGATACATATCATTGAATTTTCTAAAAAAAACCAATGGGTACAAGGCATTTAGTCCGCCTCCATCATCTAAATGTGTACCTAGAGTTATATGGATCTTTAAAAATGTATGTATACATAGTGTAAAGAGGATATAAATGACATTCCCATTCAACATAGGATCTCAACTGTGTGTTTATTTTTATCTTTTTATCCATCCAGGGTCCATGTATATTAGTACATGGTGTGCATCTCTACATAATGTGCCTCTTGTGTACTCTGGTCATGACCATGTACTCGAGCACATTGAATGTTCCAAGGATTTTCCTCCACATCATGGTAAATTCACATAGCAAAGGTGGTACACAGATTTTAGGGTGTTTACATGGAATTTCATCTCTATTAATTCCCAAAACCCTAGCCTATGTAGCTACAGTCTGACACAACGTCTGTTCGTCAAACAACATGGCATGTTGCCAAGATTTTTCCATAAAATTAGATTCACATTTCACTCATCAAATACTACTTATCCCCTCATATTTTATACATATATCCATTCATTATTAGTGTATCTTACTATGGATGGTGTATTTCATCCCTCCAGTGAACAAAAACCCAATTCCGAACTCATTTCATGAATCGCCTCACTTCGTGCATGATCAGGTGATTCCATATCTTGATGTTTTAATATCATAATTCCAAAACCATAATTACAAAAACATCAAATATATATACTTTATTTATTTATTCATTCCTTATAAATAATTTCATCAAGATTACGAGGGTCTGATAGGTATCATTACCACTTGAAAATGTCGAAACGGGACTGCGGGGTACAACCGGTGAAAAACTCAAATCCATTTAGGTGAAAATGAAAACAATGTATATCAATTTATTTCAATAATTATTGGAAACAATTATGAATGGATGTATTTGGAGTTAGAAAATGTTTCAGTAAACAATTTAAGTCATGCATAGGTGAATGAAAAGGAAAAAATTAGTGAAAATCAATGGATGAGATCAATCTGATGAATCAATTTATTCAAAAGGGATTAATTCATGGTTCTATGATTCATAACAATAGATTGGAAAAATTTTCATCAATGAATAAACTCTCTAATTTTGGTAGGAATTCTATGTGTTCATTTTATGATTATATGCTCTAATATAGCATTTCGTCATCCTCGAATGTGATTCACTAATGAAAGGATAATAAGAATGTTTCTTAGAGATTCTAATTTTATGAGGCTAACAGTGGAATTTACATTTGATGATGAAACTTTTAAATTAAACTATAATTTTTTTTATAATTATATATATTAAATTTAACATTTAATTGATTCACTAAATGTAAAACCAATAAGTGAGATAGTTGAACTCCCTTCACCAGTCCATTTTACATCACGTCTAGGGTAAATATTTTAATATATACTTAACCACGGTCTTAGATGTCTATTTTGATGTTATTTTTTAGATTTATATAATTTTATTTAAGAATTTATGAACACCAAATATAAAATTTACTTAATATATTTATAAAATTAACTATAAACACCCCAAGACATGAAATAGCAGGTCCTGTCAGCCCCTGTCTTTGGATTTATATAATTATTTATCATTAATACAAGGAAAAAATTGACCCTATAGATACTGTGTGGGGGTTAACTCATTGGGTTTTTATCTTCTCCCTAGGCATGTTGTTCCATAGAGTTTATAAACACTATTGTGATGTTCAGTTTTTGGGAATTCCTCTATTTACTAGATTCATTACATATGTCTGGGAGTTGATGCACATGTGATTTTATATGTTAGATGTATGATTTCCTTTCTAGCCTGACCAATACTGATCCTTGGTATGATGTGACATGTTCTTTTGGATTTTACTTTTTTATTGTACTGTCATTGATTTGATATGATATGCGATGGATACAGTGGTTAGATTTGATATATCTTCATTGATATATGTATATTATTATATTTGAAACTATTTTATCTATAATTATAAGTAAATATAAGAAATAGGAAATTAGATGATTTTTCCATTATATTCATAACAAAATATTTAAATTATTTATCAATAATTTTTTATATATTAATGTTGAAAATTTGAGGAATTATATATAGATTTGTTTAAGAACGCCTGGGTGGGATCCTACTGAGTCTATTAGCTAACACCTTGTCCACGTGATAAGCATTGAATGGACCATTGTATTACATTGATATGTGGGAATTAAAGGTGTTATAGTGAGGTGTGATGTTTTCGATCACCTTTCATTGGGTAGTTGGTGGTGATATGGTGGGATATTTACCAAGATATAACATGGATCTTTTAGTTTCCTATTTTATCTTTGTTTTTTATGTTTGAAATTCTAATTTTGTATTTTCTGACTACATTTGAATTGTATCATTTCTTCTATCTTCTTTTAGTAATGGCATATATGTATATCTTCCTCTCTTCTAATTTGTTATATATATGTATGAAGGCCTTTTTTCTACTTTTGGTTGTGAGAAATCATTCCCTCTGGTATTTGATTGATTCCTACATTTTAGTCTCCAACCGATGGGGATCATGAAAAGTATTATGAGAGGTGTAAATTCAGTTCAGGTACCTTTTTAGGAGGGTATCTAGGTCATCTTTATAACTAATAATCACATAATGTCTAGGCTTTCAAGAAACACATCTCAGTTTGACTCTATTATAGAGTTTCTATTGAATTCATGAAATTTTATACTACTATAATTATAATCAAATATACCATGAAACATTATTATCTTATTAAACCTTTAGATTATGATAATTCACCACTACTATTACAAAGAATCATCTTTGTAACTATCAATAAAAAACAAAATGATCAATATCAGCAAAAGATAATCTAAAAAATAATAATAAATGACAATAAGTGGAATACAGTGATTAAAAAATGAACATGGTTCCGAATAATGAAATTAACAAATTAAATTATATTTATGCCAATTAATGGAGTATCTATTGGGAGTTGGGCCTCACGGTATGCTAACTATTCCAATTTTTATATTTCTTTTAGTTGTGTTCTTTATCACTCATGAATTATTTAACAATATGTGTATGACATTTTTTTCATTATACAATCAGTTCCAAAAACATGAAATGAGTAATCTAATTATTTTCAAAGACAAATATCAAATATCCATAAATAAATTCATCTCTTATGTAATTGAAAATTCTTATAAGTTGTATAAGTAAAATTTGATTATCTTTATTAACATTTCACTGTAAAATAAACCCTATGAATTGACTTTTAAATTTAATGAACAAAAAAGTACTCATATATACTTTAAAAATTTAATAAAGATTATTATTGAACCATTCTTAAAAATATTGGATTAATATTTTTTCATGAAGATATATTTTTATTCAAATACTTAATATAAAATAAATTTATGAATTTTTTTATAAAATAATAAAATTATCATTAAATACTAGTAAATGTAAATAGATAATATAAATAAAAGATAAAATGTTATAGATTGTGAATTTCGAAGGATTCCCTTTCATTTTCCCAACTAATCCACTAAATATCATCTCCAAGAATAATAATAATATTTTTGTGAGTAAAAACACATGAATTTATAAAAAAATATTTAATAATAAATTTAATTTCATCCCTAACATGTGATACATGCAACACTAGGTTTAAATAAAACAATGTTTAGTGAATCTATATAAGCATAATTTAAAATTTAATATTAGAACATTATGAATTTTTTTAAAATAATTAAATAATTTTTTAAGATAAAATCCCAAAATTTACATAGGGTGAATTTTTGGTTTTTTATGAAATATTTCTTTTTCTGAAGAATATTGAAATATAATTAATTTTAATTGAAATCTACCATTTAATTTAAATAATTTATAATGATGAATTATATATTGAATTGGTTTTTAACTATCATTAGATAAATTTTATATCAATTAATCCATTGTAGGTCATTTTAATCATTTTTATATTGAGTTTAAATATAAAACCAATGTAATCTTTTGATAAAATTCACTTTAAAAATCATATTTTAATCATGTCTATGAGAATAATTTTAAATAAAATATTTTCCATTTATTTGAAATTAATTTAAAAATATTTATTTCATATTTGGAATAAGAATAATTTATAATTAATAAAATTATAATAATAATTTTTTATCAAAATGAATTGTGAATGCAGTAAGGATTAATTACTAAGATTAATGTAAAAAACGTTTTCCAATGGGTTAAACTAGAATGACAAGAGTGAAAATGAAATAAAATTTTCTATTAATTTTATTAAATGAACTAAAATAAATATTATCAAATAAAATTATAAAAATTTTCAATTTCATTCCATTTTCCTTAAAATATAACCCATGTTAAAAGTCATTCAATGAAGAAGAGAAAAAAAATATTTTCTTGCTTTTAATTTATAAAAAGATGTGGGATATGGACAAAAAATAAGATTGGTTATATATATATTTTTAAATCATAAATTATTTCGGTATATCATGATAATTTTTTTAAATGAACCAATTACGTTAAATTATTATGAAATCCCAACACGGTTATTGTTTATCCAACAATTAAATACAATAAATGACATTAAAAACATTGAAATTGATGTAAACTAAATTGATTATTTTTCTAAAATAATTTTCTACTAGAATATATCATGATAAAGTGTTTTGAAAATATTATTTTTATTTCAATAATTTTATTAATATTTTGAAATTCAATTTAAATTAATAATATTAAAATCGACCTTAATGCTATTTTATGATCAATAATATTTTATTAAATGATTTAAAATTAAAGAAATTGTTCTCTAAATTTTTTTTTAAATGAAAACAAATATCGATTATGTTTAATTCATTTAACAATTAATCTATCACAACGAATATATTCACTAAGTAAATAGTAAAATATTCTCTTATCATAGTTATGTTTAAATTGTTGTTTACTACATTACATGAACTTGTGTTCAAATAAATAACTAAAACATAGTGTATTTATATTTCATTAATATAGATATTTTATTTATTATCATTATTTAAAAATTATGTCAAAGGATCAGTTTATTTTAGGCTTTATTTCTAAATTACATAAGTGAAAGGTACATGTTAAATTTTTGAAAAAACAACATGGTAAAAATACAGAAACATATAATTTAAGAAAAAAAATGTTTAAAAAATGTTCTTCATTTTATGTTGGAGTTGTTCCTCAAACATTTCAACCATATATAAAATTAATTATTAATTTTTGTTCTAATTTATATAATATTGACCACCCAATAGTGAATACTCCTGAGTATTTACAAGAAAGGAATTTCTCTAAATAATTTAATAAAATACTTCCCAAAATACCTTCCATTACCCTATAATACTTATTTTTGCGTTGGATGTCAATTAAGGATGGATTTATTGCAAAACTATGGTGGACACATCGAGAAGAGGTAATAATTTTCAATGAGAGTCTTTATTTTACTTCTTTCTCCACCTCCTTAAATTTTTATTAAAAAAATTTGATATAAGATAATATCAATATTAAATATATTAGTATCTTTTTATAGTAATTTTTTTACCTATAATAATTTCTAATTCCATCAAATGTGTTACGAAATAACTATTTGTGTGTACGGTGGACAACCGCCTCATGAACTGATATTGTTTGTTTTGCCATTTCCACCTCTCATAGTTGGGTACGATGATGGATATAATGTATATATATATATTATATTGATAAAATATTTATAGCTACTTAGTAACTATATCACACACACATAGATATATATTCCATAGAATAAACGATAATGTCTCTCATGTGTACGGTGGAAAAACACCTTGTGAAGCGATGTGATTCATTTTTCTGTAAGGATTCACAAAAAAGATGATAAATATAATGTTAATGAATATATTTTATATAATATAAATAACTATGATATTCATCAAATTTTTATCATTCTATAAAAATAATATACTCCATTTTATTTCTTTCATTATCTGTCATGTGAGGATGATAATATTTCTTGCGTATGTGTGGATTTCCATTTTCACAAAGCAATGTGACTCAAGTATCATAACTTAACCACATGGAACATGATATATTATATATGTTATTATTATTACTATATAAATATTAAAAATTACTTATGATCTTTCCATAAAAATTAGTGAAAAATTGAAACGTTTATCATGCGTATGTACGGCCTACCATCTCCAATATCATAATGTACTTCATTTTACCTAAAATTCATTCAAGATTGGTTTTGGAAGTAAATTTTGAATATAAATATGATAATAATTTCCGGATTTTTGTTATAGAGATGATATAAACATATAATATTCACAAGAACTGTAACATTCATAAAAATGATTGAATGAGAAAAGCAAGTAATCAACACAAAAAACAATGAAAATAAGGAATGATTATCAATGAAAGGTTGAAAAGTTGATATTAAACGATCATATATGATATCATAAATAATAATATATATCCTTTATACATTAATAACATGTTTAAACCCACCATACATGATGTTAAATAATGTTTACAAAAAAATGTGATAAAAAGTATTTGATCTCAATTTACACTCTATTGAAAAGTATTTACTATTTTTCACAAATTAACCTTTATGTAGTGTTTATAATGTCGAATTTAATTGTAATATAATGATTAATTCATTATTCATGGTATTTTATGATTTAATTTAAATTATTTCATCCCATTTAATTTTAATTGAAAATTTCTAATTGGTAAACATTATTGTTTAATCATGATTTATTTTATGATTAAAAACATTCATTTGATTAAATCAATTTCATGTAATAATTTCTCAATAGACATTAAATTTATTTTAAATATCCATATTAATGTGTGATTTATATTATTATTTTCAAAAAATTATATAAGTATTTACATTGAATATTATTCTTTTAAATGGGATAATATTGAAAAATATTGATACATTACCCAATACAAATATTTGATAACAAACATTGTTTATAAATTAAATTGATTATTACATATCTGAGTAATGATTGATACATTCAATAAATGGGTTTTAGACCATTTAATAAAATCCACCAGATTCATTGGCAGTCTCATGGGATGAATTCGTTTTCTATATCAGATGGGTTTTGGACAATATATTTTAAACCATATTTTGAGGGGTCTGGAATAGAAAGGTGTAATGTTCTTGGGAAACTAGATTTTTAATAATTAATCCTTGATATTATTGGTAATTTTTTATTTATTATCCATGGTTTTTTTCTGATAATATTATTTATAGATTCATTTAATTCATATATTATTTATTAAATTTCATATGTTCTTATATCATTATCTTTCCATATTTATTTTTCATTATTTTATCATGATATACATGTTATTTAAATGGAATGTTCTCTTAATAATTTACCATTATATGTTTATTATACTTATCTATTCAAGATATCATTCACTCTACTTAAATCTTACTAAAAATTTTAGCTCAACATTATTGTATCCCTTAATTATTTACAAAGAAGAATCCTTTGAATGATTTTTCAAGGATACATGGAATTCTATTTTGTTATGTATAACATTTAATTTTTTATTCGCAATGTAAATTGGGAATTAGGTATATATCTATTTCTCTAAGAACTAAAAACATTTCATTCCATTGGGATGTGATTACTTGTATCTATTCTAATGTGATAAATAAAGATATTGACTCTATATTAATGGGGTAATTTTTTTAGTATTAGTATCAGAGGAAGCTTAGTAGAAAACATTAAAAGTATATTAAATAAAACATATATTACTGTATATAACCCTAAGATAGGCTTTTAGTATATGTATAGAAAAATATTCTACTGTTTTTTATATTAATTATTATATAGGTTTTCTTAGAAATTTACCCATGTCTAGATACTAAAAGTTATGGTGTTTCTAGAATAGGGGTAACTAGCAGTTATAACACAAAAAAAGTTGTTTCGGGTGTGACTCGAGCATTGCCTAGTAAACAAAAACGAACCTTACTACAGACTTGGGTTAAAACTTCACGGAAATATTCTATGGATAATTCACATTTTCATCAAATATTTATAATGGATTTGGAAAAAAAATTCCCCAAAGAAACCATGTTCATGATTCTGAGATTAACAACACATATTTTTAAAATTTTGATAAATGTTACAACATATTTTTAATTATACATTATGATTTAAAATACAAAATATAATGAGCTAATCTAGTAAATGAAATTATTTTCAGATGGTGCCTATAAGGATGAAGTGACTCAATACTCATCTCCAATGTAGGGTTTCCTAACATAAGAAGCCAATATATGTAGAATTTAAACAAAAAAAGTTTTGTATATATTAGTAATGGTAATTAATGTTATGAAAAATAAACATCAATGGATGAATAAACTTTTCTCAGAGTAATATTATCCAATGTCAGATTGATTTTGATAGAGGCCCTCATAATTTAGTGAGATTATAGATGAAGTGGAAACAGAGAAATGGATTACGTATTTAGAGAATATATTTGTGGATTTGGTATGTAGTTAAAAAGAAATGGTTACACTTTAACTGTATTGTCAAAAAATATATTTTGATCAATTGTTGTAGTTAATCCAAAAAAACTAGCAGGAGTGGAAATAGAAATCATGGAATTTAATGCATTAATGGATAATTTTTTGGGAAAATATTTCAATCATGACATAGAAAATTATAAGAAGAGAATTTTCATTGGATTAAATGTAAAGAATAAGAAAAAATGGTGGGGTATAAATTTTACCTTATAATTCAATCAAGGTATTCCATAGAATATATATGCTACATCAAATAAACTATTAACCATTTATTTAAATATATTAAGCCAATTATCCAGAGGGTGTTGGGATCTCACTCATTTTCATCATATGATGAAATATAATTATATTCTTTTATGATTGAGAGAGTATTATCCATGTTTAATGGATTCAATGGGAAGTAATATAAGATGACAATGATAGATAAAATAATAGATAAAGGGGAGAAAGGAAAAATGTATTTACCATTTGTAATAACACTGGAAATAATCACCTTGGGAAATGGTTGAAATTATTTGGACTTTCTTATCTATGATGAGATAAGTTTCACTAAAAAATACTGGAAAAAAATGAAAAAACTGATATTTAGTGTTTCAACATCAACTAGATGGGGAACTATTCCAATCAATTCCCCATGTTTTAGTGGAATATATCATTAAAGATGCCAAATAGAGAAGGTTATAGATAGGCTATTAATATAGCTGAAGTATAAATATTATTTTTGTTCTATATTTGGATCTATGAAATATGTTACCATAGTGTTTTATTGATTATATTCCCATCATTTGATTTATGAATATATATATAAAGACTGTACTGAAGTACTATTTAAGTAATGATTTGAGTTCCTAGGTTGAATGGTATTGATGACTAAAAGAAATGATTTAGTTGAAAGTTGAACATCAAATAAAATACAATATTTATTGAAATATAACCCCCAATATGGTCCTCGTCTTGAGATAATGATGATGTGATACTAATATTATTGATTTGGATAAACTATATTTTATAGTATATACTACCTTTTAATAGATTAATGGTTTGTTGATGAAGTGTTTTATAGTAGCAAGGATTGAGTTATTTGTATCTAAGGAATACGTCTAATAATATGTTTTTTATTTGTGTAATAATAAAAATACATATTTTAAATATGTTTTATTATTATTTATGTCTTTACCATGTTTCAAGATAATACATGATGATGGTACTCTAAAATCGGGAATGTAAAATTAAGGCCCACTTCATATTTTCTTATGAAAATAATGTTGATTTAGTGGACTTAATTAAAAATAATCTTTATAAATATAATTGGAACAAACATTTTTGGATAATACTTTGTTTAATTACATATTGAATGTGTTATGTTGAACTATGGGTGTTATTGGTTAACTTCTGATAACCATATTGGATTTTGGAAAATATATTGAGAGAGATGGAAGCAATTTTCACTCTATAATGGATCAAAAAACCCATTAAATGTAAATTTTAGTTATTTATAAATAAAATAACCTCATTTTTTTATATTTATTTCTTGGAGTAAGGTAAAAATTTGAAATTATTCAAGGAATAAACAAAGGATGAGATTTACCTTATGAAATGGTCCAAAGTCAAGTAATTGCATATACTCTAATTAATTGTTTAGCATCTTTTGGAAAAATATCTTGAAACCAAATGTTATACTATTATCAAAAAAATTATGATATCAATAGAATTTTTAAAAATATATGGTTTATATTTTTGGGGTCATTAACTGTCTCTAGATCACTTACTTTTTTTGGTCATTTTTCTCAGACACTCTCCATCAATATTTGGGTGTTAGTTTTGTCTTCTATTTTTATGTTTTAGTTTAACACCTTTGTTATACTACTCATAAACCTAATTCTGTGATTATTCTTGATGAACTTCACATTTCTCTTTCTCCCTTATTAATATGATATTTTATTAACCCTTTTAGGATGTGGGATTTTCATAAATGGTATTTTCATATATCAAACCCTTGATTATTGATAACATTCTTAAATTGTGAGAAAAAAATAATTTATGGTGGTTATATTGTAGTATCCCTTTAATTTTTTTATGTATATTCCTTAGATATTTTTTCATTTGATCCTTGGGGTATTAGTATTGTTCGCAAATGTAGAGCCTTTATTGGGTTAAATAACATAATGTTCCATGATATATATTTTTTTAACTTTTGATGTCTAGATATGAATTTTTTAAATGTATTAAGAGTCTTTTCCATGGTTGGGAAGTATTTAGAGGTGTTTTGGATCTTTATGCAATAATTGGGGATAAAATATTTTTGTAGAACATTTACATGCCATGTAAATGTATTAGAGGTGTGTTAATGCTACAAGACACATGCTGTAAATTGTTTAAGGCTGTGAATTGATTCATGACATAAAAATAATACCCATAATGAAATTAAATTACATGTTATATAATTGTTTACTAGGATAAATATTAACCCTATATGATGGGTTCTTCATTATATCCCTCTTAAATGAAATATATGTTGTGTAAATGAATTAAACGTCATGTAATATATTGAGAATTGGTTTTTAAGTATTTAGTGAAGTTTTTTTCCCATTCCACATACCGTGAATATTTTTCATCTCATCCTGGGGTTAACTCCATGTATTTTAGTATCCCTTAAGCCATTCTGGATACTATGTTTGTGTAGTCAATCCAAAGAAATTCATTTTCTTTGGTCATCACATCCTATTTACTTCTTATCGGTTAGAGTGGTGGGATATTTGGACCCCTTCTTGTGTTGATCATCACCTAGTTATTTATAGGATCCCATTCGATCTTGTACTGATTGTTCCTTTCTAGTGTTACCCTCTAGAACTGTTACATTGTTAGTGATTCAGTTTTGATACTCTAAACCAAACACTTAGTTTTTTAATTTCATATATATGAAATATTGTGATTATGTTGAAATATTGATCACTATAATTTATCTACTCATTGATAATTTCTAAATAATTGATTTGAATATTTTTAGATCCCCTGGAATCAATTATTTATGAAACCTGACTAATGGATACACATTGGATGAGAAAAAAATTGATTATACTTGAATTGGATAAATGCTTAATGTGTGTTTAACAAGACATGAGGCCTTTTATGATTGTATGATATATAATCCATGAGTATTTCATGATTATTGATATGGATATTGAAATAATAAGATACAAATTAGAGTATAATTGAAGGATAAATTTTAATTTTCATAATTAAACATAGTGGATTATAGTGTGATATTGTGATATACGAGACGTTATGACATGTTGTCATTAAATGATTAAATGATTATACACCAATCTCGACCCTTATTAATTTATAAAATGATTTCATATTTATATTAACCCTGATTACATGCCAAAATGTTTATATATACAACATGGACTAAATTAAATGATGAAATTATTTTATATCATGCTTCACCCTGATTGAATGATGAAATGATTATATATTGAGATCAGACCTGATTAAATGATGTAAATATTATACACTTATACTTTCCTTTATTAATTACTAAAATTATTATATACAGGGATTCACCTATATAGTGTTATTTATATTTTGAATGTATGGTTTTGGTTTGAATGATCATGAGACATGCATAGATATATTCTAGAATGGACTCAATGTAGATTATGTTAAACCATGTTTATATATTTTGAGGTTAGCAAGGTTATGAGAAATTCTGAGAGGAATTCTGTAATTGAGTTGATGTAGGTTGATGTGTTATTAATTTAATTGGATAATTAATTAATGAACATGTTTATTTAATTATATAATGCACTTATTATCAGACGTGTTATGTTTTTTCACAATTATTTGACCTACAGAGTTATACTCCCACCTTATTCATGTTATCATTTGGTACCTAATAAAATTTTAGGGATGAAAGATAGGACAAGGTCAAAGGATGGTGTTGTTGATTGTTTCTTTCTGGATGGGATGAGGTTTAGAGATTTAATCCAAATGGGGCTTATGACTAGGGAAATTGGATTATTCATTTAAATATGAAAGTTTTACATTTTTATTACTTATAGAATTAAATCTAGTTACATTTCTTCATATCATTACATTATTCCTTTATTATTTATTATATTATTCTTTTTTCTTTTATTGTATACATTTTTTAGTTATGTTGTATTTTTTAAGTATTTATGCTACTCTATTATGATTTATATTATTTATTTCCATTGTTTTTTCACTCTTTAACCAAGGGTATTGTCTAAAAACTATACATATCACAACCCCCCAACTAGTCGGTATAATATAGAATATGATGAGGTGCACTTGAGGTCCAATAACCAACTTGTTTCAGAAAAATGAGTGAGTTATGGGTTGGGGAATAATAAAAAGTGGTGCCAAAGAAAGGATTCATTTTTTACTACTTGGGAAAGGTATAAATGAGACAAGGATGTGTTTGGACATCATGTTGAGATATTTCGTGGGAGTAACTAACCCATTTATAGTGAAATATTAGATATCCCTGAGATTGTATTATAGTTTATGTTGTTTTCTTATTAAAAATTATTTCATTTAATTGAGGGTGATTCAAATTTTGTGTGGTGTTATTATTTTATAAATCCAATAGTCTGCGATTTATAATTATGGCATGATAAGAAATGTGATGAGTACAGATGCATCATGATGTTCATTTCAGAATATATATTGACATTTTTTTTAATTATAGGTGAATATATATTTCATGTTCCATATACCTTCCAATATGAATTGAGGTATGTGGAATATGTTATACCTTTTGAATGGAATGAAAAAATTGAATGGATATGTCATGATAATACATTTTTAATCCATGTCATGAGATTCCCAAAGTAGTTATTCTTTCTTTTTTCCACCTTTTGAGGTTGATCATATTTTTATAACATGAGTTCTGTGGAATGTTTTTGTCTTGTAGATAAAATTAACCCTCATCATCTTCAGTATTAGTTTCATGAGAGTATAATTGAGCACCCTCCAAACACATTTTATCTATAGATTCCTATAGTTATTGATCATCAAGTACATTTTTATCATTGCGACAACATCATGATGGTTATGAAATCCATGGAAAGGGAGACTTTTTGCACCATTCCTTTAATTTACAAGTTAAAGAGAGAGTTCATACTATAGAATCTATTTGCGTTCATTCGGAAGGAAGTCCCCATGGTAATCGAGATCTTGATCGCGTCAATCAAGATGATCCTTAAGAATCTTAGGAGACCCCTAAATTTGAGGGTGATGTTTTATAAATATATAAACCATCCAAAATTGGTGGTATAATCTTGAAAGGGGTATATTTAATGAGGATTTATCTTCAAATAACTTATAGTATATGTTTGTTTCCATTAATATCATGATAAATTGATAGATTGGAAAGATTGTGATTTTATTCACCTGACATAGGATGGTATTTTATTGTTGGACTATGATGAACATTTAACTCACCTACATTGTTTTGTGCCATCTTTGGTAGCTAATGAGATCTTCGGGGGGAAAAATTTCAGGATGGGATATTCTATCAGATCAAATCACATATGAAATTGTTCTATCTGAGTAGTTTTTTTGATGTATTGAATCAATCACTCCTTGTTGAAGGGAATCTACGATAGGCCACAAAAAACGAACACAATATTTCTTTTCAGTGAATTGGAAACGCTTATTATAGTAAAAAATTCATCAATGTGACTATTATTTCAAGGGAACTATAGTTACGCTATTCAAGAATGTGAGCATTCATCTATGTATTTTTTCTGATGTCTTACTATCAGTGTTTAGATATGGGAAAAATGTATTTAGTTTCCATAACCATGTTTGAAGAGTTGTTCTTATAGAATGATGGGCCACATGTTGAGGTTTTTAGGGTAACTCATCAATATAAAATTGGAAATGGATCACGGTAGGTACTAGAGTCCTAGTAGGTCTCTAATACTCCGTAGTAGGATAGTTTATAGATGTCTACAGGACGTTGTGGTCAAGGTAGGGGACATTGTAATCTTATGACAGAATAGAATGCCAAATTATAAGGAATATTATAGGAGAGTCAAACTAGATCTTAGGGTAGAGGGTATGGTTTGATGCATTATAAGATAACTACTCCAGCTATTGTGGATTCATGTACATTGATTATTAGAGGTATAATTTTTTGTATCAAATATAATTTCATGTGTTTTTTATAAATAGGAATATAATTTTTGTCCATGCACTCCTTTTTTAAATTATTTTCACCTGGATTTCGAAATCATCTACGATGTTTTGATTATTGATACATATATGGGAGTAAAATTAGAGAACATAAAATGTTTTAAGGCATGTTATCTTGAGATTAGTTGTTACCATTTCTTATAGAAGCCATATTTATTGACTTGTTGTTGGTATTTGATAGTTTTATATAGAGAAAATGTTTTTGGATACTTTAAGAATTAAACATTTCTATCTTAGATGTTGGGAGCTATTCCCACCAGGTTGTGTGACATATTTTGGATGGTCATGTACGACCAATTTGGGGAAGATTAGATTGTCTCAAAGATTAGACAACCGATATTGATCTAGATGACGGGGGAATTTAGTAGGATAATTTTCCTCCAATGGTAGAATATTTTTATTATGTATTTCCCAAAAACAATTATGGTTTACCACGTAAGTGAGAGATCAAGTTTATGATCTTTTTGGTATGGGAGCATAGACATTTTTTACCCACCTTAAATGATGGAACTAGTAGAGGAACAATAGTTTAATGTTCAATTTGATGATCTAGAAGCTAATGGGTTCTTACGACATATTATATCTACTTGGTTTTATCTTTTTATACTATCTAATATGGATATTACTACATTGCAATTCATTGTAGACTATTTTAGATTGAACCATATGATAATTTTGAATTGGTATCTACTTCCTTGTAACAATGAACAGTTTGATTAGTTATGAGGTGAAATGACATTATATATGACCTATTTGAGGCCTGGATACAACCAATTTAGGGTGATACCATCAAACATACCTCATTAATAATTTATAAGTAGGGTTTAATTTTATGGATTTGTAGTGATGTTGTTTTTTGACAAATGTGGCAAGGGTATTAATTACCTTGATTAATCATACCATTGATCCTTTTCTGGTAATGGTTGTGGTGATTTTTTTGATGAAATATTTGTATAATTCCAATCACTAGATGATCATTCCCAACATCATGACATCATATATAGTACATTAAGAGAGAATTGGTTTTATTCCATGATACCAAAATATAGTTTTTGGATTTATAAAGTGCACTTCTTCGGCTATATCATCCTAGAGGCAGAAGTGTCTATAGACCTAGAGATGTTTTTAGTTGAGGTATCTAGGAAAAAGACCATGAATGTATTTTAATTTTAGATATTAATTGGTTTAGAAGGTAATTATTGGTGATTTATCCTTGGATTTTAATGTTTGTAAGCACCAATTTTAGGGATCACCAAGAAAGGGTTGATTTTTGTTTGGTCTGAGACTTGCGAGAGAGATTGTAGTGATATGAATGGATGGATTACCACATCACTTTTCCACACCATACAAATGATATGTAAAGATATACATGTACTGTGATGTATCTGATGTTAGAGTCAGAGTAGTTTTGAAGAAGGTGGAATGAGTCGTTTCTTATGGATCCAGACAGCTAAGATTTCATTAAAGAAATATCCATAATAATGATTTATATATATCCGTAGTTGTATATTCACTGATTTACAATAGGAATTATCTCATAGATGAGAGTTTTGTGGTATACACAAACCACAAGATCCTTAGGGAAATTTTTTCCATAATAAATATGAACCTTCAGGTGAGTTGTTGGCTCGAGTATCTTGTCTTTCGACATTGATTTAGCTTATACATACGGAATGGGAAACATCACTCTAAATGTATTGATATAAAAGACACAGATAGAGTTAGTGAAGGAGTCTTATGATGAATTTCATATGATATACCTATCTTAAGACATTAATATAGATATTCAAGAGTCCTATGGATGAGTAACTCAACTTTCAGTATTTTTTATACATGTGAATTTAGACTCGATCAAGATTATGAATTTATCTTATCTAGAGGGATTAATTCTGAGAGACATCTTATGTGGTAAGGAAACACCATCAAGATGGTATCATAGAAGTATAAATAATATTCATTTCCATTGATGATTATGGGTTTTCGAGGGCTTTCATTTAAAGATTATGAGATGGTATCATGCTTCTAGATTGGCAGTATATCCTGGATTAACCAAGATATTTCCTGAACTCTATAGAATATATTTTTACACCCAAAATATTTTGTGAAAATTTTTCAAATTAAAATAATATTTTTGATATTTTTACACATTGATGAAAAACTAAATTTAATTTGGCTACCATCATATGAAATACCATGTTTTTCTTATGATACAAGAAACACCTAGATCAATTTTTTACACGAATGAACGTGTTTTACTTATTTTTCATTGGATACTTACTTTTAAAAAAATTACACTTTTATGTTTTTTATTTCTAAAAATTTACATCATTTATATATTATGAATATTTTAATTAATTTTATTGGAATTTTTTGAATTTTTTCTATGAAATTTATTTTTTGATTAATAGGGAAAAATATTGTATTTCTGTTAAAACCCACATATTGTTTTAAAGAAATGGTTAAATAAAATTAAATATTAAATTTGTTTATAAACTCATAATAGATCAATTATTCATATAATAATAAAAATTTAGTTCATTGGAATCATTTTTATGTCCAAAGAATTATATACACTTGTTTAATCTTTTATGTTTAAACCTTAAAAACCATCTTTCTCACCACATCTATAGGATTAGTGTTAAATTAATTTTTCCCGCATCTATGAATTGAATTTTGAGGAATTGACATACATGTTTGTAATAAGTATAATATTCTAAAAGTAAAAAACTAATATGGTAATTGTGTGTCTATATGTACACTATTTTAATTATTTGGTAAAAGATATGTGATGTCTATGTACGTTAAGAATATGTCATTATAGTTGGTATAATATAAAAGACTAGTTAATATTTGGAAACTAGTGTGAGAAAACATTAGTGATATTACTAGGTATATTTCTAAATATATTTCTAGGTATGTCTCTATGGATAAGTATAAGCATGAGTTAACATTTATGAAAAAATCCAGGAATTTTGGTATTGGATATAATGAGTGGTTTCCTTAAAATATATCATTGTATAGAAACTACAAGTGGATGTGGTTGTTGACCAAATGTACCTAGGAGTTAAAAATCTAAAATGTTGTGATGGTCATTCCATGGTGTAACATGGTACATGACAACAAGCCTTACTTCACACATGGTTTGAAACTCTTGGGGGACATTATTTGGAAATTCAAAAACTCTTAATAAACTATCATAATGAATGTAAATGGAAACTGGATATGATAAATTGAGAAAATAATAAGGTTTCATTGTTTATGAAAGGTGTCATAATTTAGACATCATCCATATTTTTTCATAATGATGTTAATCAACACATTGATAATCATTTTTTACTCAATTATTCCTTGTTCTATTCAATGGAGGAATCCATAAAAAACTGTATTAATGTTTAATACGGTTATTAATATATCTTTGAGATTTGAAATTGGATGTTATATAGAGTAAAAGAATTTGTGATCAAGGTTAATTAGTTTTCATAGAACATGATCAACTTCTTATACCTTAACCAACTCTCAAAGTCTCCATGGATGAGATGAAAGAGTTTTCTAAGAGTTTGGGTAACGAAGACCATAGAAAAAAGATGTTTTGTTTTTCTTTTGAGTCAAAAATGTGGAAATATTAAACTAAATAAATGTTTTAAATGAATAAGAATATATTTTGACTGTAGACAAGTTTGAAACATCGCATGTGACAACAAATTAATAAATGAAGAGTTCAATTAAGAATGTTGATAGGAATATTGGACTCCCATTGATATAATAGAAGGATAAATATTTTTATTTTAGAATAAATGGACATTATGAAAATAAATTCTCCAAGTGGAAATCTCCTAAATAAAATCAGATAGGTTGTACAATTAATTGTAATTTTTCTGACGATGATGAGACTATAGATGAAATTCGAAAGGATATAGTAATTAAGCAATTAGTTAAGGTAGCCTTATTATGGATTATAGATGAAGAGGAATAATAGAATTTTTTATGTATTTGAATTAAAGAATTGTGTTATATGAATTGTGAGGTATACATGGATTGTCTAATTCAGTTTTTTACACATTGTATTTAAATGATTATATTGGATGTTTTCGATAGACTAGAAAAGTGATTTGACGACACAGTGATATTTTGACGAAGATAAGATAACTCTTAATATTTTTTATCTAATGAAATTGTTTTTAGATATGATTTATGGTATATGAATTGGTAAATTTTATTTTACTGATTACCTTGGTACTAATTAAGAATTCCCAAAAAAAATGCTTATTCTATCATTGATGAAGTTTATATAGTTTTTAGATTTAAGGATTATATCCATTATATATAGAAATAAGGAATGATGAATATTTTCAATAATTATTTATGGTAATTAAGGTCATTAAATTGTTTTATGAGAATACTTGAAGAATAAATTAACATGTTTGGAATGTCATAACGCTAGACCTACTTTTTTATATATGTGGAATCGATTGTAAGTTGATTTAATGACTTTATTTCTAAATTTTTTGGATTTTAATATTCCATTAGGATATTAAGGATAACCATTTAGATAAATTCTATGTTATAGTATGGATGATGTTTTTTATATAAATGTATTATCTCAAAAAATAAGGATTTGTGAATTTTTGATGAGCTATTCTAACCACTTTGTATTCCTAGTGAATGAAAATATACGTGATGACATATCAAGGATATTATGATCTGTGAATTTTTCAAGAATTAAAAATTAATTTTAATTTTGTAGAATGAAATATGAAGTTAAAGTTGGTCAATGTGTAAGGAATATAATGTTTTCCAAAAATCATGTATGTATATCCTTTCATTAAATTTTTTATCTTTTGGGATAAAAAGATCATCAAACCAAAAATACGATCCTAGTACATTTGTTTTCAATAAATTCAATTTCCCATTATATAATCACATATTTATGTATTTGTGATTGGTAGGTTTTACAAAACCATTTTCCTTAAAACTCTTCCTCAAAACATGGTCGTTAGATTTCTCTTCCATGTCCACAAATAATTCCACTCCCCACATATGTTCCCATATGGGGGAATCTAGTTATGAGTTTCTTTGGGTAAATGTTATGGATTTAGATTTCAATTTTTAATGTTATTTTTAGTGTTTATATTTATGATTTGGGTTTCTATGAAGGTAACTTTGAAGTAACAAACATTTCATAACCTATAAAAATTTCAAGGGAGATATTCATTTTATGTGGGGTAGAATGTAACACCCATAGATTTTGTTCCTAATTTTTTTTTAAATTAATCTAATATTTTTGATATTTTTTTATTTTCATGAAATAGTAAATTTATTTTTTGTGTAATTATATGCAACACCAGGATATTATTTTTCTATATGCAGTATATAGATTAGCTTATGATACATACAAGACTAGGTTTAATCACCATTTAACAGCGCACCTATTTTTAAAGAAACAATTTGACCCATTTATAAATATTATTTTTTAAAATAATATTATATATATATATATATATTAATTCAGAATATTAAAATGATCTTAGGGTGATTTTTTTTGATTTTTTTGACAAACTTCACTTTTTGATAAATATTGAATAATATTGTATTTTATTTAAAAACTACATATTCATTTAAATAATTATTAATGTTAAATTATATTCTCAATTTGTTTCTCAAGAAAAAATAGTTCAATTATACATATATTAATCCAAATTCATTCATTGTAATCATTTTTATGTTAAAATTACATATAAACACTCATTAAACTTTTGAACCATTTTACTTCAAACCTCTTTCTCGCAACATCTTCCAGATTAGCATTAAAACTTATTTTCTCACATGTGTATTTTGAGTTTTGAAAAACAAACGTAAATGGTTTTAATCAGTATAATAATTTTGTTCAAATATAATCATCATAATTTTTTACCATAAATTTTAGTGAAAGTGATTAAAATTAACTATGGTGATTATGGTAAAATTAATCTTAATAATGGACTTGAACATAATCTTAAGTACAGAACTATACTGGAAACTTGTACAAATGAAATTTTATGCAAAAAATTCAACCATATATCTTTTTAAAATTTTATTGTTCATTTTGATTTTATTACAAGGAAGTTCCCAACACAAAAGATTAAGTAAGGAAAAAAAGGAAAAAAATAACATTCTTTTCATTTATCATTTGTAAAACATCGAGATATGTAAAAATGTCATATTTTATTTAGTACATATAATTTTGATATATAAATGGTTTATTGTTATCAGAATAATTTATCATTATTTTTTGGATATGACTTAGTTACAAATAATTATTTAGAAATGTCAAATTATTGATTATATAGTTAAAAATTAACTAAAATAAATGATACTATAAATTTTCAACGTATAGTAAATGTATTGAATTATTTTCTCAATTTATTTTTTTTGATTAATATATCATTGTAACCAGCTGAAAAAACAATACACTTGAATTGAAATATTGTTTTGATATTTAAAAATTAAAATTAATAAAATAATGTCAAAATTGACAGTAATGTTATTTTATAATAAATTATATTTCATTTAAAATTAATTAAAAATATAAATTCTATCGAGTGACTTGTATGTGTTAAAAATTTAAAATATGGTATATTAATGGTCTCATTAATCTTTTACAGTTTACATTTTTTCCCATTTATTGTTAAAACATTTTTACTACAATCTGGGTTTATGAAGTGTTTTGCACATCACATGCGTTTGTTTTGAAATTAATTTCCTAAAACATGTTATATTTTTATTTCATTAATTTGGTATCATATTAATTATTATGTGTATATCTATTTTCAAAAAAATAACTTTAATTTATTCTTAATGGTTAATGTACATTTGTTAAAAAATTACTGTCTTTATTAAATAAAATGAAAAAATTGGGGAAACATAGAAGTTGAGGAACCAAATTATTCAAATTGACATATTATTGTGTGGTGGAAGATTTTATTACCAATTATTACCATTTAATAAATTATCTATCTATTTTTAGGAACATTTGGTATGTTATATCTCCCATTAATGAATACCTTTGGGTATTTTCCAGAGTGCCACTCCCCATCCACTAGAAAATGGCACACACTCTCCCACTTACTAACACCCAAAAAAACACATAGGTTTTGCCAATATATTACCAATAAACTTAAAACTATCCCCCTTTCTCATTTAATACTAACTTTATGATGAATGAAATCCATTTAATCCCTTTTGTGGTATCGAAAGAGAGTTACTGTAAGAATATGTAACATCTTTCCTCAAGATCCTCTATCTTATTTTCATTATCCACCCCCTAAAATATAATTTTCTGATGATTGTACAATATAAATAGAATCCTAAATATAATTATATGATTTTTATGCAAATATTTCTTTCTAAACATAAAAATTCACCCATTTAATGGGAAACGGACATACTATAAATGTCTAGGGTGAACTACCACCACATGAAACGATGATAGTTTGTTCTTCCTATACTGCCTCCCATGGTGGATATTATGATTAAAACTCAGTGTATATATATATAATATAAAAGATATTTATAATTTATTTAATATTTTTTAATTCTATTACTAAACATATCTTTATAAATTATGTTTTTTTATATGATAATTTTTTTGGGGAAATGTGGACTATCGCCCCCTCAAAGCAATGTGATTCATTCACACAATAAATCGAATGTATTAAGAATGTTTCTAGTAAAAATATATGATATATATGAAAAATATAATCTCTAATATAATCTTATTATATTCATATATAAATATATTTCATTTTCATTCTTTTTATCAATGTGACAATAATATAGAAACAACATTCATGTGTATATACAGACAACTATACCCATGAACAGTGTCTTCCATTTTATACTTCTATATTATATAGATTATTATAATAAAAATATAATTAATATTTATTATATTTATGACATTGAATAAATTTTTGAAATCATTGTATATGTATAAGGACCCAATATATTACAAATTAAGACTCATGAAAAAAATAAAGTAGATATTACCCAAAGTGAAACCATAATGTAGAATGGTTAACAAGAGGGTAATATAAAGTAATAATACACAAATATGGAATTCTATATAATAGTATGGTTCTATTTCCAATGTATTATAAACATATATTTATTATGTTTCATGTTTGTATGAGTACGAAAAGGGTCACGAAACAAGGTAAGGGCATTTTATATCACTTTTTATTTCCATAAGATATATGCATTATTCACCACAAAACCCTTGTTTAGGGTTTCTATAATACCCATAAATGAATTATATGATTCATATAATTAGATTTATGGTTATTTAAATATGCATTTTATGATCATTATTTCATGGGGTTTATGTTTAAATGTTACCAAATCGATAAAGTAATTTAGTCTTAATTTTCCTTCTCTGAGATACATACCATATAATGCACCTATTTATTTCATGAGGTATATATACTAACATTGAAATTTAATATCATGAATATAATTATTTTCATGAAATTTCAAGCATCATGTAATTCCATTTTAATAAATGAGGATAATGTTTCATTGTTACAAAGTGGTAAGAGTTCATTGAAACAATCTCATTGTTTTCGAGTTTTTTTATGATTATGCTTCCTATGATGAAATATTATTATCTATCTCCAATGAAAAATAATTATTTTACTTCTCATATATTTTGTCAATATATATTAATATAGTTATACATGTATTTATATAAACTGGCATATTATATGGCTAATAAATTGTTTTTATGAAAGTTCGACATTACTTCTTTACTCGATCAGAAATATGTGTTCTCTCAAAATAATGTTTTCTAAAAGGGTTTTTAAAATATTTTAATTAATTAATTCTATTTTTTCATTTTAATTTAACATATTTATTAAAATATTTTTTGATGATATATTGATTTAACTTCAAAATATTTTTAAATAAATTGTTTTTAAAACCTTTTCAAGCTTTATTTATTTGTTTTCAAATCATTTTCAAAGAATTGTTTTTTAAAACATTTTCATGATTGGATTATAGGTTTTAAATTTATTTTCAAGAAATTTATTTTAGAAAATAAATATTTCATTATATGTTCTAAACGTGTTTTCAAATAAAATGGGGTTTAAAAATTTTTGAATATTATTTTATAAGATCGCATGGAAAATTGATTTAAAAATTTTATTCAAGATAATTATATATGTTTTAAATGGAAAGGGTTTAATAAAGGATTTCCAAATTTATTTTGATGTTTTCAAATGATTCTTAATTAAAATTGTTTTCAAAAGGTTTTTTAATTACTGTTTCAATGAATAAATGATATTTTCCAAAAGTAATGTTTTTTTTAAAGATTATTCTAAATTATTTCCCATTTAAGATAAAATATATTGGTATTACTCATTCCATTATGGGGAAATGATTCTATGTTTCCATTCATATTATTTCTCTAAAAAAATTATTTTTTCACATTATGATTTCTCTAAAACTATTTTGTTTTTCACATATTATAGGCTTTGGAAACTCGTTTACTATCACATTTTATGGTTAGCATTTAATGATTATGAATCTTTTATTTTTTTCAATAGTTTATGATATGATTACATGTTTATGATACCAATTCAATTTCATGGGTTATAATATGATTTTTTTTCTCAATTGGGGTATATGTATATATGATTTCATTTTGAGAATCATGGGACCTACACCCCTCTCTAATGAATTGGTTAAATATTTATATCTCATGATATAGAATATGATGTTTGTGGGAGTGAATCATGAATACAACGCTGGAAATGGGTGTGAACTATGAATTAAAATATTGTGTGAGGAGTGATGTCATGAAACTAAGATGTTCATGGGAGTAAACTATGACTACCAATGTGGTATGGGGAGTAAAAACAATCTACAATGATGGCATTGGTAGTGATTCCTAGACTAATATATTAATCATATTATATTCTTATGTGTTTTCCACAATTCTATGTTTTATTACTATATTATGATTTCATAGATTATTTCTTCATTTCCATATGATTCATGTGTTTTGAGTACATAATAATTATTCTCTGGTTCCTGTTTAAGAACGTTCATATGCAAGACTTGATCTTCGGATTTCATCATACTATTTTCATAACCCTATGATAATTTTTATGATTATATGTCTCCCTTGTTTACCCTAACTGAGCATCATAGCTCAACCCTTTTAATGTTTCCTTACCAGGTTATGAAGATATGTATTAAGTATAATTTTCCTAATAAGGGTTTTAGTCATGAAGAACCTAGAGGGATATAATGTTGTGAGATTATGTACCGGTGTTTTTGTTTCCATGTTTCGAAATTTAGTAGTATTATACGGTCATTATGGGTATGTTTTTATAACGTCTTACAAATTACAAAAATGTTATGTAATGTCTATTAACATCAATACTAGGATGTTATAGAATTGTTGGACTAGAAGGAAGAAGGATGTTGTAGAATTTATAGTGATATTTTTAAATTTTCTATAGGTGATATATGAGCATCAGAATATAGCTGGGATTTTCTAGTCATTTTCCATTATTTAGTGGAAATGGGATGATGTCACTCTAGGGTTTTTAATGGTTTATCTAGGAAAAAACATTATATTAACATTTTATGGATGATTATATATCGAATAAAGAAGGTATAAAAATTCTTGCATATTATGGAGACATTCATATTTGATGTTATTAATAGTATTTACGTGATTGAGGTAGCATGGATGCATGTTTTTCCTATGAGTATCATTTTATGTAGAGATAATCATTTAACATCATGATTCTAGAAGTGTCTTCATAAGGTTCTAGAATCATAGTTTCTATTGATTACATCCTTTCATCACTAGACTCATTATCAATTTAAGTGGACTATTCAGTATATGTAGGATATGTTATGGACCTATGTTTTGGAATTCAGTTGTTCGTTGGAGCAGCATGTGTACCTCATGGAGATTTCATATAATAGTAACTACTAGGATTAAAACCAAATGGAACAATTCCATGATTTTATTGGAATTATATTTTATTATTCCTATTGTTTGGTTGGGGGAAAGGGATTCAGTTATTGTTGGGCCTAGTCTCATATAGGATACAACCGAGTAGGTCCTGTTAATCCATAGGCGGTAAGTGATAGTAAAGAGAATGTAGAAATCCAACAATAGAAATCAAATATGGCCACTATAGATTGAGGTTGGTCATCATGTTTTCTGTTAGGTGTCTCCAAGGTAGGGGAAAAGTAATATTATAAAATCTAGAATGTTACAACTCAGGATTTCTGAGACATTTGAGATAGTGGATAAGGCCAATCCATAGGCGTACCCATTATCCCATCCACAATACTAGAGTTCCATTCATGATGTGTTGTATGTGTCACACCTTTGTATATATTATTTAGACCCTTTTCATGTGATATATGTAGTAGAAATTGATATTGGGGTTGATTTATGCTCTGAAGAGTATATGATATATATTGTTGATTATAGTGAGAAGTATCTATATGGTAGGACTATACCTTTTTCGAGTCCAGTCATAGAATGGGTTAGTTCAGGAGGATCCCCGATAGAAGGAATATGATAGGTGAGAATTTTGTATAGACATATTCACCAATATCTCATAGTTATATATAGAGAACCTCTAGGATGGTCTCTTATAAGGTGGGGAAGTTGTAAGATTCTATTTTTCTATTTATATCCCTCTTTCAGTTTTTTGTTTGAGCATTGGATGTCAAGTCTTGTTCAATGATATATATCCTTTATATTAGAAACAAACCGATTTTTTCAGGATGAATGTTTTTTTTTTGAATTAATTTATTCCATTTAAAAAAAATTAATGGTTTATTAGGGTATTTCATCCTTTGGATGTATCAGGACATGTTTGGGGTTCATATCCATAAAATTGGGATAAAAATATCTTAATACCATTTAAATGATGTGTAAAATTTTTAAACAATATATAAATGCCTCTAGTCAAATTATATGAATAGTTTTGGGATCTTAACTAATTTAAAAATTGAAATGAATATACAATACGAAATTAAATTACACATCATGTAATAACCATATTGATAAATATTAACCCAAGGAGATGAGTTTTTTTACATATCCCTCTAAGAAGAAATACCTGACATGAAAACATATTATAAACAATGTATTAGATGCAAAATAGTTTTTATTCCTATTTGGCAGTTGGTTTCTCATTCCACCTCAAGTTTAGCCTTCTCCTATTGACCTAGGATATAATCCAAAAAATTTCTAGGATCATTTCTTCCATTATGTATTCTTTTTTTGTCTAATAAACCATTGGTAAGTCATTGAATCCTATTTCCCCTCTACTTTGGTTGTTCTCTTTTAGGGATATAGAATCCATGGAATAATTTTGGTTATGATGATTACTTGGTTTTTTTTGTTCTTCTTGTGATATTGTGCACCATATTCCTTGTTAGAGTCACACTCTTGTAGTTTTTCATTAATCATCGGTGTGAGGTATGGTCTTTGACCAAAACACTTTGGTCTTTTTAACTTCATGTATATTAAATATTGTGATTTCACAAATATAATGTGTCATCTAATTAATATATTTATTGATAATTGATGAATTATGGATTTGAATATTATGTTAGTCTCTTGTATTCAATTATTAATGAAAACTAGTTTATGTGTGGCCCATTAGATGGAGAAACCCTTGATTGTAATTTAATTTTCTAATGATATAATTTGTGTTTATCAGGTCATGAGTCCTCATGTGATTTCTTGAAATAGAATATTTGAATATTACATGTTTGGTGAGATGGATAATGATAAATTGATATACAAAAGAAGCTATTAATGGAGGATAAATATTAATTTTCATAATTATGTATTGTTTATTTTGATATCATATTGTTATATCCTTTCTATTATGATATGTTTTGATTAAATTATAAAATGTTTAAAGACTACAATCGACTATGAATAAATGTTGAAATTCTGGTATATCGGTCTTATCCCTAATTTAATTACGAAAAGATTATATACCAGTATTTTCCCAAACTAAATGGTGAAATGATTATATAATAGGATTGAACTAGATTAAATGATGAAATTCGTATATACAGGGTGTGTCCCTGATTAATGGTTTTAATGCTTATTCCCTCGATCGATCCCTGATTTATTACTAAAAGGAGTATATATCAGGATTGAACCAAATTGTGTAATTTATACCATGGATATATAGTTATGGTTGGAATGTTCATGATATATTCTTAGATATATGTTGAAATGGATCTGATGATGGTTTTTTTCTACCCTGGTTTTTTTATTTTGGTTGGCCTGGTGATGACACATTCTCAGATACATTTTGAAATAGTACCGAAGTAGGTTGATGTTGTATTAATTTAATTGTTTGATTAATTAATACACTTATTTATTTTATTATTTCATGAACATAATATAATATATGTTAATATTTGATATGGTGGTGTCAACATACTGGGTTATAATCACACTGTATTTTGGATTCCAGTTGGTACCAGATCATATTTCATGGATTTTAGATTGGAAAATGGAAATAGACATTCCTATTGAATGATTATTATTGGATTGGTTAGGGATTGGATATATGACTAACAAGGTTATTTCTATTGGGGAATTTTTAGACCATATTTTTTTCATTTAGTCTTTTAATTTTGTTACTTTTATCATGATGACTAGTTACATTTTTCTGGTCATTATAATATTTTTTTTATTATTTATTTGATTATTAAGTTTTCATTAATTGATTGGTATTACAACTTTATTGTATTGTTTCTAAAAACATTTCCACTTTGATGTGATTTATAATATTTATTTTTGATGTTCTTTAACTCTGTAATCAAAGGTATTGCCTATAAATTTCATTTATCTCACCCATTCTGCTAGGTGAGAGACACAATATTACAGGAAGGTGTGCTTGCGGTCCTATAACCAACCTATTTTGGCCACATGAGGGTGTTATGGATTGGGGTAAATCACATTTAATTTAACACACAATAAATTTATAATAAATTTTACATATAATTAATTAAATTTCATTGATATCCCCAATGCACATAACAATGATTTATAAAAACATCATTTTTTCATTCGTTGAACATATAATTTATATTTATATTTTAAAACGTTCTAAAAATATATTTTTTAAATTAAAAAAAATTATTGAAATTGGAATAAAAAAATAATAACAGGGTAAATATTTGGGGTTTTTCTACAAATACTTCAATTTCTAATGAATAGTGAAAATTTTAAATTTTAATGGAAAACTGCATTTTCAGTTAAATAATTTATATTTTTAGTTTCTATTTTGAATTTATTTTACAATACAATTACATATGTTTTATATAAATTAATCCAAATTAGGTTATTAGAATCATTTTATACTTGATTTTAGATTAAAAATTTAATAACCTTTTGAACATTTTCACTATAAAACCCCACTTTCACATCATGTATACGAGATTGATTTTAAATTATATTTATCTAGTTATGTGTATTCAATTTGGAAAAATATATTCCATATTCGGAATCAGAAAATTTTATAATTTCATATAAGGTCAACTTAATTTTTAACCAAAATAAACAGTGAATGTAGTAAAAATTAATCGTTGAGGTTAATGTGAAAATGTGTTCACAAAGTGGTTAAACTATAATTATATGAGTAAAAATTTCCTCAAATAGTTTATTAATTTAATTGAATTAATTTATTAAAATAATTTCAAAATAATCTATTAAATAATTAAATTTTTGACCACTTTCCATTGAAGAAGAAAGATATAATAAAATAATTAAATAAAATACATAAAAGATACATTTCAGACATCTTGTATCTATAAATCTAAAGGATATGTAAAAAACAACTAATATTTGTATATGTATACCAATTTGAAATATAAACATGATTTTTATCATGATTATTAACTTTTGTTTGAGAAGATATAACAACATTAAATTCTTTTGAAACGCTAACACGTTAATTATTTAGTAAAAAATTGAATAAAATAAATTATACAGAAATATTAAAAGTGATGTAAATTTAAGAGATTATTATACTCCATTATTTTTATGAAGTATATATTATGTGAAAAAGGCATGAAAATAATATATATCAACTTCATAATTATCATGATATTTTATTAATTTAATTTATATGAATGAATTCATAATTTATATTAATGTTACATTATAATAATTTATGTTTAATTAAATGATTTAATTTTTTTGAAGCGAATATATTCATACGAGTGACTTATAAATGAATACAAATATATATATATATATATAATTTTCCATTAATAGACCAATTATTTATTTTTAATGAATATATAGACATGTAGATATAAAAATAATATGTTAGGGTGATTAAAGTTAGGAAGGTTTTTTCATGTTAATTTTTTTCTTAAAATTATTTGATAACACAAAATAGATATATTTTAATTTAGATAATAAATATATAATTTTTAGGATAAAATCATTTAATAAGGATATTTTTTATTTTTGGTTTAATGTATAAATTACCAAGGTTAAAAATACTTGTTACCGTAGTGAAAAACCAATATGGTAAAAATAAGGAAACAAAGACATTGATGGAAAAAATGATCAACACATGTGCTTAATTGTGTGGTGAAAAATTTTCATAACCATATCATCCTTAAAAAACATTCATTATCAATTTTGGATCTACCTTACATAATATTGACCACCCAATTGTGAGTATTTTTTATTATTTGCAATAATTCCACTACTCATCAACTACAAATGGAATTTTACAACCCTCACTTCTTCACACCCACAAAACACTTTGGATCAACCATTAACTAAAAATATATCCTCTCAAAAAATCTATTTTCATCTAATAATCCTTATTTTTCTAATAAATCCAACCAATCAAGGCATTATTCTAGACCTAAAGAGGATACCTGAAGAAGATGTAATGTTCTTCAACATGAATCTTTATGTTACTTATATCTCCCTATAAATAAATGCAAAGTAAACCAAGATGATATAATAACCATTATATATTACATATATTTATATTTTTAATAATATTTTAGTTACCTAAAAAAACTCTTTCTTCCATCAAATGTGATATGTAATCATTTTTTGCCTGTACAATGGACTACCGCCTCATAAACCGATGTTGTTCATTTTTCCATTCCCAAACCTCAAGGATGGATATGATGTATACATTTGATATTTATATTATATTTAATCATTTTGTGTCACTATATCATATTTGTGTTTCACTTTGCATTCCATAGTATATATTTGATAATTTCGCTCATCTGTATAGCGGACTACACCCTCACCTAGGGATGTGATTCATCTTTCACTAGCACGTCACATTGAATGTGATAAAGATAAATTTAACTATTGTACATCATATTAATTAATTAATTTTGAAAATAATAAAATATATATTTTTCTATAAATATTTTATATATCATTTTCCTTCTTTTATTTTAACACTCATAAATGTGGTGGAATTGTTTGTGTATGTGTGTACTACCACCTTCATGAAATAATGTGACTCTATTTTTATCTCAAATATACATAGATGATATATATATGTATAAGATATTATAAATATGACATCACTAAAATTATACAATGATAAAACCATACATTCCACCTATCCATTATGGTTAGTGAAAAATAGAAACATTACACAAGAGTATGCACCCCCTACCATATCAATGATCATAACATAATTATGTTTTCATAATCATAATTAGTTATTTGATTAAAAATTAAAATTGATGTTAAAATGTTATAATTATAACATGATTAACACTATAGTGATCATATAATTATATAATATGAATAAGACTTAGAGTATTCATAATAGTGCATGAATAATAAAACGAGGAAACAAACATTCTTTTATGATTGTCAATATTCTCTTGAAACTATCAATTTCATAAAATATTTTATTATTAAACATTTAATTTCTATTAAATATCCTTATTTATGTGTGAATGATATGAAAATTTTATAAACCATATGTAAATTATATATAATCAGTTTAATTTCAATGCTATTTTATTAACTCTGGAATATTGATAAATTTGTATCCTTTAATCAATATAGATATTTGATATTGAATTTTTTAAAATTAAATCAATTAGTCTATATATGAGTAATTTTTTAAATTAAATACATGGGGTTGGGACCAATTAATTAAATCTCCATGATGCATGATTATTCTTAGGTGACAAATCAGTTAGCCAAATTAGATGGGGGTTTAACTAGTATGTTTTAAACCATCTTTTGAAAAGCCTTGATAGTAATGGTATTATGTTCTAGTGAAACATGAAATCCAATAATAAATGATTTCTTCAATTCAAAATTTAATAATTGTTATCCATGAAATTTTTTCTATGATATTATCTATATATGAATGTCATTATCATTTACTGATTCAATGAAATTTTTTCTCTATTATTTAATTTTATACTTTTATTATTTCTTATCTTATCATGATAGTAACGTTATTTAACCAGAATTTGTTGTTATTTATTTAACATTCCATGTTTATTGTGGTTATTTTTTCATGATATATTACTCTTTAATTAACCTATGCGGATCATTTCTGCTCAACCGTATTTGGTTTCCATTCCCCATGTTATGAAGATGAATCCGTGAAATTATTTTTCAAGGATATTGATAATTTTATTTTTCTTTTTATTAAAATTTATTTTATGTCCCCAATGTAAAATAGATATCTTGTATGTAACTATTCCATCAAATATTCCAAACTTTTTGATCCTTTATAATGTTATTCCTGGTATCCATAAAAATTTCATAATGGAAGACACTCACTCAGGGTTAGTGGGTTGGGGTCATTATAGGGTCTATATTTTTTTAATAATGTACTAATATATTCCTCTTCATGTTTAACTTAAATTTACACATCAGTAAAATTTTAAGAGAAATTTTTTAGATTTTACAATAAATAATATTTGAAAATTTAAAAAAATTTCTTCTTTTAATCCTAATATATATGATTTTTTATTTATTTATTTATTAAAATATTACATTTTAATAAATTGAATCATTTTAATCTATATTTTGTAAAATTTACTACCAAAAAACATATCTTGTTAATCCCAGAATGCCAAAATAAATTTTAATATTTCTAAATATATAATATCAGTGGAATATAATAGATAAATTAAATGTTAAACTTCTTTAATGGATGAAAATTCGAATCCATTATTCTTGGTGGATTATTTCGCATAAATATCCCATTCTAAAAACCAAAATTCATTATAATAGTAATCCTAGAAAGGTCATGTCATTATAAAGGGATCAAAAACTAACTACATAAATTCTTATATTAATACATGGTCACTATATTTAACTAATGAATGGTCACATTATTTTCTAAAGTTATAGGCCATCATAAACTATATAATTTAGTAGAATGTAGTTAGATAAAAAATCAATCTTATATTTAAATAAATATAATACCACATCAAAACATAAAAATATCTATAACTTCTTATAAATTTATATAAAATAAAATTTAGAATTTTTATAATTGATTTTATGATTCATGTTATCTTCTAACTCATCGGTGTGTCACCAACAATGTGTAATAGTATGTGTTACACCTAGATTTAAATTATGGAATTATATTTATCTTATTCCATCCTATATTTAAAAATAGTGTATACTTTCACTATCCTGTAGGAATATAAACTTTTGTGAAGCCATCATGCCATCACATATATATCTAAATCAATATATGACATTTGTCATTCCTTATAAACACTAAACTCCATCAAAAACTTCAGGCCATTTTTTATGGATCAAAACTATGATGTAACTATTTACCATCATATATACCTAAAAAATGGTGTGTAGTATATATAAATTCCTTTTTAGATCTAAACCAGTTTATACTTTTTTATTTTAAGATAACATAAAAAATAAAATATTGTAAATATATCAACTTATATATGGATTTAATCTCTCGAGATCCTACCCATTTAGATTTTTTATATATATTATTCTAATCCTATAAACATTATAAAAAACGAGTTATTTATCACTATGAATAGAATTATTAGTTATTTTTTCCTAATTTATCAATGAATTAGTTTTATTTGATCCCTTTAAAAGATATTCTACACCATGTTGAGGTGAAAAGTGATGTAATTATCCAAAGCATAGAAGAATGTCTTCATGAATGATTTATTGAATTTGTATTTAATCTATAAGTGTGTTAGAAACTATTAAATATAGTTTATTGTGTGATGAGTAATGTTACATCCTCTGTGTTTTTACATGTATATTCGTATAAAAAATATAATAATTTCCTTCCAAAATAAATAGTAACAGGTAATGGGCAAGGCACATAATGTTTATTTCATGATTCTGATAGTAACTAGAGGATATTTCATTTTCATGTTTGGCATGAGGAATCAAACACATACCTAGAATGATTTAATGACTGTTATTACTAGTATCATACAAAAGTGAAGATATTATTTAATGAATGGTCCTCCTATGATGCTTCCATTAACCAACATGGATGTTTCCCAATGTGAAAATTAATAAATATTATAATGTGTAGTCAAAAAAATCATAAAGGTTTTTGAATTCCATATGTAAATTTAAATTTTGGTCTCAAGTGATTTTGAGTTAAAATATAGAATTTTCCATATAAAAACAAGTAAAAATTAATTTTATGGTTTTGTTATTATATGAATGAGGTTATTAACCTTGGTCTAAAATTTTATGAAATTAAGATGAATGAATATTTTAAAAATATGTAATAATATTTATTAAGAGAATATTAATATTTACACTTATAAATATATAATATCTACTAAAAAAGGTCCCAAATTTTAATTTAAACTTCATAGCTGAGTCTATAGTAGAAAAGTTTTCCTAGGATAGATGCAATCTCAGTTTAGGTTCGGGGTCCTAAGACAGGCTTTAAAACTTGGTTTTTTTATTCCATCTCTCATTTTTTACTCGTATTCATGTGATGGAGGGGTAATTCGGTTTTATTCAATAATAAATATAGATAGGGAGTTAGTGGTATATGTTCAATATGGATTAATTCCAGTATTTATTTATTAGAAAAGGATTTATGTTTCATAACTATGGTGAAAATATAAAAACAAAAATATTCTGAGATTCACCATGAGGTATGCCATTAATTTATACTTTATACCATTCTCCAAAATAGAAAAAAACTTTATTGTATATTATGAATATGTTATATTTTCAAAATCATTATAGGCCATTATATGGTGATTTTAATTTTGAAACATATGTTTCAGGTGATTAGTAGTTAGATTTGGTTCAAGAAACCTAATCACATGACATGGAATATAATAATCCATCATGTCTATTATAAATTATTGAGATGTTTTAGAATTATGACAACATGTGATGTATCCAATAAGGACACACAATGTAACAAACCTAGAATACAACTGGGTGTGTGGCTTAGTACTTATCCAAACACCCTATGGGGGGATTCATGGCATGTCAGCCAGACGAATAGATCCTTTGAATGATACATGGATAGATGATGTGTGTGTTTATTGGTTATACACTTGTGAATAATGTGGCCATATATTCCATTATTGTTTTATATTTTAAATGTTTGGTATCTTCCATAAATTTGGGAAATACAATCTAGTAGTGGATAAGGTTGAACCACATAGTAGAAAGATGGGATTACACTCAATGTACTCAGAGGTATATTCCAAATAATATCACCATAGTGGGTTTTCACATATTTTCATACACTAGATTTAAAATTATACATATTTTTAATACATTATGAGTACATTTTCTCCGTACAACATACTGGATAGTCTCCCAACAAGATTAGAGGCTTTGACCAGGTGATGTCTGCATCAGTTATGAAAATGAAATGTGGATGATAAGGAGGCTGGAGAATCATCGTTCAGGATTTTCCCAACATAAAAGAACATAGTTACAACCTATCAATATAATGATGTCTATAAATTTCCTTCAAGGATAGTTTTGGATACTAACTATGGGATATGTTGTTACCAAAGGGTGAAAATATTATTTTTTCAACAATTTTAAATGGGTTGACAGGTATCACATTACCAAAACCTTATGATGAGATAAGGATATGTGTGATGGGTTATGGGACTTGTGTTTTGGTTCATGAATGATCTAGGTTATGTTAGCATTATGGGTAATGTAATATGGTGTGGGATATTAATCTTGATTACTTAACCTTCCATTAGTGATATAGAATTGGTATGATCATTATGCGTGATATGGAATTATAGTGTTCATGAATTTTGAGCCTTCCTTTTGTGAGAAGGAAATGTTTAATAACTTATAGGACCATTCTATCAGTTAAAATTAAGTAGATGATATTGTGGATACTCTAGAGTGAGATGGATGGTCCCACTATGTGTTGATGCAGAATATAGTTGATGGATCATACCATGAGTGATAAGGTACTAGTCAATATATTGACAAAGGTCCCTAATAGGGTTTATAAGGTATATATAAGGTATTTATAGATGACCTCCCATGAGTGGCATCAATTTAGCACAGGATCAGACCTTTTATACACTTTTAGTCTATGAATGAGATAGGTAATGTATTTGGTAGTGGACCATTATAATATAATCAAGCTAGAGATGACCAAAAATGATTTGGAGTAGTGATTGTGGTAACTTATATGGATGTAAATAGGGATCATGTTTGTATTTAAAATTGGTTTACTGTCTATATGGAATCAGTCTAGCTGGATACAAATAGTTGTATAACAATATGCTTTTATTTAGAAAATATGATACCTTATTTTTTTCTTTATTTTTCAATCATACATGAGTATTAATGTTGAATGATTATTTTATTATTTTACAAGGTTTTATAGAACCTCTTTTAAGGAATAGTCTCCCAATTGTATCAATTAGGCCCACACTTCTAGTCTTTGGCCTCTAACATTATTATATGATTTCTTGAGACCACATTACCCTCCATCTCAGATTGAGACATAGTCTGGGGTTTTAAAAGTGATATCAGAGAAAAATTATTATTAATAATTGGAATATGGTAGATTGGGAATATTTATGATTTCTATATTTTTATAGAACTAAAAAAATTTCTTGGTGACCTTCCTTACAGTGGGAAATCATGGTTAATAAGATTAAGTGATTATAATTTTTGGACTTCACCTTTTTTAGTGTTTAGTATTCAAATTTGATGAATTTTAGGAGACAATGATTTATATTTTTTTAACTTAAACTTTTTAGAAAGAATAATTTTCACATTTACGATATTTTTAATATAGGATTCACCAGGAATACATGTACATGTGTGTGATTTTTTCCATAATGATACGTTTTAGTTGTTCAATTTTCCCAAAATAACTTATAAGATGTTTGTAATAAAAATAGTCCTAGGAATTAAACTCATTTAAAACATGTTATGTTTCTATTTAATTATAACACTTGTGGAAATTGGTTTCGAACATTGTCTTGTTTTGGTTATATTGTCCCTTATTCAAGGGATGTTAAGAAACCCTTCATGGGTTAGTATTATATTTTTTTACATAAATTGGGATCTATGAGTGGGTATTTTGTTTCTTGTGGATGTGTCTTTAATTACATAAATATTCAATGATAATGTGTATTATGTTTTCTTATATAATATTTTGTGGAATCAAACATAACCATATATGTAAGATTAGTAAAGGCATGTGGAATGACTCATTCTCAGAGTCTAGGATTCTTTGATATGAATCAATATGTTCAATGCCTATCCATTTTAGTTTTGCATGCACTTTTGATGGTTTAGTGGGACTTATAGAAGATTCTCATGGTTTTGGAATGTCACAAGACTTGTGGGTTTCATAAGGTTTTCCTAGGAATAAGTGATATTCCACAAGATATTGGAAGAGTCTTACTTGTGAGAGGAGGAAAGTCAGTGAGGCTTTTGTGTGACACTAGTCAAGATGATATGTGACCCATTGGAGCATATGTTTAGTTTTATGGTTAGGTTATAAAGTAGTATACACCTGTAGGGTTTGAGTGATATCAAGTATGATTGTGGGAGTGAACATGTGAGAGGGATACTGTAATATAAATCTTACTTGAGGTGGAGAGGTAGATTTGGAATATCTTTCAATGGAAAATTATTAATGTTTGTGGAAGGTCAATGAGAGTTATATGTTATTCCTATTTAAATATGAATCCATGAACATCCTTACGAGTGGCCTGGACCAATGAATTTGGTAAATTTCATGCAATCATAATATAATGGTGAGTTTTATAAGTATAGGATATGTAACTATTTAATGCTATGTTTAAATCATGAATAACTAATAACATGGTTGAAAGGATGGGTGATAATGAATTTGGGAAGTGACACACATGTAATGGTATTGATTATCATGTTTTTCACATAAATAGTGGTGCAAGGGAAGTTATATTATGGATGGGGAACAATTGGTTATTATTTTTTATGATTTTCATTGAGAATTGATTATTGAATTATGAAGATATCATTCTAGTTAGTTGAGGATTGTAAATAGACTGTGTTTTATATTAAAACTCTAGTATGAGTTGGAAAATAAAGACCACTTAAATAATTTTTGTAAATAATATTTTTGGGAGTGGATATATGATAATAATACACCTACTATGGGTATAATAAAATCATTCATGTGTATAAAAACAACATTTTCAGGGAAATGAATGTTTTGGGGATAGAATTTGAATTATTAATATGCAATATAGATGTACATGTTTAGGAAGAAAAATTTTAATATAGTCATTTATAGAACACTATATTCATGATTCAAATATTATTTTGAGTAATTGTATGTGAATTTTAATAATGACTGTGATAAAGTTATTATGGTCTGAGAATGATTAATATCAGAGGTATGTTGGTGCATGGAGTGGGAGTATAATATATTGAGTTTGTTATTGGTGATCTATTTAATGAATTTTAATAAGCTTCAGGATAATACTTTTTTTGTGGGTTTTGGGATTTCCTTGTGATGACTCTATGATATAATACATCATTATTATGTGATTTGATAAAATTATAATAGTTGAGGTTGATTATTTTGGCAGAATTCAGTTGGAGGATGAATGACTAGTGCTTTCCTGTTGAATTGTATGATGTGGGATAAAAATGGTTTGGAATATTTTGTTAGAACATTGGTTTTTTGAATGACCTATTAAAATTTGATTCATATAATGGGGATCTACATGGATATGAATTATCATTATGTGTGAGGCCTTATGAATGGATCCAAAATAAGAAATGGTATTAATCAAGTGATAATGCTTCATTTTCTTAGTGGAGATGACTGTGTGGGAGCATCCTCTCGGTGTTGGAATGGATAATGAGTGAGAGGACTGGATTTTGGTGAATGCTGTGATTTAGTTATGTGATTTCTATAATTGATGTTTATTTGGGATTTTGAGATGGAAAAAATAATGTTGGTTGTGAGTTGATATCTGAGGTAGTTCAATATTATTTGTTACAGTACTACCAAAACATATTGACGATAAGAATAATTATGGCAGTAATTTTGTAATTACATAAATCATTGTGATTTTTCAATTCCAAAGGAAGTTTTATTTATTTTTCATAGGTTTTTATAATGGGGAAATGGTAATTTTCTTTAGAAAATGCTCTTAGAATATATATTTTCAATGTTCATTTGATATCAAAATAAGGTGTTAAACCTTATTTTAGATTTTAGAGAATATTAAACTAGTTTTTTTAAAAAATAATTTACACGATAAATATTAATTATTCTACTAATAGTAACTCAAATATCAACTAAAAAATGGAATGTATTGAAATTTTGACTTCACTTGTGATTATTTTATATTTGTTCTTAGTAAGGTGAGATATAATCAATGTTCATGTTATAATTCTTGGGATGGGCATTAAAACATGGGATTATTGTTCTTTTGTGTTTTATTATTATTCCTCAAAAATTTTATTTCCCCCACTCACATTATACACTGGGTATATTCCCTCAAAAATAATTTACATGGGTATAAGAATGAGGATAAAGCGGTTTATCAAGCTTTAGATGATCAAAACTATATCAGTTTTTTAGCTGTGTGGTGCAAATATGAGCCTATAGATTTGAAAAATCACTATGTGGTTTGATGAATATTTTACTTTTACATAATATTCTAAATTTGTTATTGATTTATATATTTTTATGTTTATTGGACACTTAAAAATGCATTAAGGGACATTTTGTTTTTATTTTGGGTGAAATTGTTGATTTGGGTGATTCATAGGGATTTTTATTCTGGAAACCTGACAACACATTGAAAATTAAAATTCACAAGCCATGTGATATTAGTTTTTTTAATGGTAGATAATGATGAATATAAGGTTTCTTCTATATGGGGGCATTTTATGTATCTCTGTTAGTACAAGACCTGATGTGTTGCTGAGTACTTATCCAGGCAGACAATGTGGGGTGATATAGTGTGCAAGCTACATCTCTTGACCCTGTGTATGGAAAATTTATAGAAACCATGTGAGGTGGTTGTCTATATTTATGTGAAAAACATGGATTGATACCCCATGTGGAGTTCATTTTTTTTATTTTTGGTCCCAACCATGAATTTGGGAAATTCACATAGGGATGGGATGAGGAACTATAGTAGAAAATTTTGAGTACTCACCATTAACACTGAGGGTAATGTTGTAAATATTCTCTTAAATAGTATATCACATGTTTTAATTATCGGGGTGCCGAATTGGATGTATTTAGAGTTTATTTTGGGTATTTTTGTCATATATAATTTTTTGGAGTGGCTCTCACTCATGTAACAATAATTTATGAGATAATGTTTTAATATTTTTATGAACATATCATGAGGGTCCAAAAAGGGTATGAAAAGAATATTTTGGGTTAATACATAGCTTCCAAGATCTTATTATGGGGTTAAAAAATGATGAGTACTATAAAAAAGAAGTGATTCTTGTTATGGATAAAGTCTACAAGTTTGGGATCACTAAGTAGTGATGTATAAGATTTAGTGATTGAAATTATAGATAAGGGGCTAGGTCATGACTGAATAGTTCCCAATTATGAGTGGATGACATGTTTGAAGGGTTCTGATCCCTATTTATTGTTCCATGTGTGTTCTTGGTTTTCAACATATGATATGAGACATACTTCTATGAGGGATATATATCTTACAGAATATACCCTCTATGATTGATATTGTGTTAAAAATTTCACTATATGTGAGATGAGATCCTTGTGTACATGCATTAGGGAAATGGATTAAGCATGAAGTCATACATTGATGGTGGATTTGACCTTATATTGAGTGAGATAAAAATTGGTGGCATTATAGGTAGCATTTTGTGAAAACTGGTCATGTTAAGATTTTTGTGATACATGGTTGATAAACCCCACCATGTGTGATAAGGTATTAGTCAAGAATTTTACATTTGTTATACATTGTGTAATATTGTATATGATGTGGTTTGATGGACGAGCTTCCAAAAGTGATAAGTGTGGGTCAAGTACCTAGACTATGGACAATACATTGTCCCTTAGGGTGGTAGTATGGACTTGTTGGACACACTACCCTGCAACTTCATCTGTACATTTAGGTTTAGTGAGTAAACATACAATAAGTATTGGGGTAGGGATTATAAACAATTTCGGTTCAATGTGTAGATGTTGTTATTCCATTATAACAATGAATATATTATTTTTAGGTGTCATGGTGTCTTGATTGGAAAATGGTTACAAAATATGAGTTTTTATCTCATTAGGAGTCATAGTGGACTAGTTATCCTAAGACATGTTAGTGAGAATGTTTTTTATAAATTTATTTAATTCTTTATATTAATCATTTAAGATGTTAATATCACATATGAATTTACTTTCTTGAAAATAGTTTATGGATATGATATTGGTGTGGTCTTATGAAAAATATATTTATCACCCTTTATGTTATTTTTTGTGAATGTATAAAGAAGATTTTTATATTCATGTTAAAAATAGGGCCTATAGTCTGTAAGAAATAGACCTATGTTTCTTGATTTCATGGAAAATCCTGATGGGTATTTGGTGATTTTATTTTGGTATGGCCTAAGAATGGAAGTAGGGACCATGTGGGTGTTTAACATCGGATTAATAATTATAAGTGATCAGGCCTTTTGATAAACACATGTTATATGAAATTATTATTCAGTATGGTGTATTTGATATAACAATTTTTTTCATCTGTGTACTCTAATTGTTTTGATGAATTATTATCTGGTTATTGATTAATATTTTTTTACTCTAATTTTGATTCAAAGTCTCCCATTTAAGTGGATTATTCCCTCACCACAAGTTGGTAGCCTCTATAGTACATTGAGGTGTGTACGAGACCACTTATCCATCAGGATAAAATTGGTTTATAGGTTTGGGTGTTATCTAAAATTCATCAAATGATGTATACATCTACTATAAAATCCTAATCCATGAAAAATAGGAAGCTCATATATTTCTCATCACTCACTAACATAGTTCTTAATGTATAAGGTGTTAAAATATTATTACTATATAACACAAGAATTATCATCTAAACAAAAAATTAAGGGAAACACATAGACATAATTCCAACACCCATCATATAATACATCATGTAATTAATGGGTTTAATCATAATTGAGGTGAACCATGAAGGGTAACCATAGTGGACAAGAACTGGGGTTTTGTAACTAATCCTCCAAAATCACAATCAGGGATAAAGTCCCCCCTTATTGAGATATACTTAATATAAAAATCATTTATTAACATTAATTATACCATTTATGTGGATTTATTATCTCTATATTTGGATTCATAATAAAAAATTTATCATCACAAGTCCCACCAAAATATTTTCATAACTAAAATTTTTGATAAATTTATCATAACCACAGAGAAAAAATCCCTTTTAAAATGTGTTTATAAAATATCCTATTTATGTAAATCAAACTGATGAGTTTACAATTAAGGATGAGGAATAAAATAATTATTTATAAATTAAATAGTTTGTAAAAAAAATAATTCTGTTATATCCTCTAGCCACCTACCAATACATAGAAGATGAAATTTTCAATGAAAAGTATGTATCATACATCTAGAAAATCCTATGGTTGAAATTAAACTTCCTAAAATATGAGAAGACACTATATAATGGCCATGATTATCATATCAAAACACACGATAGTCATTCCCATCAATATTGATCCCATTTCCCTACCAATAGCATAAATACCTAATTTTAGAAGAAAATATTCCCTTTAACTAAAACCCTTTGGGTGATTTATGTAATAATTGAAGGTGATTCACCCATATATGTATATTAGGCAAAGGTAGGTATGATGTGTTTTAATTTCCCCCTATTTTTCATCATTTAGTAGGCCTCAATAGATTAAATGTAGATCCCTATTTAATGAGAAAATCCATAGACAAAAAAAGAATCATCGCGTCTGTTTTCACTTAAAAGGTGATACATCTATGTGATATTCAACGTACTAAGTAAAACTACATCATCTACAAAGTAAAAATAATATATAAAGGCTTTGTTATAGTAAGAAATTACTACACATGTATCTTGTTTCCAATGTATAAAAAGATTAAACAACTTTTTAAGGTATAAATCGAATCAGAAAGATTTATAAAACCTGTATGTTTTCAAATCCACCAAACATTATAAGAATGGTTATAATTACATGATTTATACCCCACATCTTGTATATATCAAGATATACGGTGGTAAGAAACAATGGTTATTATAAAATTATTCTGTTAAAATCCCTACCCCATTGTTATAAGGGTCATTTTAATCTAATTATTATTTCTTATAAAATCGACCAAAAAATAGGATTCCCCATATACCTAAAAAATCATCCTAGAAGTTAGTGCTTTTAAAAATTAATAAAAATCCAAATAAAAAATTACATATATGTCACCTTCTCCTAAATGAAAATGAGCGATTTCTCATGGTGATCCAATAAGGATAACTTATCACAAAAATTACACATATTCATCCCTATAAAAGTAATAGGGTAAATTGGAAAAAATTTAACATCCTTATATATATATAGTATTCTTTAAGAGGTTGGTAAAAATGAAACACCACAATATTGACATTGATGTTTTTTTAAAGCTAATAGAACACATTATTTCGAATATTTTAAGGTTAAAATTTCTGACACAATGTTTGTATTAGTACTGACATTAAAATTGGGATTATATTTTTAAATTAATAATTATGTTGAAAATAAAATATATATTAATGAACCATCTTTAAAAAATTACTACAATTCAGTTCCTATAAAGATGAGGTAAAAAAATAACAATAAGGTTATCCTAAAGTTCTAGGAACTATTACTGAATTTCCATTACCACATTTTCAATATAAAATTAAAATTTTAAATGGAATTTCCACATCCCCATCCCATAAACTACCGACAACTATTGAATAAATTTCTATCTAATATCAAATATCTCTTATGATGAAATATATTTAATTTATTAATATGATTAACATTATGAATATAGAAGGGAGCATTCTTGTGATGACTTTGTTTGGGTTAAGTATTTTACTATTTTAAAACAAATTCAAAAAATATATTCTCTTTTCATATAATGTTAGAACCATAATAAATTACAATTTCAAGAATAAAGTATCCTTTTTAATGATTTTCTTACTTTATGGACTGTAAAAAATATCATCTTCTTAATAACATTAAATATTTGGTTTAAAAATTAGTCTAAATAAAATCGAAATACATTTAGTGAAATTAGAGTTTTAGATTCTCATATTTATTACCTTTATATTAGAGTATCTATAGGCCTGGTGAGAAATGGCTTAATCCAATTTTATATAATACTTTATGTGTATGGAGAAGACTACTCCATTCCAAAAAAACAACCTTATATTCTTATAATTTATTTTTATTGGTATAATAATACATAACCTCATTAATTTTTCCTCTATTGTTGGCCTTTTATTTGGTACCATTTAATTATATAAGAATTTCATTGTTAGTTATTCAAAATGCCAATGGATAACCACTCTTTAATCTAGTATTAGAATTTGGAGCCTAGGATCATTTTTAGATAGGGGTATTTTCATTAACAATTCCTTTAGAAATGTAGTTCAATATTTTGGAGGACGATTATTAGGTTCATTGAAACTATAAATATTGGGATAATGAATTTTTATATTATTTATCTCCAGATATAAGTGTATTAAAAACTACCTTAAGATGAAACCCATTCATAAATAATTATGTGTATCTCTATTGGTAATCCATAACATATAATATACTCATTATTAATTCTTATAAATAACTCATTGTATTATAAGATATAACTAAAAGAGGACAATAATTTCATTACTCTATAAAGTGATTTATGATGAATTATAATTTCTCACCCATGATACATGTAAAAATAACAAAGAGGTGTGATGTAACAACAACTATTTTCAAATAAATGGTGATTCCATCACATTCCAATAATTTAATAAATATTCATAAATTTAAATATCCTAAACCTTTATTTTAATAATATTGACATCATTATATAAAAAAAAGTGAAAAATAAATTTAAATGGATTCAATATTAAAAAAAAGAATATGATATAATCATTTTATCTCAAACATGTTCACTGGTACTTCATTTTTACTCTAAATTATAATATAATACACTGACATTAGATTAATAATCCAATCTATGAATGTTTCCACTAATTTTGTAACTAAATACCTTACCAATAATTTTCAAGATAAATATCATTAAATAATTTCCCTTGAATTATTTTTTTAAAATATGTTTAATTAATATCAAGAGAAAATTGGAAGCTATAAAAAATAGGTTAAATCTGTATCTACCATTATTTCTAAAGATTTGTTTTGGTGATTAAATATTCCCAATAGAAATACATAAAAGTCTAGAAAATAGTCTACTGAAATGTTAATCACACCAAAACATGTGATCACGAATAAATGAATAATGTTTTCAGCCACATTTTGTCATCCACTTCATAGTCAACTAAAAACTATATTCCTTGGCATATAAACTTGTTTTATATTTGGTGTTTCAGGTTTATTCGATAAAAATATAATTTTAATTACAACATTATTTCCCCATGGTGAGAATCTATGTCAGGGAATCCGCAAACCTATTCAAGGAGGCCAGATAGACCCTCATTAATTATCTTTTTAAACATAAATAGTTTAATAAATGAGTGGAAAACAACGATGTATAACACATTGAATATTTATTATATTAATCTTAGGAAATAATATTCTTTTCAAAGAAATACCAAAGAGTGGTTTTGTATGAATGTTTTATGAACTTATATGTTTCTAACAAGAATATTGATATTTAAATATATCAAAAAAATACTATACAATGGTTTTGATATCAATATAATTCCATCTCAGACACTCAAATAAATTAAATGAAAAAAGCTAACATAGATCCAACTAATTTAATAATTCAATTTTACTGCCAAAATGATCGAAATACTTTGGGAATGTTGATATTAAAAACATAATTTAGGGACCCCATAACTAACATAACTGTTTATATGTTAAAACAAGACACTAATTTTAATTCCATGTTTTTTAGTCTCGGGATATATCTATAAGTATAATTCCATTATTTATATCATCAATGACCAATGTAATTTCATGGTGGGAATGTATTTGTTCTTCATAGTGAGAAATCATAAAATCCCATATATTTTAAACAATGATATAACAGCTTAATTGATGAATTTTCATAAAATAACATAATTATTTATTTTCTATTAATATATGTCTAGTGCATCTGGTAACATTCCCACATAATGAATTGGTTCATAAGAGTCTCTATTTATGTTCTACATAACTAGAAACTTTCTTATGCATACCATTCTAACAAACATTTTCATAACAAGGGGAAAGGAATCAAAATAAAGGACATGATAAAATAAATGGTAATGGTAGACAAGGGATAAAACAATGATATAATATTCATAACGTGATCCAAAGGGTTTTATGACATGATCACACCATTTTAAAGCCACACCCTACATATCATAGATCCGATTCATTATTCATGGAAAAAATCATGATAGTTTTTACGAAATGAATCATAATCAAATCGAAGAACATGATCCATAAGATCATAATTTTGGGGTATGAAAAGTTTTATTGGAATATACATATTCATATAAAATAATTTTCTTATTATTTAACTCTTATTTCCAAAACTATCATAGGGGAATGGATTCACACCCTAAAGCATCGTAGTAGTCATGGTTCACTCCCAATAATATAATAATGTTAAATGTAACATATAGAAATGGTTTTACTCTAATTTTAGTCTAGTTTAATCATGGGATATAAAAATTTACAAAATTAATTAAAGTAATATATATATTCCACTCATCATTTATTATGAGGTGACCACCTTCCTTGGTTATAATTTTACCACCATACATTGTTATAACATAACCACCATCTTTGGTTATAATGTAACAACTGTCCTTAGTTATAATGTAATCATGTTAATTATTTATAAAATTTATATAATAAAATAATAAACACATTTCAAATGTGTACCAAAATATAACAAAACATTCATCATATCATTCTATAATGAAACATCAAATAAAATTGGTTTTATTACTTTTCATAAATTCAGTATTATTTAAAACAAGGAAACTAATTGGGTTTCATAAACATCTCAAAAATATAAAATTTAACCATCCAAAGAAAGACTAATAATTCTATAATTTTATCATATCCCTAGTAAATCATAATTAAAATAAAATATTCCATATTTAATGGAAAATTATTTTTAAATATCAATTGTAACATTTCTTGAAGAAAAAACATTTTAATAAAAAAATACGTTTAAAAAAATCACATCCCAAGTATTATATAATAATTTTATTTGAAAATAATCATGTAAAATTGTAATGGAACCATAAAAACATTAACAGGTGAGGATGATGAGAAACACTATTCATGTCATTTATGTTAAATTAAAACATTTATTTGATATGTTTGTATAAACAGTAAAACGTACATTGTTTGGTAAATGGTAAGAAGATTTATTTTAACAAATTTTGTAAAAATTCAATAATGTCAAATTATAAATATCAAAATAATGTATTAATTTTAAAAACCTTCAGCAAAATAATTCATAAAAATGTTTATTGAAGAAAAAGATAGTTTAATGAAAGAGGGAAATAAATTTGACTTTCCAAAAAACACATTTTCATTATTTTAAGTCTATAAGATGAGGATAAATAATATAAGAATGTATTTTATACAAATGAACACATGAAAAGAATCTTAATTTAATTATTGATATATATACCATAATAGTTTATCATCAGAACATAACCATAAACAATCCCGATAATCAATGAGATTGTAACAAAAAACCATTAAGGTTTTGATAAACTATAAATAATAGGACCCATGAAATAAATTACCATATATGAATATTTAAATACAAATAAAATTCTTGAGAATAATAATATTAATTCATGGATATTAGATAAACCACATAAAATAAATGAGTGGTTAATATTTCATGTGTCTTGTAGAAGTAATGGTGAGATGAAAATTCTTTACCATAGGAATCACTTTATTCATATGGGTTTGAACTTCAGGTATATGGAAGATAGATTTATTTTTAATTTATTAAATAACCATTAAATTTTTTTTCATACCATTTATAATTTACTACTAACATTTTATCATACATTAATTAATAATTCCTTATTTAAATCATTATTCCAAGTGATATTTGTTCTGTTTTTCATGTATTTTCCCATTCATTAGTTTTGATACTTGATTTTTAATCATGGTTGGATCATCTATAAAATATTGAATCTAGTATAAATATAATTTATATATATGTATGTATAATAATTATATTCAATTTTTAATTCATTCATAATATATATTTATTATTAAATTAATTTCACAATTCAGGGAGACAATATGTTGTACATATTTATGAACATTGTTTTAATTTTATTTCAAATGATTTAATTAAAAGAAGGAAAATAATAACATAAAATTAATGAATTTTTTTTATTTTATAAAGAATATAAATTCATTAAATACAACCTTATAGCCATAAATTTAAAAAAGAAATGAAAACAAAACCACAAAGTTACATGGAGGTGGTAGTCAAGACTTATGCAAGATTGGTGTTATCAATATCTAATTGTTAATATGGTAAGAAGGTATATTTTATATTATTATTATTATAGAGGTATAATAATTTCATAAATATCATATCAAAACAATAAAACCACCATATTTATTATTCTTAAAATATGGTGAGGAAAATTGTTATGTATCATTACATGGAGATTTTATGTCATCCGTATTCTAGAGTGATACTTTCACATCCCATTTGATAGAAATATGGTGAATAATGGTGTATTTATAATAATAATAACATTATTTTATATCTAGTATACCAAATGTATCATTTTATTTAAAATTTATTTTATTTAATGTAAATCTAAAATAATTAAAAAAGTGATTATTAAGGTGATTAATTGTTCATTTAAATAACTCATTTAGATCTCGAATGAAGGAAAATATGGTTAGTCTTTTAAGATGGTAAAAAGCACTGTAATTTGAAAAAATAATTTTATAATGGTTTTTTGGGTTGGTAACGATAAAATTCTCAGAATGGTGGTAGGTGGAGAAAAGAATTATTCCCTTTTACAATTGAGGGGTCACAAACTCTTGGAATTTCAAAAAATAAGAAATTAATATAAATTATTTTTGATGTTCATATTGAAACAAATTTATTATCTGTTAATATTATATGATTATGATTTTTAATTATCTCATCCAATAAAATATTTAGATGTTTGGATCACATTATTACCCTTATCTTTTTGTTTTAACCCTCACCTACCACTTTTAAAAATTACTATAATATTAAATTCTTATACACATTAAGTGTTTATAATGCTACTATAAAATGAAAATCAACTCAAAAATATATCAAAGATGTTTTTTTCCATGAAACAACCTTCAATTATCCAAATATAAGATTTTTTTAATTTTATATCACCTAATGAAATATAATTTATTATAAAATATCATTATTCTCGTTTATTACACTGTTCATTAAATTGGACATTAAATACATCATGAAAATGATAAAATTATATTATAATGCATCCATACCTTGAAATAATATAATATATTACTAAAATATAATTTGAAACATTATATATTTAAAATTATGTACCTTTTGCTAAAATTTAAAAAAAAAATCTTTTATTTTTCATTAAATTGTATAAATATTGTATTTACATTGAAAAAGAATTTAATGTCATTAAATTGTTTCAAAACTTTTATGATAATTATATAAATCTAAATTATTTTATGTAATCCTAATATAGAAACATATATTTTTATATATTTTTTTCATTATGTTTACATATAAGAGATATTTATAAATAAGAGAGTGTTATTTTGTAACATTTTAAGATTTAAATTTTATATAATTCATTGTAATGGAAATTTCTCCATTAAAAGACTAAAATCCATGAATACAGTATATTTTTCAAGTGAAAATAATCCAATAATAATTAAGATGATAAATGGGGTCTTATCATATGTTTTTTCATAGATTAACATAATTTACCCTTTACCGAGGTAATATGTTTTATTACGATAACTATTCAAATTTTAAAAAAAGTTTATTGTTTACCATATTTGAACATCCTAATTCAAAATAGGAATTAAATTTTATCATAATAAATACTTTTATGTGGATTCAATTTGTTTTGAAATAATTTTGGAAAATGTGATAAGGGCCATTTTTTAGGAAAAAATGCCATTTAAGCATAAAACCATGTGTATTCTTATTCGAAATCTAAAAATTTATTATATATATTCTAAATTTTTTTATTAAGTATATTATATATTTATTTAATTATAATCATTCACCAATTCTGATGAATTTAACTTATAATGATAAAACACATTATCAGCATAAAATGTTTTTTTCGACAAAATATTTTTAGCTATAATATTTTTCATATTAAATCCAGATATAAATTTATTCCATTTAACCTAATTAAATTATATATATAATAGTAACACTAATTTTTTATTGATGGTAAATTTAATTGAAATTGATATTTGTACATATATTTATCAATAAAATTATCATTTTTACTATACAATGGAAAATTGTGATTTTCATAAAATTATAGAAAATTCATACATATATATTTCTAATATTATATTTTAAACAACTATGTTCATGTTATGAAAGAAAATTTTAAAATTTTCTAGAAATTATAAATAATTAATTCTCAAAAAATGTAATAAAAACTATTTGTTATGAAACATGTGCTTTTCAAAAATAAAAAGAATTTACTAAATATTCACTGATTATTTAGTAATAATTTACCAATATATTTATATTGAGTATGTTATATTCAAAAAATTATTTAATCCTATTAACACCCACAAATTTAATATATAGGCTATAGTTTCCAAAAATAATGATTTTTTAATGTTATATCTTAGTTTTTTGTACACAATATTATGTGTAACACGATATATAAAAAAATTATTTAATTTGATATATTTTCAAAAATATAAATGATTTACATTATCCCCCTCTCTAATAAAATACATCCTCATAATTTTACTTTTTATTGGAAATAAAAAAATTATTTTAAAATTACTTTGTTGTTAACCCATATTGTAAAAATGTATATAAAAATTCACATAAAAGAGGGAAAATGAATTTTGAAGAACATGAAATAACTAGGAACCCAAAAAGTAAAATATCAGTGTGAAGATAAAAGAAGTGTATAGAAAAGTAATATAATTCAAATGTATTAATATAGAGTGAAGGAGATATTGGTCATGAGAAAGTTAACATCCTAAAACCATTAATCAGTGAGGTGGTAAAATACCATAAATTCATCATAATTGATGGTTATAGAATGAAATTTATATTTTAAGATCCTTCAATGTGATTTTGTGCATTCTTTAATGATTTATAATAAGAACATACAGAAATATATTAACTTGACATGTGAAATTTATTCCTTTAATAATTTTTAACCACAATCTAATCTGGCGCTCCAAATGATTGTTATTCATGATGAATTTTTTTATTGTCTGTAGCAATAAAATCATCTTCTAATAAATGAAAATCTAATATCACGATATTACTCTTATATTTAGGAATTTATCATGAAAATAATGGTTAGCACAAGATAATTATCAAAATCAAAAAACTAACATATGATGAAATACAACTTCAGTCTCTAACACATTCATTCCCTAAATAAAATTCATAATAAAAAACATTTTAATATCAATTGTTGTATTATACTGTTACACGTGAATATTTAGAAAATATTTTTTACATTATTCCCAACTAATTTTTTTATTTAAATCACTTGATAAAATAATGTTACATACAAAAAACCAAAGAAACGTATACCAAATATCATTACATACCATGATAATTAGTATGTAATCTTATAACATAATGAGATTCACCAAAATATTGTGAATCAAATTTATATTCTAACCTAAAAGGTAATCCTTACAATGAAAATAAATATCTTTCAAAATTTTACTATTTCAATGAATTACTTTTCCGCCGTCAAGATTTTCTATATTCAACTATCCATACATCCATCATTAACTTATTATCAAATTTTATATCAAACCCTAGTGTTTTTAAACCATAATAGATTATTCATCATAATACCTTGTAAAAAATTAATAAAACATCAAAATTCATCAACGTAAAAAATTAAAAGGGGATATTAGTGAAACTAAAATTATGATCATATTTACTCTTATAAACCCATGATGGTATAAATAACTTTTATATAAACCTCACATGCAAACATAAATACATCAAGAAATTTACACATCCTTTATTCCTTAAATAAGATCAAGAATTATTGAATATATATTATAAATAGAAATATTACAATATAAATCATCAATGGAAAAATAATCTACATTTAAATTAACTAATAAATTTTAATTCACCACTAATAACTATGTTAATCATCACATTGTCCCAAACGAGCATTATTAACTTAACAATAGACCAGTATTATGGTTCATCTTTCCCTTATTCATGTGTATCCAAGAATATATCCTTACTAAAAAAATAAATTTTTATGGGATATTAGTGCCACTAAAAATATGTCTCTAAATCCATAAAAAAAATATTTGAAACAATCCTGGTATGTTGCATTATTTTTGTAACTATAATATCATTATTATAAAACAAATAGACCATAATATTTGAAACCAAATATAAAAACACTTCAATCATTCCACATAAAGTTAATAAATTAAATAGGTTTCAAAATCAAATTCACCAATACTAATTTATAATTATGTGAAATATGAATCATGTATTATGATTAATCAAATTTAATTTAATTATACTTCTTAAATTTAACATAATTAATATATTTGAAATAACCCAAAACATTCTTTAGTCATTTGTAATATCTTCATCATCATTAGTAAAACCATTACATGTAATTCTTTGATGATTATTTTCTCATGATTTCCCCCACAGAAAATATTTTTTTCTTAATTACCATATATTATTCATTTAAAACATTCAATTATAAATGATTCCATAGGGTGACCATTAATCTCATCCATTATGTTATCCAAAAAATCATTTTTCCTCAATAATTAATTTCATAGTTTTATTATTTTCTAATAAAAAATCCATATATTCCACTAATAAATCAATATGATTTCTTATTCTTATATTTTATACCTGTTGGAAGGTAAATATTATTTTATCCATGGGCTTTATGAATGTAGATTTTTCTTATCATACGTGTGTCAGGAAACTCACTATATTGAGATTGTTAACCATATAATGAGATATACAATTATAAATAATCATAAGTTTTAGCATTCCATATCATATTTCAATTCTTTTATCTTGATTTCATTAATTACATTAACCATCACATTCATCATTAACATTATTCCTTCAGGTTCATGAAATTTACTAATAAAATTTCATGCGTGAGAAAAAATTCAAATTGGGAAACTAAAAAAACGAAAAATAATTTAAATAATTTCTAGATCCTTACACCATCTTTTATTAATCTTGGGGTTTAACACATCATATTCATGATAACTAGAAAAATATTTAGATTCTATAATATTTTTATACTTTTTTCTATGGTTATAACTAATGTTTTCTCAACCTATTTTCCAATGGTTAACAAAACCTTTCTCATATACCAATAGTAATTAAACAATCATTTCATAACTACCTATGACATATAAATACACTAATATTCCATAGACAATATGACAATATTATATTGAATAATATAGGTATAGTGACTTTCGAGACCTTCACACATAAAAAACATCATCATAAGAGTGTCCCATTATGTTATTTATAATATTAACATTACATAGACAAACAATTCCTAAAACCATGATTCATATTCGAGTAAAAGGAAAGAAAAGAATGGGTGATATTAGATTCATAGAAAGGGTTAATAAGGGAGATATCAATTATTAGAAAATCATAACATGATCATTAGTTTATTATAACATTTCATTAAAATTTAATATCAATACAGTACATATCATAGATAATAATCAAGAGTCATGAAAAAATTATTGATAGTTCAAAGAGATAAGAATCATAACATAAAAAAAGGACATGATCTATAAGAGAAAACAAGGGTCATAATAAATTAGTTTGTGGCATAATTTTACACATAGATATTATTTTACCAAGTAGTCGAGGATCATTTCCAATACTGTCATAGTGGATTGAGTTTTCTCTCGAAATCATCTTATAGTCAATGTTCACTCTCAAGACTAGCATCGTGGACAATGTTCCTTACAAAACTCAGTTCACTCCATATTCTAGTCATATTTATATCATGAAATTTCAATATTTTCAAAATTCATTGGAGTTATATATAGTTCCCACATGTTCTTTGTTATAATCTGACTATTTCTCTTCAGTATGAAATAATAACCATTATTGGTTATAATACTTCCACCCTCATTTGTGATAATATATCTACCTTATGTGGTTACAAAAACAACATACATGGTTATCACATAAAAAGCGTCACATAATTAAAAAAAATTTCTTCCAAAATATTATAAATCATTCATTATATCATCAAGACATCACATGTGCTATGAAAATGGGTTTCCTAAAAATATCATCAATTTACTATAAAACATTCCAGGGAAAAAGGGTTTCTTAAATATCTCATCAATATGAAAACTAACCATCTAGATAATGGTTAATAATTCTGTAATTGGATCATATACCAATTAAATCATAATTAAAATAAAAGGTATTACATTATATTTAAAATAATTTTTATAAATAATATAGACAATTTAATTAGGAAAATACCTTACTCACTATGAAATAGATTTTGAAAACATAATGATTTAAAAATTAGTAATGAATTTTTTTTGGAAATTAATCATGGAAACCAATAAAAAGATTAAAAAAACTATGGGATCTTGACGGTGGGAGAATAATTCATGTTATTTACATTAAAATAAAACATTTAAATCAAAAATTTATAAAAAAAATTATAAATTACCTTTTTTTGAAAACGAAAATAGGGTTTTTTTAAAACAATTATAGAAATAAAAACCATTCTAATAATGATATTAAAAAAATCTTATAATATTAATTACTTTATTTTTAACCTTTATATAAAAAATGGGTAGTAAAGAAAAAAATTGCAAGTGAAGAGAGAAATAAAGTTGATTATCATTAAAAACACATTCTTGGTATCTTGATTAATTAATATGATAAAAATGAATATAACAACTTATTTTCCAAAAATAACTATATTTGATGAATTTTTTTGGATTGTTGATGTATAGACTCTAATATTTCATCATCTGAACTAAACTATAAATTCACGGACATGGCATTAAACATTTAATATTCTAGTCAATTTAAACTAGGAGTCTCATTATTACACTATTAAGGAATTTTCTTAGATTCATAGAGAATTTACAACATATATTACATAGTAAAACCATACAATAAAATTGGACTCTTTTATATAGTATCCATTTTTTTAGAAAACAACTATCTTTGAAAAAATTTGATTATTTTCATAAATATTCTTCCTTATTTTTACTAGAATTATTTAATTCCAATTACTCATCATTAAATTGTTTGAGAAAAATATAAATTGGTCACTGAGAACAAAATATAATTGTAAGGGACCTAAAAATAAAGATTGAAAATTTTATTACATAAATACATATGAATTTTTTTTAAATTTTCAGAATTAACATTGGGATAAAAATATAAATTTTTGTTCTCACTATATCACTATTTCTACCCAAATATTTCAATAATAAATATAAAAATAAATCATTGAAGAGAAAAATAAAATCTTTATAGATTTTTTTTGAAAACATGATAAACTCATACCATGATTCAAAAACATATACTTTTCATAGTTAAAAAGTAACATGTACTTTCCTTGGAACAAAATATCAATTACATACCACGTGAAAGCATAATATTTCTATTGAAACATAACAAGAATAAATCTATCATATCAGTATCATAGGGCATGTCACAAACCAAGCCGTAGATCCATCCACCCTGACACCCAAATTAGAATGTGGCATGGTCGAATAGTGTTCCAGATCCCTATAGGCTGAAACCTAGTGTATGGGTATCAAAAAATCATTTAGAAATATTTTATCTAGTTTTGAAAACATAAGTAACCTATATAAATAAACAGTACATAATTGAATGACCAATCTTAAAAATGGTACAAAAATATTCAGATTCAAACCATTTTAAATTCATCCAGAGCAAGAAATAGTACATCACAGAAAAACTGAAAAAAACCAAAAACCTCTGTGAAACATGATGTGTATCACCCTCAAGAACCCAACATTAATACCCAAAATATGTGAAATAATGGAAACCCTAACAACAAAAAATATCCATGAAACATATTTCCTTTTCTTGTGTCATACATATAATAAAGTCTATATACAACCAATGGTTATTGTAGTGTGTGATCAAAACCCCTATAGAATTCAACCCAAGTTAAATATTTCATGATATGAATTTAAAATAATAAATAACTTAATAATTCATTAAAAAGGAATTAATTTTATTTTAAGAAATCACATTAAGAATAATCATTCTCATGGGAACTATTTCAAGGAATACCATTTAAAATCATGCATTACCTAATTTAAAGTATAATAAAGTTAACAATAAGTACACCATATACTGATGGATGGTAGTAAAATATATAAGAATCATGTGAAAAAGGTGGGAAAAAGCACCATTGGTAAAATTCATAAGGGTAATCCAGCTCGATTGGGACACTAGAAACTCCCACTTCAGTGAAAGGTGGTACAGTAACCACAACCATCAACTTTACCATGTGTGAGCCACTAGAAGGGGAAACCCCATGAGCCTTATTTTCTCAAATCATTATCGTGATTTAGTTAGTGTTGCAATCATCAATCCTATTAAGTTAAATCGGGACATTACAAATCAGAACCACTAGTGCAATAGATCTGGTCATCCCTCCTAGATACCAATATTTACCATGTGATCAAGTTAATTTTCAAATATATTCAATATCCCCAGTTTGACGTACACATTTCAATCATTTTTAACACATTAGAAAAATCACTATCTTTCCACAATCCAAACCACTTTTCATTTTACACACAATGAATCCATTTTCAAATACATTCTCTACAACATGGTAAATCTAATATACACGTTTTAAATTATCACAATAATGTCACATGTTATATTCAACAACATTTATGTTCAAATCCCCATTCAAATCCATTCATATAATGAATTTTACTTTTGAACATACATCCCTTCATTTACATAATTCACAAATCATATTAAAAGTGCCCAAACAAAATAAAATATACAAAAGTAATACATTATTCATTTAAAAACCTACGTTCAAAATCATTATCTACTTATTTTCATTTAAAAATCGAATTTAAACCTTTTATATGACCATAAAAACACATTTTGGAGTCACCATAAGAAAGATCCCACAAATATTCAGTATTCTAGTTTGAAAATAAAATTCTCATCACATATGAATGTAAAAATGCTTTCTAAATTGATTTATAATGACATAATAAATTTAGAGAACTCATATTTTCAGGAAATTAAGTATATTAAAAGAATCTAAAAATATTACGGCATGGAACCACCTACCTCATGTGTAGAAATTTTCTGAATGTGATGAGAAACTCTAACCTCACCACAACAAGACCCTATAAAGGGGAGATCAAACACTAAACATTATTATATATCTTTAATTAATAAAATTAATCCCTAAAAATACCACCCAATGCACTGAGGATATGAAACATTAAAAAAATAGGTTAATCCCTAAAAAAGTGGGAAGAACCGATAGAGAAACCACTTACCTAGATATTATTTAAAGAAACATCATCAAATCCCCCAAAAAGGTTGGAGCATAAGGGATCTAAGAGGATGGGAGGGATGTGCCTAGGGTAGGGGAGGATGAATGGGTGGAGAAAAGAGGGATTCGAGGTATAAATCATGAGAGGAAAAAAATTGGATTTTAATATTTTTATTGACCTGGACATAATGCAGGGTTTTCCAACTTGGTTTAAAAAATCATATGACAATTGTACTCACCTCCCTATCCAAGATGTAGATGATGTACGGTGATCCAACATGGTTTAAAAATCATGTGGAATCCATATTTTTTCTATTATACCAAAACAAAACATGTTTGAATGGTTACCTATGCAGGGAACATGGTTTCCTGTAAATGTTCCACTTACGTCCAAGACAAAATTATTTATTTTTCTCCAAAAAACATGTTGAGGCCAAGGGAAAATAGCATGATCAAAAATACTTAAAATACTATAAAACATATTCCAACCTATCACAGCTGAAAATCAAGAAAAAACTAAAATAAAAAACTAGAACAATGTTCGAAATCAAAAAATTGTTATGAAAATTCTCCCCACCATAATGATTTTCTCCCCATGATAGTCACAACAGGGCATGATTCCAAAAGGAAAACAGATACACTCCCACAACCCATATAAATTCATAACAAACATTTAGAAATAATAAATCAAAAACACCCTAAAAATAAAAATAGATTCACACAATATAACATTGGAGTCAAGAATGGAATCCCCTTCATATTACTCTTTTTCAATTAATGTCTTGACATCTCCAATTCATTGATCAATAGAAAATTAATCATAAAAAATTCATAATCTAACATATCAAACCACATGAACTTCATGTATTACCAATCATAACTCATATATATTTTTCTGTAATGAGAAAATGAACTCAAAGCACTCCAAAAAAGTGTTATAAAAACATCAACAACAACTTTTAAAATTATTGACTCTATTAATATGATCGGTCACACTATAAAGGATTAATTTTTACACATAAATGAAACTGTGTGCTAATAAATCATAAAAACAATTGTATTATATGCACAGTGAGCCCTAAAAAAGACACCCCACTATTTGAAACAAAATACCACCAAATTACTCTAAGTGAATTTTCAACAAGACCCACAGTGGGTATCACCACTGTAAGAACCAACCAACTTAACCAACTAGAAAAGAACAACAAACATGAACCAAGAAACCTCACCATAAGGGTTTTGATGAGATAACCTCAAACCAAACTGAAAAAAACTACACAAATTATCATGAACACAGATTACGCCAAGTTCTAGATGATTACAACCCAAACCAATTTTCAGGGCTAGCCACACAACAGAAACCAATGGATTCCAAGAAAACAAGACGACCATACCTCTTTATTACCATGGAGGAACTCTTCCACCCACATGGATCACAAAAAAAAGGCCTTCATGCCACTACCCAAAAAATATGAACTTTCTAACTAAAGGAGTTACAATAGAGAAGTCTGAACTATCCCTATTAATCAAAGGAGACCATGTCATGCCAACGCCCCTCTCACCCCATGCATTTTTTTGACTCTTCTCGAGATTCAATTTGGGGACTAGTGGTAAAATTATGATCCTTGAAGTGTCTTTTTACCCATAGCTTGAAGATGATATTCCCCATTCAGAACTCCATCTTTTACTATCATGACAAACCACATAGCACTCTAGGGAGAACCGAAACAACACAACATATCAATGAACATACATCACCTTAACATGGAACATCCAAAAATAAAAGAAGTTCGAAGATGCACCCACATCATACCATTTAATGTAAAATGCGAAATAACAGAAATGTAAACACATTAAAGACACCACTTATTAAAATTGATAAATTTGGAATTCTCAGGATAAATAGGCTTCTATTAAAATAAAATATCTAAAAAGACTAAACACTCGACTCTCACATTTCATAAAATGGGAACAACACAACGCAAGAAAATTTCAATAAAGGAACCATTATAGTGAAATATACTATAAACTGAACAACAAACCACACAACATATCTACAAATGGACACAATAGCTTCTTATAACTAGAATTTCCACACAGATGGAATATCATGACCCCTCAATTAAAAGAAAATGATGAATTTATAAAGGGCCTTTGGACACTTAAACCAACACTAAAAGACTCACAGCACTTTTCATCACTATAATTCTCTTTAACGCTTCTAGAACTGGCCTTGATACATAAAGGTGGAAGGTTTCACCATTAATTTCTAAAAATCTCAAGGAGACCATAGTATCTTTCAAATTCCCCTGTCCATTATTTTTCATTGATGGTATTCGAGTGATTGTAATTGAAACGGGGGGATCAAATTTGAAAACTCAATAAGAACAACCCTACATTGATCAAATGGAAGGTATTCTAGTGGTGAACCAACCCTGACCATAATGAGAATATTTTTCAAACCTTATGGTTGAATACACTAGTTAATAAGGAAACTTTGAACCTAGTTAAACTAATGCACTAGAAAAAACATACCACAAACAAACACTGAACACACAAGAGAAACCAACTTAATGTGTAACCAAAATACTTATTAAAAGAACCACTAATCATTATTTAAAAATAAACTCATCAATAGGTACCCAAATGTGAAACACCATTAAATCCAAAATTGATTTCAATCCTAAACATTGTAAACAGAGTTCCAAACTAACAGGAGTCATGCCACAAAAATACCAGTTATCATAATATCACATCATCCCTCAAAATAACTTTTGAATAGAAAGAGTTTGGTTGGGTTTCACAACCACTAATGGTTTTCCACAGAGTCTAACACATGCATATTCTTGTAAAAAACTAGTCACCCATCTATTCGTACAAATCCAAGAAATTTTCCATTTGTGTCTATATTCATTAAAATTTGTCATATATATATGAAATAGTTCACACATGAAAATTCCTAAGGCCAATATAAACCTTTTTCACTTCCCAAAACAAAACATTCAAGCCACACATTCTACCTTTCAATCCATTTCCAAATTTTAAAAAATTCATAAAACATTTCAAAAGTCCACTAACCACTAAGTCAAATACTGTTTTCAAACTCCAAAATTAAAACCACTTATTTATTCATTAAAACAAATTCCCATAGATTCTATCTAAAAATAATATTCATCCCATTTAAAAATATTTTTAGCAACATAGAAAAGCTCATTCCACCAAATCGCCTTTGATTAAAGACTATGATCCTCTTATTTAAAACAAGTTTACACAGCCATTAAAATATAGACTTTTTCTGATATTCCATTAAAATGATTCTAAGAATTCATTTTACATGTTCCCCAAACTAATCCATTTACACGTTCAGATCCAATTTGATCAATTTCTTAAACTGGGGTTTTTAAAATTATTCTCAAAACCTGAGAAAGCATAAAATAATTCACAAGAAGAAACTAGTTTTGATCTATGACATGACCATACGGTTGTCATCCATACTCTAATCACACTGCCATAATAGGGATTATTCTAAGACCGTGTGCTTGACTTCACATGGCTTTTCAGGCCCTATTAAACCACTAAGACCATTGACCCAACTCACTTATCATTTCCCAAAAAAACTCCCTTCAATAACCAAAAAAAACTTGAATTCATTTATAAACTTGAGTCCCTTAATATGGAATGTTGGATTGGAACCCTACACAAAACCAAAATATTAATCCCTAATAGTCATAATTATTGTCTCTCTATACTATTCCCCAAATAACGATACCCAAAAAGAGTATAAATAGGATCAAATACAATTTTTCAACAGACTCAGCCTGAGTACCTTCCAACCTGACACCTGAACCCATCTGTTTCATGGCCTGAGGGTTTTAGTCATCCCCACAGTCTGGAAAATACAAACCATGTATAAAAAAATCTTTGGGAACGATTTCATATTTTTTAAAAAACATATGTAACCAATAAAAATAAACAAGACAAACCTAAACAACAAAATCCAAACATGGTACAACAATTTCCAGATTCAGTGCATTATAATGTTATCCAAAAACCAGAAATATTAAAACAAAAATAAACTAAAATCCCAAAAACCTCCATGAAACTTGTGGTTTATCAACCTCATTCTCCCACCACCATTACCTGAAATAAGAGGAACACTATAAACCCAAACCACCAACATCTACACAATACATCTTTCCTTTACATTGTTGTTACATATAAAAAATTATATATACACTTTTTGGTGTATATAAGTTGTTATCCAAATACTATAAGTATTACACCCATGTAAAGGATTCCATACTAAAGAATTAAAATATGAAATAACATATCATTCATGCAAATAGGCTTTAAAAAAATTTAATTAATAAATTTATGAAAAACCATATTCATTGGAAAACTTTAATGAAAACCCATTTAAAAATGTGATTTCCTAAAATTAAATTTTAAAACAATAAACATGAATTCCACCGTATACGGATAAATTCACTAAAATATATAATCATTTACTCAAAAGAGTGTAAAAAAAGTATGTGTGTAAAATTTCTAAGGGTAATCCTGCTCGAGTGAGACACTAGAACCACATACTTTGTCAAAAGGAGGAATAGTAACCACAACAATCCGCTTTCCCATGCATTAGGATCTAGTAGGGGACACCCCATGAGCCCAGTGGTCCCGAATCATCATCATGGTTTAGTTAGAGTTGTAATCGTTAATCCTTATATTTGAAACCAAGACTTGCAACCTTAAAATAACTAGTGTGCTTTATCTAGTTAGCCCAACAAGATTCCTAGGACTTTTCTTATTCTCCACTTCATGTTAAAATATCACACATATCACCACATTAACATAAGAAATTCAACCAGGTAAAAAATGAAAAATCTATATTTTTTTATAATCCAAACCACTCTACATTTTACATAAACTATAACCATTGTCAAATACATTCTATACCACTTGTGACATTTAGGAAACCACTATGATATTATCATTAGAAAGTCACATAATCAATTTAACAACATTCATCTACTAATAACCTTTCAAATCAAAACAAAAAAACAATTTCACTTAAACACATAATTCCCTTCATTTACACAATTAAAAAAATAAAATTAAAAGTGTACTAGAAATTCCAATATTCCAAATAAATAATTCTTATTTTAAAATACCACATTCAAATTCAATATAAACTTAAGTGAACATAAAAAATTCAATTATCACATTTCACATGGCCATAATAACACATTCTAGAAGAACCACGGTAAATCACGTATAAATGTTGAATATTTTCCATTAAAAATCCCATTTTCATCAAATATGCATCTCCAAATACTTTCAAAATAGATTTAACACCACCCAATAAATTCATAGAACATTTATATAGATGAAATAAAACATATCAAATGAATATATAAATTTTATGGCATAAAACCACCTACCTCAAGTGAATAAATTTATGTAAAATGATTTTTATCCATAACTGCACAACCAGAAGACCCCATCCTTCCAGGATTGAACACTAACTGCAAATATTTAAAACAATGTCACCAAATTAAAACACAAAAAGACCACCCAATCCTCTGTGTATATGAATACCTAGGAATAAATAGAATAAATTCTTGAAAAAAGGGGAAGAACATAGAGTGAAACCACTAACTTGGAGAATATTTGATTAAAAAACATCAAATATACTAAACGGAAGGATCCCAAGGGAGAAATAAAGGATCAGAGGGAGGAACCTATGGCTAGGGAGGATGAATAGGCTGTGTAATGAGGGATTTATGGATAAATAGTGAGATGAAAAAAGTTATTTTAGAATTTTTTTTGACCTAAACACTACACATGGTTTTCCCACACGGTTTACCAAACTGTCCAGGAACCTTGCATACCTCACTATCTATGTGGCATAAACCACATAGATATATCACCTAGTTTATAAATCCTATTCTAACTTTGTTTTATCCACTAACATGAACCAACACATGGCATCATTGTTACCTGGGTAGGGCCAATGGTTTCCCCTAACAATGCCCAAACTGTTCGCTACCTATTTAAAATACCAATATCACTATTTTCCAAAAAAACACTTTGTTAACCCAAGTATAAAAAATAAATATCAAAACAATAAAAAATATTTCCCATAAAATTTCAACCCATTAAACCTAAAACCCAAAAAAAACCCTAAGATCCCAAAATGAACTAAAAAAAGTAGAAATATAACACAGGTGTTACAGGGTATCGTTTTATTTTCATAAATTATTACAGAATAACCATCATGGATATATATTTAATAACCCTTTCACTTATTCATTATATAACAATCATAATTATACTTGGAGTAACCATCAAATTTACATTTTGAATAAAAATCAATGTCGAATTCCAATATAAACACACTCTGTGCATAAGATAGCTATAATGGACCCATCAAAAAATGTTAAATAAAAAAACACACTTTATCATAAATTTTTTTTGGAAACCATAACATAATCATAAAACATGAATACTTATATAGAAAAAAATTGTATAGACCAATAACAAAAAATAGAGTTGTAAGGAATTTTTTTAATTTTTTTAAAATAAAGTAACGTTCCTTGTTTCAAATTTGACATGTATGTTCTTCATCAATAGAAATATTAAATTAGGTTAATTATTTTCTTGATTAATAAAATTTTTCACGTTTATTTATCCTTTTATATTACTTATTTCACTGTTATATATAACTAAATTCATGTCTGGTGATTGGAAAATATTTTTTTCTTACATACAAAATGTCTTCAAAAATTTTACAATGGTCAAAGAGGATTCTATTACATAATTTATAAAATAATATTCATGAATGAATTATAATTTTATTACATATATTATATGTAACATCCCAAGTAATTAATTAATAATAGATATTTTTATATATGTCTATTAATTAATTAGATAGTGTTTTAGAGGCTTAAAATGAAAATAAATCCAATCTTAAGCATGGAATACACTAATATTTTTAAAAGAATGTTTTACTACCTTTTAATGGAAAACAATTTTTAAATCTATCTTTTAAAAATTTTATAAGCTATTTTTTTTCAAAATAAACTTATTCATTATGATTGGGACATCAAAATTTACTTTGTCTGAATTTTTGGTATTTTTCCGATAAAGTTCATTTTTTAATGAATAGTGAAAATGTTGTATTTTAATTCAAAACCTCTTTTTAATCTAATTTATTTATATGATTAGATTATCTATTTAATTTGTTTTGAAGTGAAATTAGAATATATTTATACCATTTTATCCAATGGTGATCATTGGAATCAATTTCACTTTGAAATTGGACTTAAACTATTGTCAATCTTTTGATATTTATTGTTTCATAAAAACACGCTATTTGTCCTGACAGCGGGAATTAATTATTAAATTAATTAATGTGACTTATATGTTTTGAATTTTGTAAAATAGACTTCATTTTTTAATTCGGAATATCAAATATAGCTTAGGGTGAATTTTTGGTAATTTTTTGAAAAACATCAATTTTTGATGAATAGTGAAACCACTAAGTGGTAGTTAAAGAAACTGATTTTTCGTTTAAATGAAAATTTGCCACCTCTGTGATTTGATTTTAAAAAATCTGACATACATGGTTGTCATTAAGAAGTAAAATGTGGTTCAGTGAGATTAAAATTATTTTTTGGTGAATAGTAACTTTTATGTTTTTAATTGCGATTAGTGGTAATTAGTGTAGTTTAAGGTAAAAATAATGCTTTAATAATATGAAATGACCTAGAAACATGTCCTAAACTTATTGGATGTGTCATGGCCGACCAAGAAAATCCATGGGTCAACTTGGGGACCTCATGGATCCACTTTGGTTGGGAAATGACATAAATAACCTTTTATTTAATGTTAAAGTAAAAATGACACAAACATGAGTTATTTTACAAAAATAATTTTCATATGGGGTTATACAAGTCTGATTTTTTACTATAAATATTAATTGGAAATATAAAATTATTTCCTACATCATAGTATTTTTTTTATAATTTTTTGACATTAAATAAATAAATGTATTTATGACAACATGATGATGCAGCGATGACCTCATTATTTAATGATTTAAATAAAATGGAAAGATAATGTAATATCTAAGACCTAAACATGTCCAAAACCAATTGTATGAGTGTATTTAGAACCCTTATAACATTATCCTAGAATTATATCAATGTGAGACCTTTCGAAACCGAAACTCATTTTAAAATAAAGTAACTTATCTTTACCTTCCAAGAGTGCCCCTCCTCTCCTCTTATAAAAGGCCCCCACCCCTACCTCCTTACCCACACTCCCAAAGCCTTTGGCTCGGCCAAACCCTGCTCATTTTGTCTCTAAACTTCCCTCTCTTACTCCTTGAAGCCTCACATTAGGCAGAAGGCTTCCCAAGGAAGCCTTTGAGCTCAAACCAAAGGAAGTTACCCGATTTTAAGGTAATGTCTTCTTTTGAGTCCTTTTGTTTTATTTTGCTTCTCCAACCCCCTAAAATCTTTTTATTATTTTCTTTTGTAACAAATACAGTATCCTCAATATACTAGGATGATGTTATAAGAAGGATTCAAGCTACACTGACACACACCTACATCTAATGGTTAGAGAACATACGGTTTCCGTGGATGGTGAATTTATGCCTCCTGAAACGATGATTGTTCAACATTCCTTTAACACCTTCAAAGGTGGCCATTAACATGTCACTATATTTATATATGATATATAATATGTTTATTTTTTCCTTAAGCATCTGTTTTTTTCATTTTGGGCATACCTTTATGGTTTCCATTATGGGTAAACGTGATATCTTCATTTAAGGAAGTGTGGACTACCGCCCCCTCAAAGTGATTTGATTCGTTAAATAACATATGTGGGATGTATAAAGGATGGAACTATGATATTATATATGATATTATACTGGAATTATAATATACCTTTATATCATTATGATTCCATTCTATAAAATACAAAATAGAAATGAAAGTAGCGTTCATGCGTACGTACGGCTTACCGTCTCCATGAACGGTGCATTTCATTTCTTACCTCTAAATGATTATGTAATATTATAAATTCATGTATATACTGGATATATATGATATATATGATATATAAATCATGATTATAATTTTGGATATAATGGATACATGAATAACATGTAATTATAAATGGCTTATTTTGACTCAAGTACCAATGATCGTTAAAACGACCGTTATTAACTTAAATAATTACATAGTGTTCAGGACATGGCAATAAGTGATATAAAAGGAATAATGAACTTAAAAAAAGGTTCTTAAGAATGTATAAATTAACTCAAGTTTATTATTCAGGACATTAAATAATGATTGAGTCAAGTTGGACCCGAGGTATGGGACTTCGTCTCAATCTCCTTTCATTGAGGCATATTTTATTTTATACACAACATTCTTTTATACGGTGTATAAAACCCTTTGACTTTCACGCTTATTCAAAAGGAATATTTTTTATACGAAGAATTTTACTAAACGAAAAATGGGAATTTTTTTCTTGTCGTACGTATGCAGCGACAATGACTTCGCTGCCGCCGTGACCATTATTTGAGTTTCGGCTTCTTTTACAAGCCATACCCTTTTTTTAAATGAAAAATAAATACCATGTTTTACTTTGGTATTGAAAATGGTTTCCATAATGTTTTTATTATATCAATGTGTTGTATTGATATCTCGTGATTGCAATGTGGAAATGTTATGTTTCCTTTATGCATGTTTCATGTGATACGATTATGTTATGGTTCATGGGCATTATTATGAAGACGGGTGGTTCCATGATAAACTAAGGGTGGGTGAGCCCGTTATAGCACTCCAATGCATTGGGTAACGCGAAGGAGTGAAACATTAAGGTTTCTCCGAAGAGATTTTGGGAATATACTGTGATAAGTATTCCAAACGTAACCAAGAGGGTTACTCCCTACGTAAGAATGTTATGAATGCCTCAAGTTACCTTTATGTCTTATGATTTCTATGATTTACTCATGATTTAATGAGGTATGTTAAAGTGCTTATGTTTTATGGGTAAAGTATGATTTCATTCTTATGTATATATGAACTTATGTTTCCTTTCCATATTTTTATAACCCATACTGAGCTTTTTATGCTCATCCCAAGTTTTTTTGAAATGATTTTCACAGGTCAAGGGAAAGGTACATGATATGATGATAGTGTCAAGGAAGTGTCATGAAATAATCCATGTTTTATTTTAAATATGTTTCCATTGATGGGAAAGAAGAATACTATCTTTATGTAACCACTTTGTTTATATTTGGAATCTAATGCAATTTTTATGATCTAATTCTCTAAAACTCTAAACCCGAAAAGATCCTCAATGTGTAATCTTGTAATAACTTACGATTAAGTAAGGTTTAAGGCTAGGGCCTTATAGTTGGTATCAGAGGTCGGTTTAGATAACTTTAGAAGTTAGAATTCTATTAAATGATTATCCAAAAATATAATTTTTTTGAAATGATATAGCATTTGAAGATTAACATGTTGCTTCATCTAAGACATGTTTGTTCAGAATGGTTTTCTGCAGAGGAAACAGGGAAGCAGTGCTAGGAAGGCATACAGAAGGAAATAACCTTCCGAATCAACATCCCGAGATGGTCGGAATTGGAACTGAAAATTGTGTTACAGTGATGGCACAGTTGACTCAGGCTATAAATGGTGGTGGTATCCATGCACAAGATCAGTCAGACCAACTGCAGAGGAACATGTCAGTGGTGGAACATTTCATGAGGCAACATCCCCCATCATTCAGAGGATCATCTGACCCTGTGTGAGCTGAAGGGTGGATTAAAGCACTGGAGAAGATTTTTGATGTCATGGGGTGTTCAAACAATCAAAAGGTTAGTCTTGCTATTTACCGTTTGGAGGGTGAGGCAGATTAGTGGTGGTCGATGGTTAAAAATATCAGAGACGCTGATGAGATTGATGCTCTTGACTGCGAGGAATTCAAATGTATGTTTCTTGAGAAGTATTTTCCTTAGGATGTTCGACTTAGGATGGAAAAGCAATTCTTGGAATTGAGGCAAGTGGAAGACTCAGTGGCTACCTATGAAGAAAGGTTCACTCGATTGGCAAGATGTGCTCCAAATTTTATCCGAGACCTTGATAGTAAAATCAATCGTTTTTACTTAGGATTAAAGCCAAAATATCTAAGGGCATTAGCTTCTCGTGAGTTTAAAAGTTATGAAAAGATTGTTCGATCACTACGGGAAAAATGGGTATTTGCGACGGGTTATTTGCGACGGGAATAAATCCCATCGCAAATAGTCCGTTAAAAACTTATTTGGGACGGGGGTAGTTACCCGTCGCAAATAAATAGGCTTTTGCGACGGGATTGCTTTCCCCGTCGCAAATAGTTTTCCCGCGATGCGTGCCAAATCGCGGGAAAACTATTAGCAACGGGAAAATATTCCCGTCGCAAATAACCGGCGACGGTAAAAGGTATTTGCGACGGGAATATTTTCCCGTCGCAAATAACCGGCGGCGGTAAAAGGTATTAGCGATGGGAATATTTTCCCGTCGCTAATAGTATGTTATTTGCGACAGGTCCCGTCGCAAATAACTATTTACCCGTTGACCGTAATAAATGCGGGCTAAGGTATTTGCGACGGGATACCCGTCGCAAATGGGCCCGTCGCAACTAATCTAACCTATAAATACCCTCATTCGTTTTTTTCAAATCATTCTCATTCTCTATCTTCTCCTGCTCTCAAACTTGTGTTTCTAAAGTTGAGTTTTTCTTCAGTTTAATTTTTTTCTTCGAAGCTGATATTAAAGTTTTGAAGAACGATCAGAGCAGATCAATTTTCAAGGTATTTATGTTCATTTTAATTTAATATTTATTTTTAATTTTTTATTAGTTTCAATTATTCTTAATTAGTTGTAATTTAATTATGTTTATATTGTTTTCTTACTTAATAAATTTAAATTATTAGTATTGTTCATAGTTAATGGTAATTAGGAATAATTAGTAATAATTTTTAATAATTAAGAATAAATATTAATAATTAGTAATAAATACCAATAATTAGGAATAACAACATTATTACATTATTAGTATATTTTATTATTAATATTAAAATAATATAATTTTTTATATATATACAATTCTCTTTTCATCTGTGTGTTTACTGTCTTCACATGTATTATTTGTATGTGGAGATAGAAAACGCACAGATGAAAGGAGAATTGTATATAAATCAGAAAAATATATTATTTTAATATTAATAATAAAATATACTAATAATGTTATTATTTGTAATTATTGGTAATTATTCCTAATTATTGGTAATTATTCATTTAATTACTAATAATTAGGAACAATTATCAATAATTATCAATAATTAAGAATATTTAGTAATAATTAGTAATAATTACCAATAATTAGAAATAATTAGTAATAATTATCAATAATTAGTAATAATTAGTAATAATTACCAATAAGTAGTAATAATTAGTAATAATTACCAATAAGTAGTAATAATTACCAATAAGTAGTAATAATTATGTATAATTTGGAATAATTACCAATAATTAACAATAATTAGTAATAATTAGTAATAATTACCAATAATTACCAATAATTAGTAATAATTAGTAATAATTACAAATAATTGCCAATAATTACCAATAATTAGAAATAATTAGGAATAATTAGGAATAATTAGGAATAATTAGCAATAATTAGGAATAATTAGGAATAATTAGGAATAATTTGGATTAATTAGGAATAATTAGGAATAATTAGGAATAATTAGGAATAATTAGGAATAATTAGGAATAATTAGGAATAATTAGGAATAATTAGGAATAATTAGGAATAATTAGGAATAATTAGGAATAATTATCAATAATTATCAATAATTAGTAATAATTAGTAATAATTAGGAATAATTAGGAACAATTATCAATAATTATCAATAATTAAGAATAATTAGTAATAATTAGTAATAATTAGGAATAATTAGGAACAATTATCAGTAATTATCAATAATTAAGAATAATTAGTAATAATTAGGAACAATTATCAATAATTATCAATAATTATGAATAATTTGTAATAATTTCCAATAATTACCAATAATTACCAATAATTACCAATAATTAGTAATAATTACCAATAATTGCCAATAATTACCAGTAATTACAAATAATTAGGAATAATTAGGAATAATTAGGAATAATTAGGAATAATTAGGAATAATTAGTAATAATTAGTAATAATTATTAATAATTAGTAATAATTAGTAATAATTAGGAATAATTAGGAATAATTAGTAATAATTATTTATAATTATTTATAATTAGTAATAATTAACAATAATTACCAATAATTACCAATAATTACCAATAATTACCAATAATTACCAATAATTACCAATAATTACCAATAATTACCAATAATTACCAATAATTACCAATAATTACCAATAATTACCAATAATTACCAATAATTACAAATAATTAGCAATAATTAGCAATAATTAGCAATAATTAGCAATAATTAATAATAATTACCAATAATTACCAATAATTACCAATAATTTGCAATAATTAGTAATAATTAGTAATAAATACCTAAAATTAGGAAAAATTAGAAAAAATTAAGAAAAATTCGGAAAAATTCGGAAAAATTCTCAATAATTAGTAATAATTACCAATAATTAGTAATAATTACCTATAATTATTATTAATTACCAATAATTAGTATTAATTACCAATAATTAGTAATAATTAGGAATAATTAACAATAATTAGTAATAATTACCAATAATTAACAATAATTAGTAATAATTAACAATAATTATTAATAATTACCAATAATTACCAATATTTAGTAATAATTAACAATAATTTCCAATAATTACCAATAATTGCCAATAATTACCAATAATTGCCAATAATTACCAATAATTAGTAATAATTATGAATAATTAGTAAGAATTACGAATAATTAGTAATAATTACGAATAATTAGTAATAATTACGAATAATTAGTAATAATTACGAATAATTAGTAATAATTACGAATAATTAGTAATAATTACCAATAATTAGTAATAATTACCAATAATTAGTAATAATTACCAATAATTATCAATAATTACTAATAATTATCAATAATTACTAATAATTATCAATAATTACTAATAATTATCAATAATTAGTAATAATTAGTAATAATTAGTAATAATTAGCAATAATTAGTAATAATTAGCAATAATTACTAATAATTAGTAATAATTAGTAATAATTAGTAATAATTAGTAATAATTAGGAATAATTAACAATAATTAGTAATAATTAGTAATAATTAGGAATAATTAGTAATAATTAGGAATAATTAGTATTAATTAGGAATAATTAGTATTAATTAGGAATAATTAGTATTAATTACCAATAATTAGTAATAATTATTATTAATTACCAATAATTAGTATTAATTACCAATAATTAGTATTAATTACCAATAATTAGTATTAATTACCAATAATTAGTATTAATTACCAATAATTACCAATAATTACCAATAATCACCAATAATTACCAATAATTACCAATATTTTCCAATATTTTCCAATAATTACCAATAATTACCAATATTTTCCAATAATTACCAATAATTACCAATATTTTCTAATAATTACCAATATTTTCCAATAATTACCAATATTTACCAATAATTAGGAATAATTACCAATAATTAGGAATAACTACCAATAATTTGGAATAAGTACCAATAATTTGGAATAATTACCAATAATTTGGAATAATTACCAATAATTTGAAATAATTACCAATAATTAGGAATAATTACCTTATTACATTATTTGTATATTTTATTATTAATATTAAAATAATAGAATTTTCTATATTATATACAATTCTCTTTTCTTCTGTGTTTTTTCTGTCTCCACATGTAATATTGGTATTCTTTTTCAAAATTGTCAACCTACTCGCCAATGGAGTGGTGAAAGTGAATGCCAATATTACATGTGGAGACAGAATGTGAAACACACAGATGAAAGGAGAATTGTATATAATATAGAAAATTATATTATTTTAATATTAATAATAAAATATACTAATAATGTAATGATGTTATTATTATATAATTAATATTTATGAAAAAAATTATATTAGTATTATTAAAAAAAATAAAAAATCAATATAATATTAAAATTATCAATATTTGTAACAGGTTTTGCTTTATTCTCAATATATTCAATCCTTACTTGTGTTTTTTCTAACAAATTATTCAAAACCAGTAATGCTTTTATATTTTATAGAAAAATATGCAACAACGAGGTCGTCAACAGTCATTATTAGATGACCGCATATGGATAAATCAACGTAGAAATCCAAATGGTTCTGGTTTAAATCCAGTATATATGGAGGGTGTGGAGATTTTTTTATCATTTGCGGCATCAAATACAGAATTTGTTTCAGAAGGAAAGATAAAATGCCCTTGTAGAAAATGTGCATTGAGAACGTTTGACACGTTTGACAAAGTGGGGGAACATCTCTTGCGTTTTGGTTTTCAAGAAGATTATGTTTTTTGGTATCAACACGGTGAACGCAGTTCCAGAGCAGGTGATACCAACTTGATTCCGGATCCATCCCAGTTTCAAGATTTAGTACATGATGTTGCAGGTTCATCTGTTCAACATACAGAAACTCCGGCTGATATAGCTTCAAATCCTGAGTTGGGACCATCTGAATTTTATGAGTTGTTGAAGTCTGCTGAGGATGCATTTTATCCTGGCTGCAAGATGAGCAAATTAGAAGCAGTTGCAAAATTTTTGGCTATCAAATCAGATAACGGAATGTCAAACACCTCTTTTGACCAGATATTTTCTTTGCTGAAAACACTGTTACCCGAAGGAAATATTTTACCTGCAAATTACTATGAAAGTAAGAGGTTGGTTCGAAATTTGGGACTTACTTGTCAGAAGATTCATGCATGTTCAAATGACTGCATTTTATATTCTGGGGAAAATGAGTCGTTGGATAGTTGTCCCACATGTGGGAAACTGAGATATAAAGAAGGACAACACGGGAAGTCTGGTTTGATTCCTGTAAAACAGTTGAGATATTTTCCGCTTACATCCAGACTTCAGTGTTTATTCATGTCTAAGAATACAGCGACAATGATGTCATGGCATAAAGAGAATATTTCAACCGATAAAAGCTTGAGTCATCCAGCCGATGGTGATTCATGGAAACATTTTGATAGAGTGCATCCATCCTTTGCTTTAGAAGCTAGAAATGATTGACTGGGCCTTTCCACTGATGGTTTCTGTCTGTTTGGATCTTATGGTAGTCAATATTCATGTTGGCCTGTTTTTTTAACTCCGTACAATTTACCTCCATGGATGTTGATGAATGAGACATATATCTTTTTGACTTTACTAATTCCAGGACATCCGAAGAAAAATATTGATGTTTATTTGAAGCCAATGATTGATGAATTAAATTTATTGTGGAGTACTGGTGTCAGTACATATGATGTTGCAACGAAACAGAATTTCATACTGAGAGCAGCATTGATGTGGACAATAAGTGACTTCCCGGCTTATGGGATGTTATCTGGCTGGAGTACACATGGTCAGAAATCATGTCCTTACTGTATGGGAGATAACAAAGCATTTATGCTCATTCATGGAAAGAAACCTTGTTATTTTGACTGTCATCACATATTTCTTCCAGCTGATCATCCTTTTCGCAGAAACAGATCTCATTTCAGAAAAGGAACAGCTGAAAGGGATGGACCTCCAAAAATGCTATCAGGTTCGGAGTTAAAATCGGTTGTATTTTCATTACCTCCCATCACTTTTGGTCCCACAATAAACCAATAGAAAATTTCTGGTTTTGGGAAAGAACACAATTGGATTAAACGTAGCATATTTTGGGATTTGCCATATAGGTATGATTTGTTGGTCCGACACTTGTTAGATGTCATGCATATTGAGAAGAACTGTTTTGATAATTTGTTTCATACAGTTTTGGATACGCCAGGAAAGAGCAAAGACAATGTAAATGCACGTTTAGATCTTGCCCAAATTTGTAGGCGTCCAGAATTGGAACTATTTGAGAATGTCAGAACAGAAAGGTTACTGAAACCAAAAGCAGCTTATACACTGTCTAAAGAAAACCGTTTATTATTTTGTCAGTGGATTGCAGATTTGATACTTCCAGATGGATGTGCTTCCAATTTGGGTAGATGTGTAAAGAATGGTCATATTACTGGATTAAAAAGTCATGATTTTCATGTTATAATGGAGAGACTTCTACCCATTGGATTAAGAGGTCTGTTGAATTCTGTGATTTGGGATTCCATAACAGACATGTCTCATTTTTTTTGGGAAATTTGTGCGGCTATGGAAGATTATGATGCTCTAGGAAAACTTGAAAAAGATGTTGTTGTAATTATATGTAAACTGGAAAAAATATTTCCGCTATCTTTCTTCGACTCAATGGAACATTTGATGTTACATTTTCCATATGAAGCCAAATGTGGAGGTCTGGTACAGTTTCGATGGATGTACCCATTTGAAAGATGCATGCAAAAATTGAAAAGAAAAGTACGCAACAAAGCATATGTTGAAGGATCTATTGCAGAAGCTTATTTGCAAGAGGAAATATCTTTTTTCTGCTCCCATTATTTTGAATCTGAGTATCCTTCAAAACACAACTGAATGGGACGGAATGAGAAGAATATTGATGAAATCGACAATCAATTATCTGTTTTCAACCAGTCAGAGCTTGGTTTTGGTGGAGTTTCTGAACGCTGTCTTTCAGATGATGAACATCATAGAGCTCATACGTATGTTCTGCTCAACTGTGAAGAGATGACATCAGTTGTACTGTAAGTGTTTATATCACTTATTCTATCGTTTATGTTACAGTAAATAACTTTGGTTTTTATAGGTTGTATGATAATCATATCAAGAAACAAATTCCACAAATTACAGGAGCTGCTCTCGAAGAACGTCGACTGAAAAATTTCTCTCAGTGGTTTCAAAAACTGGTAACATAAATTCTTTATCTTTTAGCAACTCATTCAATGTATAGTTTACTATATTGATAATTATTTCACAAATTTTCAGGTGTCTCGACATGCTGATAAAATTGACAAACGGCTGTGTGTATTGAGTAACCCACCTTCCAAACTTGTTAAAACTTATAATGCATATGTGGTGAATGGATTTCGATTCCACACACATGCATATGGGGAATCGAAAAAAACAATGAACAGTGGAGTTAGCTTGAGAGGATCTCATCATCGAGAAAATGAAGTTGACTTTTATGGCATACTTGATGAAATCATTGAACTCTGTTATCTTGGAAAACATTACATAACCATGTTCAAATGTCAGTGGTTGGATACAGAGAGAGGCATGCGTGTTCATCCGACTCATGGAATCATCGATATTAAATGTAAAAGTGTTCTCGCAGTAAATGAACTATTCTTATTGGCTCAACAGGCATATCAAGTTTATTATGCAAAGTACTGTGCAACATCAAGAGACTTGACTGATTGGTGGAGTGTAATAAAAATCAAAATTCGAGAGAATCAGTTTAGTCAAAGTGAATGTGCTTTCACTGATGTGCAAAGAATTGAAGTTTTTCAAGAGAGTACTCAAAATCAATATTTTTTACAAAGAGACATGAGTATCGATGACGACACTCCACATTTAAGAGTCGGTGATGAAGATGATGTTAATGATGTCACATATGAATTTGAAATGGTAAGAGATGAAGAAACTGTAACTCGAATGGATATCGATGATGTTGAGAAGGAATATGAAGATGAAATTGACATATATGAAGATGATGATGAAGATGAACACTGATATCATTCCATGGTATTTATATACAATCATAATATGTATATATGTATATATAATAGTAATTATCAATTATTTTCTAACATTAACATTTTCTGTTTCAGATGGACGACGCCACATTTCGTGCGTTGGCGGATGCTGACCTGACTTTTGATGCGGATGAGTTGCTGACAGATGACCCTCATCCTGCAGGCGCTCCAGGGAGTACGCGGAGGGGGCGCGGTCTTGCACGATTGATGATTCCTGACCCCGTCCCCGATCGACGTCCACGTCTTGGGTTTGATCCACGCACACGGAGGTGTGATAACTTGTGTGATAACCTGTGGATTTGACTAAGATTTCATTAATCTATTCACATAAAAAATGTTTATTATTTTTTCAGTTGTCCGCATATAGCAGTCGGACAGGGCAGCGCTATTTTGCGCAACTATTTCTCTCAGCCGTGGACCACATGGGAGCAGATTCCCATTGATGTGCAGCAGGCCATGTTCGGCCATTGGTTGGTACGTACGTAAATAAATAATTTTTATTTTAAAAATTATTTCATTTCTAACTTGATATTTTGATTTATTTGTTGGGTTTATGGTATCCGATCGAGGATACCAAACGTGACGCCATCCATGAGGCATGGGAGGTGGCCATGCGTGATCGTCTTCGTCAGTTTTTGCACAATTTAAGAAAAGCTGCGATGAAGAAAGCAGGAGTGTCAGATTTTGAGGAGTCATGTAGAGCACACCGACCAGAGTATATTTCATCCCATGTATGGGATGGATTATGTGCACACTGGTTGAGTGGTGCCTTTCAGAGGAGATCATCGGTGGGGAGGCAGAATCGGGGGAGACAGGAGGTTACTCATCGAGCTGGGAGTCGTTCTTTCAGTACTCATAGACATCATCTGGTACGTACATTATTTATAAATATTTTATATAACTATAAATATTAACAGTTTATTTTTTATTCTTATAGGCTGTCGAGCACCCCGATATTACAGAGTACGACGTATATCGGAGGATGTATAGTGATCCTGCTACTGGGGAGCTCAGAGGTGATCGTCAGCATCACATCGTGGTCAGTATTATTTGTTTTCAAGTTTAAAAATTAACTGCATATAATATATTCACAATTTTAATTTTAAATTGCAACTATAAGAGTCATATGAGGCTGCAGCGGCACAGGGCCGGCCTGAGAGTCAGGCCGATTCATCATATCAGACCACTGCCCGTCAGTTTGATGAGGTGGCATGGATGCAGGCCACCCAGTATGCCTTCGAAGAGGGCCGGGTAGTTGGTATCGGCTCTCGACTGACTCACGGAGATTATTATGGCAGTGCTGCGATGTCGGCGTCCAGCTCGAGAGGAGCTCATGCATCTTTTTCTACACAGTATGAGGATCAGTTGCGATCTCAGACTGCACAGATAGAGAGTCTCCGACAGGAGCAGGAGCAGATGCGTCAGCAGCATGAGGAGGAGCGTCGACGCCAGCAGCAGCTGTACGAGGAGCAGGCGAGTCGGTGGCAGCAGCAGTATCAGGAGCAGATGGAGTACATGCGCCGACTCACTCATGCTTTAGGGATGGAGTTTCCTCCACCACCATCTGCAGATCCCCCACCTCCCCCCCTCCCCCCCTCCTTCAGATTAGAGTTTGTATTTCTGTTATAAAATTTGTGAAATCAAAATATTTTTTTTCTATTCGTAGTTTCTGTCTCATTATAAAATATTAATAATATTATATTTTTAAATAACAATATTAATATGAATAATAATATTATTTATATTTTATAATATTAAATTTTATATATATATATTAAAATTTTATATATATATTAAAATTTTATAATATTATAATTTAATTATATTATTTGTAATACTTGAATTATTTTAATATTTGAATGTAAAATAATTCTATTATTTTTATATTAATTAAAATAACTTATTAATATTTTTTTTATTTATGAATTATAATTGTAATATTATTATATTAATTAAATCATTTATTAATATTCTATTATTTTTTATTTTTGAATTATAATTCTACTATTATTATAGTAATTAAAATAATTTATTATTTTCATTTGTAAATTATAATTCTATTATTATATTAATTAAAATAATTTATTAATAATTTATTTTTTTTTATTTTTTTTATAGTATTTGCGACGGGATACTATACCCGTCGCAAATACTAGTATTATTAATAGTTTTTTATTTTTTTTTAAAAAATAGTATTTGTGACGGGATACGATGCCCGTCGCAAATACTCGTATTATTAATAGTTTTTTATTTTTTTTAAAAATCGTTTTTGCGACGGTACCGTCGCAAAAGTTATTTGCGACGAGACCCGTCGCAAACGGTATTTGCGACGGGTCCCGTCGCAAAAACTATTTTAAAAGTTTTTTACAAAAATACGGAATACTATTTGCGACGGGGAGAATGACCGTCGCAAAAAAAGGCTTCAGCGACGGGCCCGTCGCAAATAAGTGTAGTTGCGACGGCGTTTTCAGCAACGGGCTATTTGCGACGGGCCCCCGTCGCAAAAAGCCAGTTGCGACGGGATCCCATCACAAATAGCCCGTCGCAAATACCTATTTTTCTAGTAGTGGATGTGCTGAGAAGGTGGAAATGGAGTTTGCTGATGATCAAGTGTTCTATAACAACCAACATAAGAAGAGACCGAGGTGGTAGGAGAAAGGTAAGAATTCTTCAAAAAAGTCTAATGGTAAGAAAAATAAGTTTCCAGTTTGTGATAAATGTGGAAAAAGACATGCTGGGGAATGTCTTTTGAATTCTGGAAAGTGCTACCGATGTGGTAAGATGGGACATAAGGCTCGTGATTGCACTGAAAAGGATCAAGGTGAAGGTAAGACCAAATTTGATTTACAGTTAGTGAAATGTAATAAGTGCAATGAGATGGGTCACTATGCAAACGAGTGTCCGACAAAGAGCTTGAGTGATGGGAAGCAGTTAGACTACAAGCAGAAAGGGGTGGTGAAATCCTTTGAAACTACTTCGGCAGACGTCGGGCCATCAAATGAAGTTGTATCAGGTACTTTGTTTGTTTTTTCAGATTATACCAGTGTGTTGTTTGATTCGGGGTCTACACATTCTTTCATCTCTGAAAACTTTTCTAGTAAAATTGGAATACCATCTCAAGAAGTGGCTCCTGAACTTGTGGTAAAAACACTTAGGGGAAATGTTGAGGCAAAAAGAATTTATAAGAATCTTCCTATCCTTATCTATGGAAAGAACCTACTTGCAAACCTTATTGTTCTACCTCTAGTAGAGTTTGATGTTATCCTAGGTATGGATTGGCTCTCTATTTACCATGATAAGATTGACTGTAAAGCAAAAGAAGTTTCTTTTCAGAAAGACTTTCAGTTTGTGTACAAGAATGAACCCTTACTGTTGATAACTTATCAAGAGGCTGAGAAACTTGTAAAATATAGAAATTAATGTTACCTTGCACACATCATTGAAAATAAAGAAACTGTTGAGATTAATGATGTGCCAGTGGTAAATGAGTATCCTGATGTTTTTTCTGATGAGTTTCCTGGAATAATACCAGATTGGGAAGTTGAGTTTACTATTGACTTAGTTCCTGATGCTAAGACAATTTCAACACCCCCTTATCGAATGGCTCAAATTGAACTTTTAGAGTTGAAGGAGGAATTGCAAGATTTATTAGAGAAAGGTTTCATTCGACCTAGCACATCACCATGGGGTGATCTTGTTTTATTTGTTAAAAAGAAATATGATTCTATGAGACTTTGCATTGATTATAGAGCCTTTAGTAATATCACTGTTAAGAACAAATATCATTTGCCTCATATCGATGATTTGTTTGATCAGCTCCAGGGAGCTCAGTTTTTTTCAAAGATTGACTTGAGATCGGGGTACCATCAGCTGAAGGTAAAGGAGTCAGATATTTCGAAGACCACGTTCCGTACGAGATATGGCCATTATGAATTTGTAGTAATTCCTTTTGGGCTAACCAATGCACATGTTGTATTCATGGACTTAATGAATAGAATTTTCCATGAGTTCTTGGATAAGTTTGTCGTGGTTTTCATTGATGATATTTTGGTGTTTTTTAAAATTAAAGAGGATCATGAAAGACATTTAAGGGTTATCTTGAAAACCTTAAAAGAAATGAAATTGTATCGGAAATTCAGCAAGTGTGAGTTTTGGTTGCAACAAATTTCTTTCCTTGGTCACATTGTTTCTAAAGATGGGATAACTGTTGATCCTGCAAAAACAAAAGTTGTTGAAGACTGGCCAAGACCCACAAATGTAACTGAGATTCGTAGCTTCCTTGTTTTGGCAAGCTATTACCAAAGGTTTGTTAGAAATTTTTCACGATTATCTATTCCAATGACTAAGCTAACTCGGAAGGGTGTTAAGTTTATCTGGACAAAAGAATGTGATGATTGTTTTGCAGGAATTGAAAAGAAGATTGGTGAATGCTCCAGTTTTGGCACTACCTTCCAGGAATGGTGAGTTTGTTATATATAGTGATGCTTCATTTAAAGGACTCGGTTGCGTCCTAATGCATAATGATCAGGTAATTGCTTATGCTTCATGACAGTTAAAAACTCATGAGGTAAATTACCCTACACATGATTTGGAATTAGCTGCTTTTGTTTTTGCTTTAAAAATTTGGAGGCATAATTTGTATGGAGTAAAGTGTGAAATATATACTGATCACAAAAGTTTAAAGTATATATTCACTCAGAAAGAGTTAAACATGAGACAGAGGAGATGGCTAGAATTAATCAAGGATTATGATTGTACAATTCATTACCATCCGGGAAAAGCAAATAAAGTGGTTGATGCTTTGAGTCGAAAAAGTAATGCTTCATTAGAAATGTTGCATTTGGAACGTGATCCTTTGGTTAAGGATTTGATGAACATTGGCATAGAAGTTGTTGGTGCAGGAAGTCCTTCTGTTTTGTTTCAGGTATCAGTGAAATCTCCTCTATCAGGTAGAATCAGGCAAGCACAGAAGTAAGCCAGTGAGTTGCAGAAAAAGGTAGAGCTGGTTCAGAAAGGTAAGTTGCCTGAATTCAACATTGATAATGATTGCGTTTTAAGATTTGGGAAGAGATTGTGTGTGCCTTGTGATTCACAGTTGAAGAGAGAGTTGTTATGTGAAGCGCATAGTTCTCTGTTTTCAGTTCATCCTGGCAGTACTAAGATGTATAGAGATCTGCGGGAGTATTACTGGTGGGATGGAATGAAAAGAGATATTGCTGATTTTACTGTGAAGTGTTTGACATGTCAACAGGTTAAAGCAGAGTGGCAGTTACCGAAAGGGATGCTTCATCCTTTACCAGTGCCAGAGTGGAAATGGGAGAATATATCCATGGACATTGTTGTGGGATTACCGAAGACATCTTGAGGTAATAATGCAATCTGGGTTATTGTTGATCGCTTGACCAAGTCTGCTCATTTCCATGCAATACGAGATACTTTCTCTCTTGATCAACTTTCCCATTTATATCTTAAAGAGATAGTCAGGTTACATGGAGTTCCTCTCTCCATTGTATCTGACCGTGATCCCAGGTTCACTTCTAACATTTGGAAAGGCCTTCAGAAGTCGTTGGGTACTAAATTAAATTTTAGTACAGCTTTTCATCCTCAATCAGATGGTCTGTCAGAACGAACAATTCAGACCTTAGAGGATATACTACGAGCTTGTTCGATGGATTATCAGGGAAGTTGGGACCAACATCTTTCTTTGGCTGAATTTTCATATAATAACAGTTTTCATTCTAGTACGCAGATGGCACCATTTCAGGCATTATATGGGAAGCAGTGTCGAACTCCATCCTTCTGGGATGAAGTGGGTGAAAGGAAGTTGATGGGACCAGAATTGGTAGAAGATTTGGCAGAAAACGTTCAGCTGATTCAGAAGCACATGAGAACAGCTCAGAGTAGGCAGAAGAGTTATGCAGACAACAGGAGGAAGGATCTATCTTTTGAGGTAGGTGATCATGTTTTTCTCAAAGTATCACCATGGAAAAGTGTGATGCGATTTGGTAAGAAAGGAAAGCTGAGTCCAAGGTTTATGGGACCATATGAAATTCTGGAGAGAGTTGGATCAGTTGCTTACCGAGTGGCTTTACCTCCGAGTTTATCTCAGGTACACAATTTTTTTCACGTTTCGATGTTGAGAAAGTACATGCCAGATCCATCTCATGTTTTGAGTCCAGTGGTAGTTCAGCTGGAAGAGAACCTATCTTATGAGGAACAACCAGTCCAGATTCTAGACTATAGGGAGCAAGTGTTACGTAATAAGGTGATTAATCAGGTAAAGGTTTTGTGGAAAAACAACATGATGGAAGAGGCAACATGGGAATCTGAAAATGAAATGAGGGATAAGTACCCCCATTTATTCGATAAGTAAATAAATTGCAGGGATGAAATTTTATAAAGGGGGGAGGATGTAACATCCCAAGTAAGTAATGAATAATAGATATTTTTATATATGTCTATTAATGAATTAGATAGTGTTTTAGAGGTTTAAAATGAAAATAAATCCAATCTTAAGCATGGAATACACTAATATTTTTAAAAGATTGTTTTACTACCTTTTGATGGCAAACAATTTTTAAATATATCTTTTGACAATTTTATAAGCTATGTTTGTCAAAATAAACTTATTCTTTATGATTGGGACATCAAAATTTACTTTGTCTGAATTTTTTGTATTTTTCCGATAAAGTTCATTTTTTAATGAATAGTGGAAAATGTTGTATTTTAATTCAAAACCTCTTTTTAATCTAATTTATTTATATGGTTAGATTATCTTTTGAATTGGTTTTGAAGTGAAATTATAATATATTTTTACCATTTTATCCAATGGTGGTCATTTGAATCAATTTAACTTTGAAATTGGACTTGAACTAGTGTCAATCTTTTGATACTTATTGTTTCATAAAAACACGCTATTTATCATGACAGCGGGAATTAATTATTAAATTAATTAATGTGACTTATATGTTTTTAATTTTGTAAAATAGACTTCATTTTTGAATTTGGAATATCAAATATAGCTTATGGTGAATTTTTTATAATTTTCTGAAAAACATCAATTTTTGATGAATAGTGAAACCACTAAGTGGTAGTTAAAGAAACTGATTTTTCGTTTAAATGAAACATTTCCACCTCTGTGATTAGATTTTCAAAAATCCGACATATATGGTTGTCATTAAGAAGTAAAATGTGGTTCAATGAGATTAAAATAATTTTTTGGTGAATAGTAACTTTTATGTTTTTAATCGCGATTAGTGGTAATTAGTGTAGTTTAAGGTAAAAATAATGCTTTAATAATATGAAATGACCTAGACACGTGTCCTAACCATATTGTATGTGTCATGGCCGACTAAGACAAGCCATGTGTCAACTTGGGGACCCCATGGAGCCACTTTGGTTGAGAAATGACATAAATAACTTTTTATTTAATGTTAAAGTAAAAATGACACAAACATGAGTTATTTTACGAAAACAATTGTTATATGGAGTTATAAAAGTCTGATGTTTGACTATGAATATTCATTAGAAATATAAAAAGATTTCCTACATCATAGTATTTTTTTTATAATTTTTTTACATTAAATAAAAAAATGTATTTATGACATCATGATGATGCAGTGATGACCTCATTATTTAACGATTTAAATAAAATAGAAAGATAATGTAATATATAAGACCTACACATGTCCAAAACCTATTGGATGAGTTGATTTAGAACCCTTATCACCTTATCTTCGTATTATATCAATGTGGGTCCTTTGGAATCCGAAACTCATTTTAAAATAAAGTAACTTATCTTTACTTTCCAAGAGTGCCCCTCCTCTCCTCTTATAAAAGGCCCCCACCCCTACCTCCTTACCCACACTCCCAAAGCCTTTGGTTCGGCCAACCCCTGCTCATTATTTCTCTCCACTTCCCTCTCTTACTCTTTGAAGCCTCACTTTGGGAAGAAGGCTTCCCAAGGATGCCTTTGAGCTCAAACTAAAGGAAGTTACCCGATTTTAAGGTAATGTCTTCTTTTGAGTCCTTTTGTTTTATTTTGCTTCTCCAAACCCTAAACTATTTTTATTCATTTCTTTTGTAACAACTCCAGTATCCTAAATATACTAGGATGTTGTTATATGAAGGATTCAATCTACACTTACACACACCTACATCTAATGGTAAAAGAACATACGGTTTCCGTGGATGGTGAATTTATGCCTCCCGAAACGATGAGTGTTCAACATTCCTTTAACACATTCAAAGGTGGCCATAAAGATGTCACTATATTTATATATGATATATAATATGTTTATGTTTTCCTTAAGATTCTGTTTTTTTTAGTTTGGGCATACCTTTATGGTTTCCATTATGGGTAAACGCGATATCTTCATTTAAGGAAGTGCGGACTACCGCCCCCTCAAAGTGATGTGATTCGTTAAATACCATATATGGGACGTATAAAGGATGTAACTATGATATTATATATGATATTATACTGGAATTATAATATACCTTTATATCATTATGATTCCATTCTATAAAATACGAAATAGAAATGAAAGTAGCGTTCATGCGTACGTATGGCTTACCGTCTCCATGAACGGTGCATTTCATTTCTTACCTCTAAATGATAATGTAATATTATAAATGCACGTATATACTGTATATATATGATATATATGATATATACATCATGATTATAATTTTGGATATAATGGATACATGAAAAACATGTAATTATAAAGGGAATATTTTGACTCAAGTACCAATGATCGTTAAAACGACCGTTATTAACATAAATAATTACATAGTGTTCATGACATGACAATAAGTGATATAAAAGGAATAATGAACTTAAAAAAGGTTCTTATGAATGTATAAATTTACTCACATTTATTATTCAGGACATTAAAGAACGGTCGAGTCAAGTCAGACCCGAGGTATGGGACTTTGTCTCAATCTCCTTTCATTGAGGCATATTTTATTTTATACACAACTTTCATTTATACGGTGTATAAAACCCTTTGACTTTTACACTTATTCAAAAGGAATCTTTTTTATATGAAGTGTTTTACTAAATGACAAAAGGGAATGTTTTTCTTGTCATACGTATGCGGCGACAATGACTTCTCCGCCGCCGTGACCATTATTTGAGTTTCGGCTTCCTCTACAAGCCATACCCTTTTTTAAAATGAAAAATAAATACCATGTTTTACTTTGGTATTGAAAATGGTTTCCATAATGTTTTTATTATATCAATGTGTTGTATTGATATCTCATGATTGAAATGTAGAAATGTTATGTTTCCTTTATGCAAGTTTTATGTGATACGATTATGTTATGGTTCTTGGGCATTATTATGAAGATGGGTGGTTCCGTGACAAACTAAGGGCGGGTGAGCCCGTTACAGCTCTCCAATGCATTGGGTAATGTGAAGGAGTGAAACGTTAAGGTTTCTCCGAAGAGATTTAGGGAATATATTGTGATGGGTATTCCAAACGTAACCAAGAGGGTTACTCCCTACGTAAGAATGTTAGGAATGCCTCAAGTTACCTTTATGTCTTATGATTTCTATGATTTACTCATGATTTGATGAGGTATGTTAAAGTGCTTATGTTTTATGGGTAAATTATGATTTCATTCTTATGTATATATGTACTTATGTTTCCTTTCCATATTTTTATAACCCATACTGAGCTTTTTATGCTCATCCCAAGTTTTTTTGAAATGATTTTCACAGGTCAAGGTAAAGGTACATGATATGATGATAGTGTCAAGGAAGTGTCAAGAAAGAATACATGTTTTATTTTAAATATGTTTCCATTGATGGGAAAGAAGAATACTATCTTTATGTAACCACTTTGTTTATATGTGGAATGTAATGCAAGTTTTATGATATAATTCTCTAAAACTCTAAACCTAAAAAGATCCCCAATGTCTAATCTTGTAATAACTCAAGATTAAGTAAGGTTTAAGGATGGGGCCTTATATTATAATTTTAGATTCATCAATTACATATGGTTTTTAAAAATGAACTATGTTACAGTCATATAGATGGTAGGTTGTACCTATGCTTGAGTAACATGTCCATTTTTGAATGATCGTTATAAGAAGAAGGTATATATTATTTTATCATTATAAAATAACAAAAATAATGTATATATATATATCATATTACATCTATAAATATAATTATATATATCATCCATGTGATGTGGTTTCAAAACATGATTCACATCGCTTTGTGGAGGTGGTAGTCCGCACGTACACTTGTATGATGTTATCATTTTGTAATTCTGAGAAAGGTACTAAGGTAAATTACATTTGTTCACTTAATAATGATATATATGACATGAATATAATATATGAAAATTATTTCCATAATTATAACTAGTCTTGAGGTATAGTGATCAAAAATATATACATTGGTTCATGAGGCAGTTGTACGCCATACATAAGAATGTCAGATTCGTTTACCATTTGGTGGAAGAGAATATGGACAAATGTTTTACTGTTAACATGAAAACACCTTAGTATATGGATTATTCTATTTTTATTTATTTTTAGACATTATATGTTTTAATGTAATATTAGGTTTGAAAAAAATAAAACATGTACATAAAAATAATACCCCTTCAATGGAAAATATATTTTTAATGGATTAAAACCTACATGATTGGAATTATGACTATAATAATACCTATATAATTTTGGGATTAATTATAGGAAATTATTTTTTCAGGAATTTTCAAAAACAATTACTATAAAAGATTGAGAAGAAGGGATTTCATTTTCTCAATGAGGGGAGGGGCAATCAAGGAATTCCTCAAAATTTTAAAATATTAACACCCTAGCCTAGATATAAATGTTTCCAAATGTAAAATAAATTAATTGGGTAAGACATTATAGACCATATATCATCCCATTGTTTTAATCTAATATTTTTATTATTTTTAAATAATTTAATTAAATATTATTCCTATAAAATATCATTATTATCTATTTTGATACTATTCATTTCATTTATTTTAATAAATCAATAAAAATTTAATTTTGAAAAAAGAAATTCTTATATCATAAACATGAAATAATCATCTATAGGTTCATTTTTCACTATAAAAATCTCATATTATAATTATATTAATATTTTTAGTATCATTTATTTTATTTTCTTACATTAATTGAATATTTTAAATGGCAATATTGTGAAATTATTTAAGGTCACTATATATTATCTAAAAATTAATAATAAATTTCCATGATTAATATAATTATTTTTATTTAAATATAAATTTATATATGAATATATACTCTAAAATACATAGTATTAAAACTATTATACTAGATTAAATTCAGAGTGCGACATGTTTGCAATTTCTTTAAATAAAATAATATAAAGGTCATCATCTTGTCCATGTGTCTCCAAAAGGTTATACACACTACCCATTGTTGATTTTAATTGATATAAACTCCTCAAAAAATATTTTAGAATGTTTTTTGGATTATTTAATTGTTTTTATTATTTGGTTTTCATCTTAATGAACTTGGTTTTCCGTTTATCATTGTAACAAGAATTACTGATGTTATTATTCATATTTATCAAATACAATATAAAATATTTACTAAATTTGTACCCTTTAATTGAAAATATAGAATATATATTTTAAAATTAAAAATATAGAAGGTTCGGTGTTTATTTAAAATTAATCGTGAAAAATATTATTTAAAATAGTTTTTTGAAAAAATATCTCTTTTAAAAAATAAATTTTTTTATAAAAAAATAATTTATAAATCCATTATAAAACAAGTTACTATATTATTTTAAGATTAATTGATCTAATTATAATTGAAAAATAATCCATGAACAAGATTTGACAACACATATAGATTAAAATAAAGGACAGTGTTCAATAAAAATTACCATTTTCATTATTCCATGAAAAAGCAATATTTTCAGAAAATTCCAAAAAACAAATAAAGCTAATATAATTTTGGATTAATGAGAAAAAAAATATAATTTTTTTCAAAAAAAAATTCAATCATTTAATGAAATAAAATATGATACCAAAAAATATATAAATATTTTTTAAGAAAAAATAATTCTTATGTATAAAATGACATTACTAAAAATATTATACTTATTCAAAAATATTTAATAATAAAATAATAAATGAGTAATACAATTATATATTTCATAATTTTTTTAATACTATTAATTTTATTCAATTTAATGATAGGGTTATAATTGTGTAATTTAAATAATAATATTTCTTTTTTCATTTAAGATCAGTGTTGTTTATATTGTAAGTTATGAAACATAGTATTTAATTTCAAAAAACATGTGATTTTATATTCAAACCCTCCCCTATTTAAAAAATTTCATCATCAAAATTGGAACATGGGATCTAAATATAGTGTTTTGACTTTTCAATATACCATCGATGAAATCCCACTATGTAAAAGGTTTAATAAAACATCCACTTGATAAGAGGGAAATGGGAAGTTCGAAGGTTTTATAGAGAAACAAACAGTAGTTTTCTTAGTGGGAGAACATAAGTTGGATGTGAAAACAAAGACACGGAATAAAAAACTAATTCCCTATGATATATATTAATTGATAGAAAACACGGTTTATGAGAAAAGATAACTTTTACCAAGTTGTTAATCTGTGATGGTTAAAAAGACTATTGGTTTATAGGTATGAAAAGAAAATGGATAAAATTGTTGATTTAATATCATTTTACTAGGGTTTAGAAATTTTATTACCCTATATACTAATAACATTATAAAATTTTCAAACTTGGAATCTATAATTTCATCCATTAATAATTTTCTACCCCAAACTCTTACATTTCTCAAAATAACGAGTATGATTTTTTCATTCACGGGACACTATAATTAAATAATAAATCATAAAAAATCCAAAAAAAAATATATCCTTCCTATATTTTTAAATTAACTAAAACCAAAAAAATTAGTATAAGACAAGATAATTCCCTAAACATAATAATTATTTATATGATGAAAAACAATGTTAATATAAAAAATTCAATAGTAATACCAAATCATCAATGAAGATCATTCAAAAAATATCTGCCCATAAAATTAATCAAAATAGTTCACAATAATATTTAACCCCAAAATTCATAAGGATTTGATCACATAGTCTTCCAGGATTAATTTGTACATTTATCACCAAATAACATCAATTAGTCTTGAAGTATCATATGAAAATGTAATTTACCTAATCAAATATTCTAAAATATTTTCTAATGACTTCACTAGATAACCTTAATAACCATAAATTATCAATTATATAATATATGACCTCAAAATCAAATTCAACTTTTTTTCTAAAATAAAATAATATAGTATTATATTCACCTTAATCATATAGGGTTCATAAAATATTGAATTTCTTCTAGATTAACATTTATAAATTAATTTTCAAATAATTTTCATACCACATGGTTATATATTTCATAAAACATAGGATTCCAAAATGAACCAAAACATTACCTGTGATAGCATTTAACTAAAAAATGTCATACTAATAGGGACTACACGCAGGACAATGGGAGGTGACATGCCCCACTCACCCTTTAATTGTGGGTTCAAACCACACAACCATGTCAGATGCGATGGGTTTTGCACTATAATTTGGGTTATCCACATTCTAAAAATAAATTCATATAATTCATATAATATTGTACAAATTTGAGAAACATACCACAAAATAACCGTAATATATTAATCATTAATGAAATGTGTTGGCCACAAATGATATCTAACACAATTCATTTTAATTCCAAAATGTATGAACACATAATTACATCAAAATAAATGATCTTATATTCATAACATGATACCAATAACTATACAAATATATCTAAAAAAATTAAATGCATTAATCCTCAAATAAAATTTTAAATAAAAACTATACCAAACCTAGGTGTTGTATTACAATAATTGTCTCTCTAAATAAACTAAATCGTCTTATTCATACACCACATAAAACATAAAAATGTTTTTCTATAAATTTTAACTTACGATCAACCATGACAATGTAAAACTATTATTGTACTCATAACTCTTCATATCAGTACACCAGAAAATATCATAATCTCTAATGTCTTCTAAACCCACCATTGATACTGACAATAGGGACCTAAACTGAAACAATACATGTTCTACTGATTTTAAAATAGAATTACAATTATTTAAATATAGTGGAACATTTTTTTTAAGAGGTATAAAAAATTATGACATTTCATACATAGTAAAATTATATATTACTTGTGGAAACTTTTATATATTATCCATTTTTTTCATAAAAAAGTATTTAATATAAAACCAAGTTTTTTTCATGGAAAATATTACCACACATAAATTTTAATTGTTATTTCCCATACCCATTCATAATCCCTATGAGAAACATTTTAAAACTTTGGATGAGCATAAAAATATTCGTTGGGTATTTAAAATGAATTAATGTTTCTACTAGACCAAAATTTTAGGAAACCCATTTGATATTATCACTAGAAGGTCACATAATGAATTTAACAACTTTAATGTGCTAGGACCCTTTCAAATTCAAACACAAATACATTTTCACTTTAAAACATAATTCCCTTCATTTACACAATTAAAAATATCAAATTAAAAGTGTACAAGGATATCCAATATTACAAATAAATCATTTTATTTTAAAATAACACCTTATAATTTTGTACAAACATAAGTGAACTTAAAACTTCAACTATCACCTTCTACATGGATATAATTACACATTCATAATTAACCACAATAAATCACCTACAAATTTTGAATATTTTCTTTTGAAAATCCTATTTTCATAACATATTCTTTTCCAAATGCTTTCAAAATAGATTCCACACCACCCAATAAATTTATAGAACATTTATGTAGAAGAAATAAAACATATCAAATGAATCTAAAAATGTTATAGCATAGAACCACCAACCTCAGGTGTATAAATTTATGTAAAATGATACAAATCCATAACTGCAGAACCACAGGACCCCACCAGAGCGTGATTGAACACTAACTCTCTATATTTAACACTATGTAACAAAATTAACCCCTAAAAATACCACCCAACCCACTGGGCATATAAATCCTTATGAATTAATAGAAGAAACAATTGAAAAGAGGGAATAACATAGAGAGAAACCACAAACATGGATATTATTTGAAGAAATGACATCAAATATACAGAAAATAAGGATCCTAAGGGAGACAAGAGGATGTGAGGTACGATCCTAGGCTGAGGGAGGCTATATTGGTATTTTAATGAAGCATGTAAAGATAAATCTTAAGATAAAAAGGGTATTTTAGAATTTTTTATAACCTAAACCCTACACATGGTTTTTCCAAATGGTTTACCGAACTATGCAGGAACTGTGCACCCCTCATTGTCTATTTAGAATAGACCACATGGTTATACCACATGGTTTATAAATACCATGCTAATTTTGTGGTATGCACTAACCTGAACCAATACATGGCAGTACAGTTACCTGTGTAGGGCCAATGTTTTCCTCTAACACTGCACAAACCATTCGCCGCCTATTTCAAAGACCAAAATCTCTATTTTCCAAAAAAGCACTTGCGTAAACCAAGATAAAAATTAAAGATCAAAAAATAAAAAAATAATTCCAAATAAATTTGAAGCCCTTAAACTTGAAACTTGAATGAAAACCTAAGATCCAAAAATAAACTGGAAAAAGGGACAAAATAAAACCCAGGTGTAATAGGGTATCATATTATTATCATACATTATTATGCAATAACCATCATAAATATATATTAAATAACCCTTGTATTTATACATAATACTACCTTCATAATTATACTTGTAGTAACCATCACATTAACATTTGGAATAACCATCAATGAAAAATTCCAATATAAACACACTCAATTCATAAGATGGCTATAATGTACCCACCAAACATTGTTATATAAAAAAACACACATTTTTATAAAATATTCCTAGAAAACATAACATAATAATAAAAATGAATACATATATAGAAAAACAACATATTGAAATGGAATAAAAAATATAGGTTTATGTAATTTGTTTTAATTTTTTTTAAATAAAATAACTTTCCTTTTGTCAAATTAGACACGTACATTTTTTATGCGGAAAAAATTAAATTAGGTTAATTATTTTATTGATTAATAACATGTTTTGTGTTTATTATTCATTTTATATTACTTATTTTTTTTATTATATATAATTAAATTCATGTCTGGTGTTTTGAAAATATTTGGTTCTTATATACAAATTGTCTTCAGTTATTTGATATGGTCAAAGCGGATATTATTACATAATTTACAAAATATTATTCATGGAAGAATTATAATTTTATTACATATACTATAATTTTAAATTCATTCATTATATATGGTTTTTAAAAATGAACTATGTTATAATCATGGAAATGGTAGGTCGTACGTATGCTTGAGTAACACTTCCATTTTTGAACGATCTTCATAAAAAGAAGGTATATATTATTTTATACTTATAAAATCATCAAAATTATGTGTATATAAATATATGATATTAAATCTATAAATATAATTATATATGTCATCCATGTGATGTGGTGTTAAAAAATTATTTATATCACTTCATGGATGTGGCAGTTCATATGTACAGATGAACGATGTTATCATTTTCACATTACGAGAAGGGTAATAAGGTAAATTATATTTTTCAGTTCATAATGATAAATATAAAATGAATATAATATATAAAAATTAATCCCATACGTATAACTATTCTTGAGGGAAAGTGGTTGAAAAAGGTATACATTGGTTCATGAGGCGGTTGCATGCCATACACAATAATGGTAGATACATTTACCATTTGATGGAAGATAATATGGATAAAGGTCTTACCATTGACATTAAAAAACCTCAGTATATATATTTTCCTATTTTTTTTAAAATAATATGTTTTAATACATGTGTAAGGTTAAAAAACTAAAACTTGTAGATAAAAAAAATACCCCATCAATGGAAAATATCTTTTTTAAGGGATTAAAACCTACATGATTGGTATTATGACTATAAAAATACCTGTATAATTTTGGGATTAGTTATAGGAAATTATTTTTTAAGGAATTTTCTAAAACGAAATTGTTTTTTTTACTATAAAATATTGATAAGAAGGGATTTCCTTTTCCCAGCAACGAGAGGGGCACTCTATGAATTCCTCAAAATATTAAAATATTTTAACACTGCCCTAGATATAAATGTTTCCAAATGTAAAAAAATAAATATTGTACAAAATTATAGACCATATATCTTCCTTATGGTTTTAATTTAATATTTTTATTATTTTTAAATAATTTACTAAAATATTAATCCTATAAAATATCAATATTTGTTGTTTTGATACTATTTAGGTCATTTATGTTATCAAAATAAGAAAAAAATAAATTTAGAAAAAAATGAATTTCATATCTCATAAATAGGTCATGACCATCTATAGGTTCATTTGTCACTATAAATATCTCTTATTATAGTTATATTAATATTTTTAGTTTTATTTATTTTATTTTATTACATTAATTGAATAATTAATCATCAAAATTGTGAAATAATTTAAGGAAATTGTATATTATCTAACAATTAATAGTAAATTACCTTGATTAATGTAATTAGTTTTATTTAAATTGAATTGTTATATAAGATATATACTCTAGAATACACTCTATTAAAAATTTTATACTTGATTAAATTAAGAGTGTGACATGTTTGGAATTTCCTTAAATAATATAATATAAAGGTCATCATCTTGTCCATGTGTCCCAAAATGGTTATAAACTCTACCCATTGATGATTTTAATTGATATAATCTCTTCCAACAATATTTTAGAAAAAAAATTTGGGTTCATTAATAGTTTTTATTATTTTGTTTTTATCTTAAAGAACCTGGTTTTCCCTGTATTGTGGTGACATGAATTACTGATGTTATTATTCATATTTGTCAAATATAAAATTAAATTGTTTACTAAATTTTGTACCCTTTGATTAAAAATATGGCATATATATTTTAAAATTCAAAACTCTTAAGGTGAAAAGTTTATTAAAAATTAAACCAGACAAACATAATTTAAAATAGTTTTTTGAAAAAATTACCTTTTAAAAAATTAATTATTTTATAAAAAATAATTTTATAATTCCATTTTAAAACACATTACTAAATTATTTTAAAATGAATTGATCTAATTATAATTCAAATATAATCCATGATGAAAATTTTATCATGCATATACATTAAAATAAAAGACAGTGTTCAATAAAAATTAGCATTTTCCATTATTCCATGAAAAAAAATATTTTATGAAAATTACAAAAAAAATAAAGATAATATAATTTTTGAATAATGAGTAAAAAAATTAGTTTTTCTAAATAAAATTTCTACCATTTAATGAAATAAATTATTAAAATCAAACACAAATATTATATACATTTTTTAAGAAAAAATACTTCTTATGAATAAAATAACATTACTAAAAATATAATACTTATTTAAAAAATAATTAATTAAAAAATTATTAATTATTAATTCCATTATATATTTCATAATTTAGTTAATATTATTCATTATCATTAATTTAATGATAGGGTTATAATGGTAGCATTTAAATTATTATATTTCTATTTTCGTTTAAGATTAGTGTTGTGTATATTGTAAGCTATAAAACATAGTATTTAATTCCAAAAAACATGAGTTTATACCTTCTACCCCTCCCCTATTTTTATAGTTTCATCCTCAAAATTGGAACTTGGTATTTTAAAATAGTTTTTTGACTTTTCAAAATATTGTTGATGAAATCCCACATCTTAAAAGGATTAATAAAACATTCACTTGATAAGATGGAAAAGAAAAGTGCAAAGGTTTTAAGGAGAAAAACATTGAATTTCTTCAATTTGGAGAACATAAGTGGGATGTGAAAACATAAATATGGAATAAAAACTAATTCCCTAGTATATATATGAATTGATAGAAAACATTGTTATGAGATTGATAACTTTTACCAAAATGTAAATCTATGAGGGTTTAAAAGACCATTGATTTATTGGTATGAAAAAAAAATGGATAATAGAGTTGATTAAATATCATTTTACAAGGGTTTAGAAATTTTATCACCCTCTATTCTAATAACTTTCTAAAATAGTCATAAATGGAAACTAGAATTTCTTCCTTTAATAATTTTCTACACCAAAGACTTACTTTTTAAAAAATAATGAGTATAAATTTTTCATTTATTAAATACTATAATTAAATAATTAATCATAAATAAATCCACAAAAAACAATATATCCACCTTTATTTTTAAATTAACTAAAAACAAAATTATTAGTATAAGATATGATAATTATCTAAATAGAATAGAGCTTTATATGATGAAAAACTATGTTAATCTAAAAAATTAAATAGTAATACCCAATCATCAATAAAGATTTTTCAAAAATATAACACTCCATAAAATTAACAAAAATAGATCAAAATAATATTGAATCCAAAAATTCATAAGGATTTCGTCATGACCCGTCCTTGGGGCCCGTTCCATGACTACCCCAAGCTCGCATTCTGTAGTCTAGGGGCTAGCGACTAGCACCAAAGGTGTAATTCCCGATAAAAAGGGAAGGAATTGCCTTTATGAAACATATACACGAACAACCAAAGTACAAGCGGAAGAAAACACTTAGTAAAGAAGTATAAAAAGTGTGTAGAAAGCACAATGGGGCCTGAAATACAAGCCCAACAGAAAGGTACAACTACAACTAAAAGAAAGTACAACTGAAAAGACAAACTGTTGGAAGATGGAAGCAGCTCATGGATCATCCTCCAGGTTCCTACCGGAAGTGTAGGTACAGATTTCCTCCTTAGTACTCTGCATCTATCGGTCTGCTCTGTATGCCTTCACACCGAGTGTCCACCTCCGGGTACCTTCCAATCCTTGTACACTCTATCTCGGTCAGCATTGTCTGTCGTCTGCACCCAATACAACAAGGTGCGGCCATAGCCCGTGCATGGGTGAGTATAATGATACTCAGTAAGGACCCCGAGACCCTCAAGGTCTCACTAAATCCAACAAGGATAAACCACAAGAATGATCTCAATAGATATCCTTTACATAGGTATATCCCATACATATACCGAAGTTATCAAGTAACCCATCTTAATCATGAGAAAAACACAAAGGTCATTGACTCAGCTCAAACCAAGATTTTCATTCACGATGTCGAAACCACGGCTGCTAGAGAACTCCTCCTCTATCGATTACAATGGGTCTGCCGCTACAACCAAGTGCTTCCCACTAACCTTGGACTGATGAAGTACTCCACCTATTGAGTATTATGGGCCGGCTACTACAACCAAGCGCTTCCCACCATGGGTTTACTGCTATAACCAAGTGCATCACCTCATAGTCTACAGAGGTACTAATTTTGTCGAGTACTACGGGTCTTCTGCTACAACCAAGAGCTCCAATGCAGTGGGTCAGCTTCTATAACCAAACACACCCCACTGGGCCATCTGAATCACTCTGAGTCGATTGATCAGCAGTCATCAAGTCTCATCTAGCTTCTAGTTCTCTACAATATGCTCGCTCGTCACCTAGAGGATCCACTCCACAAGCCTCAAGCTGATACTCCAAGTGTCACAAAGTCTCAAGTAGAAGTATCACTAAGGACCGCTTCGTCAAAGGAGTCTCAACGCAACAGACGGCATGTCAATCAGACGTTCGGTCTGTGGGTTATTAAACTTTTTGTCTCGGGGGGCCTAGTTGGTTTCGTGTATGAACCAACCCGATCGTATCTCAACTATACCCAGAACTTCCATGTGTTATAATCAAAGGAACCATTTCTCAACAAGATTACCAACACCGCTGATGGTTCGTCAAACAGACGTCTGGTCTGAGAGTTATTAGTTTTTCCGTTCCAGGGGCCCGATTGGTTTTTAAGATAAAACCAACCCAACTGTACTCTAAATACATCAAAACCTCAAGTGTATTATTCCAAAAGAACCTTCTCATCATAATTAACCCAACGTAATTGACGGAACGTCAATTGGACGTTCGGTCCTTAAGTTATAAGTGTTTCTGCTCAGAGGGCCCGGTTGGTTTCAGGTTCGAACCAACCCGGCCATACCCAAACTTCGCCAAAACTGTGATTGTAATATACATAAAGGATTTTATTGATCTAAGGGATCCTACAAAACTGACAGTGTGTCGATCGGATGTTTGTAGCTCATTTTATGGGTGAATGATCGAAAAAGTCCGAAAAAGGGGGGTCTGGGCCCTGTCCGAACCGGCCCGAACCGGGTTGACAAGACCCGGGTCCAGCCCGATAGGGCACGGCCCGCCCGGATGGGCATGGCCCGGCCCGGATGGCGTGGCCTGGGTGGGGGGGGGGCTCATTAATTTGAATCGGAGGCGCCAGCTGGTACCGCCCCGCCTTCTCTAATCTCGCGCGGCCACGGGATTTGCTCCACCTCTACCGCAACTGTTGCCATGGTGGACATCCACCGGCGGCTTGCAGGCCACCGCCGTGAGATTTCACCGACCACCAGAGTCGTTCAGGTGGTCCATTTTAGCTTCTGTATGCGCCAGTGGTAATCTCAGGACACGAACTCCACTGCGAAATCTCCAAATCGCTGTTGTGGTCCAATTTCGTCATCGCCAAACATTTCGTGCAACACGAACGAGTTAGAGGTGGGTCCGGACTTGTTCATTAGCCCATACCCACCATGTCAGTGGTTCAAATAAACAAGAAAAAATTAGTCTCCCAACTTTGAGGGTATAATTCACATAAGTAGAATTATACAAAAACAACCCCCTACCTTGAAAAGATGTTGCACGTCGTCGAACCGCGGAAGACAAACGTCATGGTGGTCGAGCATCACGGAAGATCGGTTTCGATTCCATTGACATTGGAGTGCACCTGAAGAAGAAGCGTCGTTAGCGACTTCGTGTTCCTCGAATCGTAGAGCATTCTTCATCAAGGGAGAAAGTCATTCTTCGTTGAAGGTTGGTGTTCTTCGTCGGAGAAGAGCACTTCCTTCTAAATTCTCTCAAGAGCTCTCCCACCAATATTTCCAACCAAAATAATAAAATGGCACTCTCATAATATAACATGCCATGTATTTTCAAATTAAATCAAACTCTTTAATTAATTAATTAAAGAGTTGTTTAATTATTTGAGATGAGTTGGAAAAGAATTAAATGGAGAGAGGGAGGTGGAATTTGGAGAGGGTCCACCCAATTAAATTGGGGAGTTGATAAGAATTAAACAAAGGAGTTAAATTGGGGAGTTTAATGAAGGTTTAAGGGAGATGAAACGTTGGGGATCATGTAGGGCCCACCTCACAAAAATCCACACATGAGAAGTTATGTGGGGGTGGGCCCCACCAATAACTTCCCCATGTAGGATCTAACCACCAAGGTGAATAAAATTGTTCTAAACAATTTTATTTAACGTTTTAATTAAACCCCAATTTTTAACATTCAACCCACATAAAACGCAACTGCGGTAAAGGTCCCCTTAAGCGAATATCGGCATTTCAAGTTCATCGGTGTCCTCAGATTTCAATTCCAAGAACCGGTTCAAAAGATAGAAAAATAAATGATCTAATAATCATAACATGATACAAATAACTATAAAAATATATCTCAAAAAATTAAATTTATTCAACATCAAATAACATTTTCAATAAAAGTTATACCAAACCTAAGAGTTGTATTACAACAAATGCCTCTCAAAATAATAAAAATTTTCTTATTCATACTCCACATAAAATATTAAAAGGGTTTTCTATGTGTTTGAACTTATGATCAACCATAAAAATGTAAACCATGATTGTACTCATAACTCTTTATATCAGTACACTAGAAAATATCATAATCTCTAATGTCTTATAAACACACCACTGATTCCTACAAAATGGATCTGAACCTAAACATTACATATTCTAGTTATTTTAAAATATAATTATAATTATTTAAATATAGTTAAAAAAAATCTTAAGAGGTATAAATAATAATGAAATTTCATAAATTTTAAACACATATATTACATGTGGAAACTTCTACATATTATCCAATTCTTTCATAAAACAAAAGTCTTTAAAATAAAACAATATTTCTTTTCATGAAGAATATTAATAGACCATAAATTGAATTATTTTTTCCCTTACCAATCCATAATCCCTATACGAATCATTTTAAAACATGTATGAGCATAAAAATATCATTTGGGTACTTAATATGAAATAATTCTTCTACTAAACCAAAAATTCTTACTAAAAATTTCGATTTACAAAATAAACTTTACGCTCAAAATTAAAATTTTCATACACATGAAACAACCTTATCTACCAAAATAAATCAATAAAACATTTTTTATGAAATATTAAAATAATTTAATTATCCAAATCGGTTTTTTTGAAAAAATGATAAACATACGAAAACATATTGACAATGATATTCTTTCCACCCTTAAGAATTAACATATACATTCCTTTGAACAGATTCTTCATAACATACCATATGAAAACAATATATATTTTTAGAAAATATCAGGAAAAAATAAATCATGTAGGTAAATTATGGAATCATTATATAATCATTTTTATTTATGGTGTAACCCTAACAGATACTCATGAAATAACCCTTATGATTAAACATAAAAAATAACCCTCATAGTAATACTTGTATTAACCATCATAAATTTTTTTTGATTAAAACAATAGTAAACCTAAAAAAAGAATACATGATAAATTTTAGGCATATAAAAGACCTAAAAATTATCATAAGAAATTCCCCAGAACGATAACATTTTCTTAAAATATGAATACCTTAGTTTCAAAAATAATCCTTGTGGAAAATAAATTATTTGAAAAAAATCAAATTTAAAAATGATAAATTTATTTGAAAATAAATGTGAAAAATTATAAATGGAATTTAAAATAATGGAATTTTCATGATGGTGGTACATTTCTCCCATGAAATATAAGTCAAAAGAACATTCCTTTCTTATTTTTTAGAAAATTTAAAAAGTACCTTGTTTAATGCATTATTAAACATTTCTTTCAAAATTATTTGAATAAAAATTAAAAAATTTGAAAAAATAATATTTTGAAATTATATCTGAATATTAAAATCTATTTTAATATTATTTTTATAAAATAATCATATGTACATGGAAGAAACGTTGAGTTTTAATGTTTTATTTTTAATAAATAATTTTTAAAATAATGTCAATTTCTATATTTCTGATTCCTAAAGCACCTTATATATCATCATGTATAATAAAATTATGGTAATTATTCACTATATTAATAAAAAATTTCAATTTCATTATTCCTTTCACTTCACTTATTTTTTTATATATAATTAAACTCACATAGAATGTTTTCACAATATTCAGTACTTTTTCCAAAATTTATTCAGTAATTGGACTCTGGTGAAAGTGGTCATTAATCCACCAATAACGAATAATAATAATTATATAATTATAATATTTATAAATCAATTTTGTCGTTAAATTCATCCATCTCATATGTTTTTGAAAAATGAAGTAAGTTATAATAATGTAAATAGAAATCCTCACATACACATGAGTACAATTGCCATTTTCCATCAATCATTATAGATCTAATTTTAGTATTATTTTATATTATCATAATGATAATAATATAATATATTTAATATTATATATTTAGATATACTTATATATGTCATCCATAATTTTTGGTGATTAAATATGAATCACAATGCTTCTGGGAGGTGGTGGTACACACATATACATGGATGACATTATCTTTTTTTAGTTCATCGAAGGGTGATAAGGTTGATTATATATTATCTTTTAATAATGATAAATATGTCATAAAAATCATATGTAAACATTAATTCCATAAATTTAACTATTATATAGATACAGTGATAGAAAATGAACTACAACTGTTCGTGAGGTGGTTGTGATCCTTACACGTGAAGGATGCTTTTGATTCCTATTTTATGGAAGAGGATAAGGATATTGGTTATTAAATGAACATAATAAATTCTAATTATATTTATGATAATTTTTTTATAATTTTATATTTTTGAAAAATGTTTGACGAATGTGTCAAAAGAAACAAAATAAACCACACAGATAAAAATGACACCTATTCTTTGGGAAACATCTCTTTCATAACAACTTAATTCCTAAAAGATTGGTATTATGTATATTAAAATACCATTAAAACCATGGTTATATATTATAATAATTTTGTGTTCCTGTTACTTTTTTAAAAAATTGGATTTAAATTTTGATGGATTGAAGAGAAGAGGTTCTCTTTTATAAGAGAGGGAAGAGGCACTTTTGAAATTCCTCATAATATTAACATATAATTAGACTATTCTAGATTCAAATGATTCCAAATTAACTATAAATGAATATGGAATGCAATTTTATTTTTTATCATATCCCTATTGCGTTTATTTAAAATTGTAATGATTTTTAATAAATTAACAAAATAATAATTCTAAAAAAATCATTTTTTCACTTTTGATAGTAATCATTTATTGTTTTTTAAAATATAAAAAAAGTAAACTTAAAACCAAATATTTTATTAAATAGAAAAAATTACATGAAAATATTTAAAATTCTTGGATCACATAGAATATCAAAAATTATTTTAATTTTAATATTTTAAATATCATATATTTGATAATTTTTTCTCTCTTTGAATAATTACCGCATCAACGTTGTGAAAGAATTTTTGATAATTATTAATACCATTAAAATAAAAAAAATACAATGATGAATATAATTATTTTATCATTAAAAATACTATCTATAGTTGAACATATCATCTAGATTACCCTATATTAAAAATATTTTCCCTATTAAAATAAGTGTGTGGAATGGTTGACATTTTATTAAAAAAATATTTTAAAGATCATAATCATACACAGGTGTCCATAGTATGTCTTAAATTTAACACTTGTATAATTATAAAATAGGCAATGAAAAAAATAATATTTAAATAAGTGCTTGTGTCATTTTATGTTTCTATTCATTTTATTTATAACCGAAATTACCTAATTTACCTATCATTAAGGAAACAATAATTATTAAAGTTTCTATACAAATTCACCCAAAATAAAAGTGTCCTATATAAAATATTTTAATACACTGATTATTAATATGTAATTAATTTAAAATATTCAAAACATTTAAGTTACAAAATTTAATTAAATATTAACACTAAAAAATGTAATTAAAAACATTTTTTTCAGAAAAATTTCTTTTTAAAAAATTAAATGTGTTTATATAAAATTCAAGTATTAAATCTATTATAGAAATCATAAAAATATTATTTTAATAAAATTAAGGCAATGAAAAATTAATACTAATCCAAACCATTATTTAACAATTCAAATAAACTAATATGAAATTTAATTTTTAATACAAATAAAAATTTTCAACTATTATTTAAAAAAATACTTCCACAATATTTTAAGAAATTTCATCACAAAATAATTTATAAATGATGAATTTAAAAGTTAAATTAATTTTAACATATATTTTTTATAAAATTCCAGGAAATTAATAATAATAATCACCCATAAAAATAAATACTTTTTTTGATGAAATATATTATTTCATAATATAATTACTTTACTAATAATTATTGAGATAGAATTAATTAATATATTAAAAATTAATATAACCAATAGGGATTTCATAATACTATTAATATTATTCACTCTTGTAAAACTTACAATTAGCTTATAATGGTCGCATTTAAATAATAATATTCACTTGTTCAGTTAAGCTCAGTCATGTGTATCTTGTATGCTATTAAACAAACACTTTTGTTTTTAAAATAATGAGATGTTAAAATAAACATTCCTGATAAAAATGATAAAGTAACCAAAAAACCTTACCACTTTGTAACATTTTAATTATAATCCCCATGAAATTATGAACCTCATATGGATTTGTAAGTCCCTATAAATTTTATAAAAAGAACCATAAAATTTATTAATAGGTTGTATATTTGACACATTAATGAAACAAGTGGTTTCTATGGCTTGTGTCTCGTAGAATTAAATATGAGAGGAAAATACCATTTCTTAGGTCAGACATCCATTGTACGTGTTAGAACCTCCTACGTAAAAATAAAATATTTTTTATATATATTACAAAACCATCTTAATATGTATCAATAAATATTTTATTTTATTACTAAATTTTATCACCCTATTATAAAATGTTTTTGTTAAAATAATTGTTTCAGGTGATGTATGATTCATTTTAATATATATTCTAGTGTGATGGTTTTTTTCCTTCTCTATTAACCATGGTTACATAACCTCCATAATATTAATAATTTTATAAAAATAGTATTTATATATAATATCTATATATATATATTAATTCATTCATTAAATAAATATAAAGAAAAAAGGAATTACATTATTCATGGAAAAGATAGGTCATATATATGCATAAATGTTATTTTAACTTTTTTGGCTAATGGAAGTAAAGCACCATAAACAATAAACCCCATTTAAATAATAGTTATATGTTCATATATATCAAATTTATTCAATAAATTCATTTGTATTACCATACAAGTAAAACCTAAATGAAAAACTATTCATATCACTTCATGGAGGTGGTAGTATACATGTGTGTAAGATCGAAATCATCTACTTAAATGGTTTAGATTGTAATAAGTTAGATATTATATTATAATTAAATAATTTTTGTTATGTCTTAATTATAATATATATACATGAAACCCATAATATTAATCATTAATAAAATATGGTAATGAGAAATGAATTGTATGAGTACATGGAGAGGATAATTCTTTCATTCAAAAATACAATAATTTCACATCTATATTAATTGAATGAGGACGAATAAATTTAGTATCATGTTAAAAATAACATATAAGTATATTTAGGTGATTGAATTTATTATTTTATGTGAAATATATAATTTTTGTTAGAGGTATAAGAATAACTAAAAAGACAGAGAAATTCTAGGGTGATTAACTCATTTTTAAAATAATCCCTTAGAAATACACATAAGGATAGTAGAGCAACATATTTGGGAATATATAAACCAATAAAATTTGAATAAGGAGGTCCTTAAAAAATTTTACATGGTTATGGTTGAGGTAGAAGGCTCAAGATTGTCTGAAGAAGAGAAATGATGCATCCCATTTTATAATAGATGGGAGTTGAACACTTAAATTTTCATAAAATATTGAGTAAATATATTGTAATTTGTATTTCCAATTATATTCGAATTGAAAATATTAGTATAAAATATGAGTATGACATGATTCTTATTAAAATAAAAATTTCACTTTTTTGTATCACATTTTTTCCATTAATATTTTTATTTAACCCTTTTTAACCCTTTTAAAAATTTCTATATTATAAATTATTTATACAGATTTTGGTTTATAATGGTTCTAAAAAAAGAAAAAAAACATATAAATCGGTAATATATTAATTTCAGAACCATATCCCCTTCATTGGAATTTTTAATATTTTTATGAATTTTATAATATTGAAGAAGATAATATTTATTATCAAATGATGTTAATGTAAGGACCTAGACTTAATAATTACTTAATCATGAATTAAGTTAATAATTAACATTAAGAATATTCTTAGGTCTGCATATTTTGAGAATTTTTTCATAATAGATATATAACAACTTCAATATTACATTTAGATACTTCTACTCAATATCCATTTTTTCTTAAAATACAAAATCGTAAAAATAGAAACATGTATTGTTCCTTGTTTTATAAAAAATGACTTTTATTTGATCCCATCCTAGACCCTATTCATATTTAAGTCCTATGAAAAAAATATCAAACTTGGGATGAGAATAAAAATATCAGTAAGGGATACATAAAGAATGAAAATGGTTAGTTTTTTCCCAAAACTTATAAACCATCAATACTTTATCATAAAGTAATAATTTTCATCTTAAAGAGGCTGTAAAAACACTTCATTGAATATAATATTATTTCATACCCTTTTTGTAACCAAAATATTACCATTTAGCCTATATAAATAAACATATAGCATATAAGGTAACTTGGGACATAAACATAATGAAATGGAATAACCATATCTTCAAATTCCACCCATATCACTAACTTGAATAGCCATATGGACAACTTCCATACCTAATGAATTAGAGGTTATAACATAACCACCCATCATTGGTTTATCATGGAACCACCCATCATTTTGTTTATCACTTAACCACCCGTCAAATGTCCATGTAATATTATATAATCATCACACATAAAAGATTCCAAATATCAAAATTTCAATCATAAAAATTTAATTTTCAATAACAATAAATAATTTGAAGATATTGAAATAGTAAATCAATATTCAAAACATTTTCTATACCAAAATATGTAAAAAGGCTATATGGTATTTATTTTCCTTTTAAAAAAATTTACTACTTGTTAAGGAATCGAAATATCAAATAATGCTCGCGGTAGAGGAAAGGTCGTTGTCCCCACGTACGTTATAAAGAAAAATTACCTTTCTCGTTTTTTAAAACACTAAGTAGAAAAATATTCCCTTTGAATGAAATTAATATTCAAAGGGGATTATACACTGTATAAAAGAAATCATGTATAAATAAATATTTGCCGCAAATAAATAAGACTGAGGGAAAGTTCCTTCCCTCGTGTATGACTAAACTAGTTCATTCTTTAATTTATTAAATAATAAACATGAGTTAATATCACTTGATTCAGATATTTTTTCAAGTTTTTTATTACTTTTATATCACATATTACCACATTATAAAAAATAAATAATTATTTATGTTAATATCAGTCATTTTTTTCGATATTGGGTGCTTGAGTCGAAAATGATCATGTCATAATTATAATGTTTCCATGTGGTAAAATGTATATTATATCCAGAATATTATTCATATATATATATCATATATATTCCTTATATATGTATTTATAATATTCCATATCATTTGGAGATATGAAATGAAATGCACCATTCATGGAGATGGTAATATGTATGTATACATGAATGCTAATTTCATTTCTATTTTAATATTTAATGGAATGAAAACATAATGATACATAGGAATATTATGATTCCATTATAATGTAATATTTTATATATGTTACATAATTTCATCAATTCCATCTTTTATACATTCCATTTATGTTATGAATGAGTCATATCACATTCCGGGAGGTAGTCCGCGCTTCCTCAAATGAAATTATTAGGATTACACATCATGAAAAGATTAATGTTATGTTGTAAATAAAAATTATAGAATCATAAATATATTATAAAAATAATATATATCATATAAATAAAATTACATCATAATGGTCTCCATGATAGGTTATAGAAAATAATTAAAATATCATCGTTTCGTGAGGCAGTAGTTCGCTGTCTACAGAAACAGTATGTTCTAAATCTGTTAGATAGAGGTTTGTGTACCTGTAGTTTGAATACTTCACATAAAAACATGATATAATATTTATGATACTTTTGTTTTTATTTAATCAAAGAATAATAATAAAATAAATAGTGAATAAATATAATATTGGGAAGGAACTTTAGGGAAGGAGTTTCATCAAATCAGGTAACTTCTTTTGATTTGAGCCGAAGGGCTCTCTTGAATTGCCTACTACCTAAAAAATGTTTCTAAGATGAAGAGAGGATTTTTGTAAGCTTATTTGATCATATATTGGATGAGTCATGGGGATTTATAGATGTGAGTAATTTCTTGGATGTGGTGTCCTTTTATAAGAGGGAGGAGGGGTACCTTAGGAAAGTTTGAGAGTATCATTTTATTATTAATATTTTTTTGAATTATAATAACACCGAAGGAATATATTTTAAATATCATATGAGGATTTTTCAAAATAATTTCATCTCAAGGGATTTAGATAAGTTTAGGTTAAAATTTAACAAAATCTTATAGCTTTAACCCTTAGTTAACTAATATAACTTTTACCATGTCTTCTTGTATATTCATAATATATGGTTACCATAGCTACTATAAAATAGAAATAAACCCAAAATGGATCATTAATGAAGTTTTTAACATAATTTATGGTAGTATTACTAATCTTATATTTTTAGAACTATTATATCATTTAATAAAATATTAATTAATTGAAAAACTGATGTATATCAATTTTTATACTATTCATATCATGATTTTGTAAAAAAACCATAACTATATGATTAACTAGAAAAATATACACTACTTTAATAATAACATGTCATAATCATCCAAAAAATTTGTGGGTGGAAAAAAAAGTTTCAAAATAAATATATTTTATTATTTATTATATCATTTATTTAAATATTTCATTAATAAGGTAATCACTACATCACCATTGTGTCATAAATAAATTTATTAATTAGATTTCTAAAATTTATAAATAAAAAACCATGATATAGGATAACATTTTATCTATAGAATTAATATTTATAGTCGAATATATCAATGATATAACCCCATATACATTTTTTTCAAAAGATACATGTTTAGGTTATGTTTTCTTTAACTTTAAATTAAAAGTAATGAAATGTCATTTTCACACAAATTTGGCTCCACGAGGACCTAAAATAGACCTATGGATTCTCATGGTTGGAAATTTCCATATAATTGGGTTATGAAATGTGTTTGGGTAATCTAATATTATTATAATGTTATTTTTCCCCTTATTAACCATATTTACCCATTAACCATGGTAAATAAAATATTTACTGATGTTACTATTAATAATGTCTAAAAATAAATGGTACCTATTTACAGAATTTGGGCCTCATGATTCTAAATATGGAATAAATTTTTATAAATTCAAAACACATAAGTTGCAGAAATTAATTTAAAATTAATTACCATTGTCAAAACCAGAAAACGTGTTTTAACAAAGTAAAAACTATCAAAAGATTGACATGCATTTATATTCAATTTAAAAGTGAAATTACATACAATGAAAAACATTTGATTAAATAATAAAAATATAATCCAATTAAAATTTAAAAAAAAATTAATAAAACTATCTAACTATATAAATAAATTAGATTAAAAGGCAGTTTTGAGTTAAAATGTATTATTTTTCCCTATTCAACAAAAATGAACATTAGCATAAAAATACAAAAATTTCATCCAAAGTAAATTTTGATGTTATTATTCTAAATAATAATTCTATTTTGTAAAATAAAACTTATAAAGGTGTTAGAAAAATTATTTAATAATGGATCTCCATCAAAATGTGGTAAAACTCCATTTTTTGAAATATACTTCTTTTTCTTCAAAAAAAAATGAATTTATTATTATATCATATATATAAAACATATATAATGAATTTAAAACTTGAAATTGAATATATGTATATATATATATACATAAATTATATTTAATTAAATAAAAAACTATAAATATTGAAATAAATACACAATTATTCCTTTTAAATGTTTTTTAATAAAAACACATCAATTATTTTCAATTGGTTTATATTCCCATTTCTAAAAAAATTGGTAATCATTAAATCATTATTTAAACATGTGTATAGCATATTTCAAAATTAATATGATATTATTCATCCCCTCCATTTCGATGGCTTGGTGTTAACAGCAATTAAAAATAATTACAATGTTATTGTATTATTTTTCTGTATAACTCAAAGTTTTGTGCAATGTAAGATTTTAGAGAAGCTCGTTCTTGTGTGTCAAGTATTCTATCAGAAAAAGTGTCTCCATTAAATTATAATTAATATCTTATTCATAATTATTGATAGAAATTCAAATGTATTATCCTATAAATTCTTGGGTTGATGCATCCATCCCCCCTTTGGGAAATTGTGTCCTCATAATTTTAAAATTGGGCTAGGATACTTCATTGAAAGTACCACATCGTAAAAATAGACCTTACAAATATCATGTTAAAAGTATGAAAAGAAGTACAAAGGTTACCCTAGATAACACATACTAGGATTCTCTAAAAACATGGATATGTAAGAGAAAAATAACAATCAAGTTCTGGTGGAGAGTGATAGAAAACATGATTAAGAGAATTTTAACTAGTAAGAAACCACAAAATTGTGACAGGTGAATTCGTATTTGATTCCCTAGTAGGAAAAATAAATGAAATTTTTTTTTAAGTTACATTTCATAATTTTGGAGAATTTATTTATGATATTGACTAAGAACATAAGGAAATATACTTAATTTTCTAGTAGAGTTTCATCCTTTAATAAGTTTTCACCAAACCTCATCGTTTCTTTAAATGATGAGTATTCAAGATGACTTGGTCACATATGATTTGCTAAAATAATCTTCTAGAGAATAAAATTAACCAAAAAATATGAAACATATATTTCTGCCATCTTTAGACGTTAACCAAAACCTAAATGGTTAGTACACAATCAGATACTCCCATAAAGGATAAACTTTTATAAAAATAAATGCAACTCTTAATCTAAAAAATTGAACAAACAATACACCAAGCTCATAAAATACCATTAAATACACATTTTTCCTTAAAATTATTCAAAATAATCCAAAAAAAGTTTGGAAACCAAAATTCAGAAGGATTTGATCACATAGTCTTCCACGATAAATCATCACATTTAAAACATAGACAATTCTTAAATTATCATACTTAAAATTGATTAACATAATCACATATTCTCAATTATTGGTTAATCATTTACATAAATTACCCAAATATATAAATGTCCACAATAAAAACATAGATCCATCCAAAAAAAATTTCACCATTAGTCCTCAATTAAAATTTCAATGTATTCTATTTTCTTTAGGCATATATCATTTCCAAAAAAAAATTCTCCCGAAATAACCTTTATCACTTGATAACCAAATAAATTTCCTATACTAAGTATATACATTTGATAAAACATATGTCACTATCCGTCCCTCAAGGCCCATGTTGTGACTACCCCAAGCCCTTCATCCATACGCCAGGGGCTGGAGACTAGCACCAAAGGTGTAATTCCCAAAAACCGGGAAGGAATTGACTTTATAAACTATAAAAAACACAAAAAAGCACACAGCTGGATATGAAACACTAAATAAAACATTATAACAAGAGAATTCTGAAAGTAAAAGGGGCTAGAAATACAAGCCCGACTGTTGAGTACAAGTACAATTGAATAAAAAGTACAACCGAGGAAAAGGGGAAAATAGCTACTGGGTCATCCTCCAAGTTCCTACCTGAAAGGTAGGTACATATCCCCACCTTAGAACTCCACGTCTGTCTGTCTCCTTCATGTACCGACACACCGTATGGTCCACCTCCGAGAATTGTCCAGTCTTGGTACTCTCAGCCTCTGTCAACGCTGTCTATCGTCTGCATCTAACAAGACAAGGTGGGGGTATAGATCATGCAGGGGTGAGTATAACAATACTCAGCAGAGACCTCGAGACCCTCAAGGTCTGACAAAATCCATCAAGGATAAACCAAATAGTATGAAATCAACAGATAACCTTACTTAGGAATATTCCCATACATATAACTAGGTTATCAAGTGATCCATCTCAATCATAAGGAACACACAGAAAAACTGACTAAGCTCAACTAGGATTTTATTCTGGGGGGTAGTAACATTTAAAACCGTTAGCTATTGGAGAACTCCTCCTCTATCGAGTACATTGGGCCTACCGCCACAACCAGGTGCTTCCCACTAACCTTGGACTGTTGTGGTACTCCTTCTGTTGAGTATCGTGGGTCTGCTGGGTCACACAGAGGTGCTCCCCACCGTGGTTTGCTGCCACAACTAGGAACTCCCCCTCATATCCTGCAGAGGTACTCCTCCAATCTAGTACTTCAGGTCTTCCACCACAACCAAGCACTCCTCCTCTATGGGTCTACCACCCCCCCCCCCCCACACACACACACACAAGGCTAATCGAGTCACTCCAAGTTAATTGGTCAGCAGTCGTCAAGTCTCAACCAGCTACTAGGTTCCCACACAAATGCTCACTCGTCTCTGGAAGATCCGCTCCACAAGCTACTAGTCGATTCTCCACTACCACGGAGTCCTAAAAAGAAGTATCCCAAAGGTTCATTATGTCATGTGGGTCTCAACGAAACTGACGACACATTAATCGGACGCCCAATCTATGAGTTACTAGTAATTTAGTCCCAGGGGCCCAGTTAGAATCGTGCCTGATCCAACCTAACCATATCTCAACTATACCCCAAACTCCAGTGATATATACTCAAATGGATCGCGACGCTCTAAGATTACCAGCGTCGTTGACGGTTCGTCAAACGGACGTCTGGTGCAAAACATATTTCCAAAAGAAAGTAAAGGGTCATAGTGGGCTCGGGTCCGGTCCAACCTGGTCAGACAGACCTGGCCCGACCCAGTCTGGGTCAGCCTGGTTCAGGTCGCCCCGGCCTAACCCATTGGGCGGGCCAGCCCATTTGGTTCGGCCCGACCCGCTAGGCCCTGCCCAGCAAGCTGTGAGGAACCGTGGAGGTGAAAGTCTTCAAAAGTGTATAATGGTGTTGTGAGTTCAACGGTGTCCTCATATTTCAATTCCAAGCACCGGTTCAAAAGTTAGAAAAAAACTCTTTTATGTTTACTGAATGTACCCAAACAAAACTTTAGAAGTCGATTCTGAGCACATAGGGCCTCAGAATCATGTGTTGTTAATTTTGGCGGACAAGTATAATTTCAATAAAAAAAATTTACACGGAAATTCTTGGAATTTACATTCTCCCCACCTTAGGGCTTTACACCCCCAAAATACACAACTCATAACTAAGGGAAAAAGTGGGGGTACTGAGCATGCATCTGAGCCTCCCGCTCCCATGTGCTCTCCTAGAGGTTCCTGTGCTTCCAGAAAACATGCATCAGAGGTATTGACTGTCCACGAAGGACCCGCTCCTATCGATCCTCAATCTCTACTTGATCCTCTGTAAAAGTCAGCACATCATCGACATCCAACTCTCCATTGTCAATGATATGCGAATGGTCGTGTACGTATCTCCTTAGTTGGAATACGTGGAAGAAGTCATGCACTCGGTGCAATTGGGGTGGAATAGCAAAGAGGTATGCCACCTCTCTAACTATTTTGAGTACGTGAAAAGGTCTGATGAATCTCAGAGATAACTTGCCACCTCAAACAAATCTTCGTAGACCTCATCGAGGTGAGACCCATAAAAAGACATCGTTGCCATCCTAGAACTCAAGTGGTCCATGTATCCTGTCAGAATACAACTTTTGCCTACTCTATATAGTCTTCATCTGCTCTTGGATGATCTGCACCTTCATTGTGGTAGCTCGTACCATATCTAGTCCCACTAGTGCTGACACCCTTGCATCAATCTAGAACAAGAGTGATCTGTAGGGTCGCCCATATAATGCCTCAAAAGGTGTCATCCCTATGGTGGAGTGGTAGATTTTTTGTGAAAAAACTCCACCAAAGGCAAGTAATCCTCCCAACTATGATCGAAGTCGAGGACACATGTGCGGATCATGTTATCAAGGGTTTGAATGGTAGGCTTAGTTTGTCCATCCATCTACAGATGGAAGGCGCAGCTCAAATGAAGCAGCATTCTGAAAGCATCCTACAACCCCTTCTATAGTCGAGAAGTGAAACGAATGTCACGATCGGAGACAACCATAGAAGGTTCTCCATGTAGACACACAATCTCCTGCACAGAGAGGCATCACAAGCTCTCTACCAAACCATGCTCTCTGATTGGTAGGAAGTGAGCTTACTTGGTGAGTCAGTCAATGATCACCCAAATAGAGTCATGTACAATTGATGTATGTGGAAGACCCATCACGAATTCTTGGATATCCCATCCCACTTTCACTCTAAGACCTCGATAGATTGAACCAATCCTTCTGGTACCAGATGCTCCACCTTCACATGATGACAAGTGAGGCATCAAGAGACAAACTATGCTAATGCTTTCTTTATTCCTAGCCACCGGTGCTATCATTGGAGGTCCTGATACATATTTTCCACTCCTGGATGTACTACTATTGGGGATGTGCGGAAATCCCTCAACACTTCCTCTTGAGGTGAAATTGGTACTATGGTATGTCCTCTGAAAAGGATGACAGGATCCCACCTTCATAAAATCAATCAGGTTCCTGTCTTGTACATATCTGAGCACGTCGTGTCTCGCAGTCAGTGTCCCCAAGCTACGCCTCCCTGACTCGTTGAAGAAGTGGGGGAGTGACTATAAGATACTGAAGGAAGGCTGCTCAATATCTATCCACAAATGATATCCGTAGAGCATCCATCTACTCCGTCTCCATGCATAGTAGTTGTATACCAGATCTCATACTGAGTGCATCTGCTACAATGTTCCCCTTCCCAAGAGTATAGACTATCTCGAAGTCATATTCCTGGAGTAACTCAAGCCAACGTCGTTGTCTCAGGTTCAGGTCCTTTTGAGAAAAGATATACCTGAGACTCTTGTGATCAGAGTACAAGGTAAAATGTTGTCCCATCAGAAAGTGTTGCCACTTGTTCAAGGAGAAGACCATTACTGCTAACTTCAGGTCATGGGCAGTGTAGTTCTTCTCATGTTGTCTCGGATTTCAAGAACCATATGCGATCACTACTCACTCCTACATCAGGACACATCTGAGTCTGGTCCCTGATGCATCGCAATAGACTACGTACCCTACGCCTTCCTCTGGAAGCCTCAAGATGGGGGCACTTGTCACCCTTTACCTCAACTCTGAAATCTCTACTTTCATCTCTCCAACCACATGATGGGTTTCCCCTTCATCATCAAGGATGATAATGGTGCTACAACTCTGGAGAAATCTGGCATGAATCTCCAGTAGTATCCATCCAATCCAAGAAAACTCTGTACTTCCATCACACTCTTGGGTGGATCCCAAGCAAGTACTGCCTAAATCTTCATTGGACCCACTGCAACTCCAGCCTCCGATAAGAGATTTCCTAGAAACTGAACCTCTCAGATCCAAAATTGGCACTTCTAGAGCCTACCATAATGTTGGTGCTCTCAGAGTGTCTCCACCACTACCTGCAAATGATAGGCATGTTCTTCCTCAGTAGTCGTGTGGATCAGAATGGTGTTGATGAAGACTACGACAAGGTGATCGAGGTATGTCTGAAAGACCCAATTCATTAGTACCATGAACACTGCTGGAGTGTTTTTCATGCTGAATGGCATCACCAAGAACTCATAGTGGTCATACCGACATCTAAAGGTTGTCTTCTGCACATCCTCGTCTCGAACACTGAGTTGGTGATAGCCTGATCTGAGGTCTATCTTCAAGAACCATCAGTCTCCCTTAAGCTGATCAAAGAGGTCGTCAATCCTTAGGAGTGGGTACTTGTTATTCATAGTCACTTGGATATTTTGCTGATAGTCAACAAAAATCCTCAAGACCTCATCTGCCTTCTTGGCGAATAGAATCGGGGCTGCCCAGGGAGAAACACTAGGTCAGATGAATCCCTTCCCCTGCAAGTCCTCAAGCTATACCCGGAACTCGCGAAGCTTAGTGAGAGCCATCTGATATTCTAGTGTAGATAATGGTGTCGTCTCTGGGTACAAATCAATGTAAAAGTATACCTCTCAACGAGGGGGTAGACCTGGAACATCATTAGGGAAGACATCTGCATAATGGTCCACCACTACCGAATAGCTCAGACTCTCCACATCAACTGTTCTATGGGTATGGCTAGCCAACGGATTAGTGATTGGTTGCACTCTCCTCCGAGAAAGTCCATCCTATGCTGCAATGGCACCCCTCTCACCAGTGAAGGTAAACCTAGTCCCATCTATGTGGACACACCACACCTTGCGCCTAATAAAGTCGATCTAACCATCGACTGTAGTTAGCCATTACATACCCAAGATGATGTCGTAAGGCCTCAACACCGCTACTAAGAGTTCCCAGCCAAAGATCTCACCTCCTAGAGTAAGATCACACTGCCGGCACCAGTGGATAATCGTTAAATATGTGCCCATATGAGTTTCTAGCCATAAGGATTAATCCAACGGCTCCATCAGAGTCTCCGAGCTCTGAATGAGGGTAGTGGGAATGAAAGAGTGACTAGCACCTGTGTCTATAAGTACAGTAGCTATGGTGAAATAGACACAGATCATACATCGAATCATCTCTAGAGCGCCATGATCGTAAGCCTTAGCATCCTAGAGTTGAACTATCCCATGTACATCTACTCCCTGCGGTCGGGGTGGACCTCCTGGTGGTGGTAGCGGTAACACCTCAAAACATATCCCACTACCAGTTGCACAACCAGCTCCTCTGCCACATCCACCTGTGCCCTGCGGACCACCTCGATCAAATGTATGTCTCTGCCTGGGTGGTCCTTCGACCATTTTCTGATCATCTGAATGGTGGGTCAAGCAGTCACGAGCAATGTGACCCTACCCGTCGAATGCGTAACAGTGCCCGCTCTTGGCATGTCTGGATTTATCTCCTGTTCCCCCCACAACTGACCCTGAGTCATGAGGTCTTCCACCCATGGGTCTGGTCCTATTGGACCTCTGTGATATATATCTGCTGCCAGCAGCAGAAGACTCCTCTACATGTTGACTATTGGTGGATCTCACTACTGGAAACTGCTCAGTAAGGAAACTCCCCACTAGGAGGGATCTCTCTAAAACCCATGCCTACGTCGGGATGCTGAGTGAGATCATTGAATCCCTGATCTCCCACCTGATTCCTTTCCCAAAGGGCTGGGCTCTGAATAATAGGTTTCACGCCATATCAGTTGAGTAACGTGAGAGGCCAGTAAACCTTGCCAAGTACTGAGCTACTGCCATGTTACACTGCTATAGACGAAGCATCTCTTATATGTGAAATGCGTGAAGAGTCTCTGGAACAAACTCTATCCGAAACAAGCTCTTGAAGTCTTCCCATAAGAACGTCATCTCGTCGTGAACCTGGAGAATCAAGCTCCACCATCTGTCTGTTGCTGCCTGTAGAAGGATGGCATCAAGAATCACCATGAGATCGGTTGGTGTCCCTACCTGTCGGAAGACTCTCACCACAGCCTCCAGCCAATCCTCAGCCACCTGTGGGTCCATCACTCCCTTAAACCTAGGTTGCATCTAGTGTTGGAACTCGTGCAACACGCTCAAGTGGCGTGCACCATTTGCTGTTGGGGCTGGTGGCATCGGTGGCCCAATGGGTAAATGTACCACTGGTGCCTCTGCTGAAAAAGGGCTCTGCACCGAGGCCTCGTTGCTCAGTGGGCTATCCTGGAGTACAAATCTCGGGACTCTAGCTGGTCGTCCGCGTGGAGGTATCCAGAAGGAAAAAAATGCGACACCGTCAAAAGTAATACCAGGTAATATTACCTAGTTATGATGACTTAAAGAAAAAATTTTAAAACACATAGGCAATCAATGTTTTCATGCACTGAGTCAGAAATCAGAAGTCAGGGACCTGGTGTAGGGATACATTGGTCACTGCACCAACACCGAACTCCCTGAACTGAAAACCACACTCACTACCCTTAACATTATAACTTCACAAAAAGAAAGATCAGAGTCCTAAGTTATGCGTTAGAAAAAACTCCTCTGATACAAATTTTTCCTAACCAATCCTGTGGGGTCCATGCCATGAATACCCCATGCCTACCTTCCATAGGCCAGGGGCATGCGACTAGCACCAAAGGCGTAATTCCCTAGAACTGGGAAGTCATTACCTTTATAAATTATAAACAAATACAACAGAGCACACAACTGGATATGAAACACTAAGTAAACTATATAACAAAATAATGATGAATGTAAAAGGGGACAGAAATACAATCCCAACTGTAGAGTACATGTACAACTGAAAAACAAGTACAACTGAGGAAAAAAGAAAAAATAGCTACTAGGTCATCCTCTAGGTTCCTACCTCTAGGGTAGGTATAGATCACCTCCTCAGCACTCCATGTATGTCCGTCTCCACGGTGTACCAACACATAGTAGGGTCTACCTCTGGGATCCGTCTAGTAATGGTACTCTCAGCCTCTATCAACAATATCCATCGTCTGCATCCAACACAATGAGGTGCGGGCATAGCCCATGCAGGGGTGAGTATAACGATACTCAGTAGGGACCCCAAGACACTCAAGGTCTCACAAAATCATACAAGGATAAACCAAAAAGTATGAAATCAAAAGATAACCTTACTTAGGTATATTCCCATTCATATACCTAATTTATCAAGTGATTCATCTCAATCATGAGGAAAACACCGAAAAACTAACTCATCCCAACAATGATTTTATTCTAGGGGTAGTAACATTTCGAACCCTTGGCTGCTGGAGAACTCCTCTTATATCATGTATAGTGGGTCTGCCGCCAAAACAAGGCACTTCCCACTAACCTTGGACTGCTTAGGTAATACTCTTGTCGAGTATCGTGGGTTTGTTATGTCACACAGTGGTGCTCCCCACCATGGGTCTGTTGCCACAACCAGATGCTCCCCTCATAGCCTTCATAGGTACTCCTCCTATCGAGTACCGTGGTTCTGCCACCACAACTAGGCACTCCATCTCTATGGGTCATCCTCCACAAATAGGCGCTCCCCACTAGGCTAGTCGAGTCACTCCAATTCAATCGGTCTGCGGTCGTCAAGTCTCAGCTAGCTACTAGGTTCCAACACAAATTCCCTCTCCTTTTCGAAATATATGCTCCATAAGCTAATGGTAGATGTTCCACTACCAATAATTCCCATTAAGAACTTTCCCAAATGTCTGCCACATCATACGGGTCTCAACGCAACTGACGGCACGTCAAACGGACGCCCGGTCTGCATGTTATTAGCCTTTTAGTTTCGAGGGCCCTGTTTGGAATCGTGCACGATCCAACCTAACTGTATCTCAACTATACTTCAAAATATAGTGGAATATACTCATATAGACCACCACGCTACAATATTACTAGAGCCACTGATGGTTCATCAAACGGACGTCTGGTGACAAGGATATGGCCAAAAGAAAGTAAAGGGTCGTAGTGGGCTCGGGTCCGATCCGACCCGGGAGGACTGATTCGGGCTAACCTGTTGGGTAGGCCAGCCTGTTAGGTTCGTCCTAGCCAATTGGGACCAGCCCAGCTAGCCACAATGAAACGAAGAAAGCTGTAAGGGTGCGGGGCAGCTCGGCCCACCCAGGACAGCTCGACCCAGAAGGGCACCGCGAGGGGCCAGTTCAGCTGGGGCAGAGCGAGGGCATGGATATGGCGTAGAGGTGTAGTCGGTGTGGGGGAATGGCCGAAGATGGGGGCATAGCCGGCGAGGGGGCACGGCCGGCAAAGGGGGAGGGGGCGCGGCCGGCAGGGGTGGCATGGCCCGCGAGGGCTGTGCGGCCGGGGAAAAGGGGTCGTTTCGGTTGGTGGTCGGAACGCCGCGGGACTGGCACAGGTCACTGAGATTGCGGGTGGCACGATTGTTTCCTTCGTCGCCTTCGTCCCCTTCATCACCATTTCAAATAACACCACAAAGAAGATCGGTGGGGGGTCGAGCCATGTTAGTTTGGCCCACACCCTCCGCATTTAGAGTGGTAACAATTGGTTCATCAAGAAAAAAGCAAAACAACCCTCCTGTAAAAGGAAACATCCTCTTTCTTCATTTTAAAAGAAAGTAATAACATGGGAATAAATCATACTTAAATAAAATTAAAACCCTACCTTTTTTGTTGTTCCCCGACGGAGTCGCGGGGAATGAAATAGAATGTTGGGAAAGGACGGATGTCGGTGTCGTCTGTGTTTTCCTTGACCGTCGGCTTGTGCACCGGCTCATCGTAGTCAAAGAATTCCTATATCAGAGGAATTCCCGAGAAAGAAGGTTGATGTTGGGACCAACGTTCTTCGTCGGTTGAGCATTCATCATAGAGGAAGCATTCTTTGTTTAAGATTTTTCTCTCAAGATCTCTAACCCTCCTTTTCCAACCTTTTTCCAACAAATGAATAGATAGCTCTTCCAAATAATAGATTATCTATTATTTATTTTTATGGGTTTAAAATTCAAATTGTAGCATTTAATTATATGAGATGGCTCAATTTATTAAAGGGGGAGGGTTCACACCATAAAAAGAGGGGGGTGGGGGTACCCCTAATTTAATGGAGGTCTAGAGACTCTCCCTCATTTATGAGGGAATTTAGTGGTTTTCCTCAATTAATTGGGGGGTTTTATCCCAGGTGGTCCCCACACCATAACTGCTCGTGGGAGGTTAAGTTCAGGTGGGCCCCACCACCATTACCTCTCATGGGAGGTTAAGGTGTGGTGGTCCCCACCTCCAACTTCCACTTGGGTGGTTATAAAAGATAAAATAAAATAAAACATGGGTTTATTTTATTTTATTATTTCCATGAAAAACCTCAAAACTAGCATTCACCCTCGACCAACTGTCGTCGAGGTGAAAGTATTGTTAAGAGAATATTGGCGATGTGAGTTTAACGGCGTCCTCAGATTTCAATTCTGAGCACCGGTTCAAATGTTATAATAAACTGCTCATACGTTTACTGAGCATACCCAAAAAAAACTTCAGAAATTGATTCCGGGAACACCGGGTCATAGAATCATGCATCATCAATTTTTGTGGACTCCTAAAATTCCCATATAAAAGAAAATTTACATATAAATTTCGGGTCTTTACAACATAAGATCCCAAATCATGTTATTTTTGATCAACAAAATCATTTAACGAAAAATAATAAGTCATACTAACAAGGGAATTCAAGTAGACCGGTGGTAGGAAAATACACCATTGTCACCTTTCGGTTGTGGGTTTGATTCTCATGGCCTTTCCGAACGTGATGGTTTTTCCCCTATCCTATGGGTTTTCTTTTTTCTAAAACCATATAATTCATATAACATTTTAAAAAATAAGATAATTTCATATAAAAAACTATAACATTTTTTATCTTTAAAGGTTAACTAAAACCTTTATTTTTCATCCCAAAATGTAATTACAATTTATCATCTCAAAAAAATCATATAAACCCTGATGTTTATCCATTATATCCACACATAAAAATGATAATTCTTTCTTTAATAACAATTTCACATATCAATCTTTAGGGTTACACATACTAGAAAAAATTTTCCATAGTAATCTCATCATCAAAAGAGACATAATACTTTTATTCATTTCATCATCCTAAAATCTACCATAACTTTTGAAACCCTTATATAAGGACTTATTACACATTCAACATTCTTCATGATCTATTAACCAATATTTTCCTACAAATTCCGTAATTCTTATTTCCTATAAAAACATATCATGAATCATATCCTATGATTCAATAATGTCAAAACATTAACAAAGAAATAATCCATACATTTCATTGGTCATTTTCAGTTTCCTCATCCTCAATTGGAATGGAATTATGTATTAACATATATTTTTATGGTCCTATTGATCCCATTACCGATGCTCCTTTATAGGAAATCTATTTGTATAATGACCATGAACACCACATTTTAAACATTCAATTGATCAATTAGAAAAAACATCTTTACCCTTTCTTGATTCAATTGGACGCTTCCTTTTTCCATGACTGGTTCATTATTTATGACCTTCATTACCAAATATATATCATCCTCATATCCTATTGAAGCATTTTCCTTTTTGTTTCATTACACATCCTTAAAACATTGTTTTTTGAATATACTTACCTTTATGGTTGTTAATTGAACTTTCGTAGGGATTTTTTTCTCATATATATGATTCCTAATAAAAATAACCAAGGATAAGGTGGTCAATAATAACTCTATATATTTGGTGGAGAATAATCATAAGATTTCTCACTACACCTAAAATTAAATTTAGTTGATTATTCAAAAAACAATCACAGTTTTCTTCACATTCTTTGTTATATTGGTTCCTCCTAGATCCAGCCATTTAATAAAAACCAAAATGGTCATTGTGTGTATATCAGTAAAATCATCATATAATATCTTATGAGGAGTGTAAATAATAAGATATAATTATTCATGTTATCTTAAACTCATTAAATTTATATAAAATTACTATGACTAATTCTAATATGCTAATAATTATGGTTATGTCACTTATGCTTTAATAACACCATAACCTATAAATTTATCTAAACCGACTTTTGATACCAACTGTAAGGACCTGACCTTAAACAATACATAATCTTAAATTAAGTTAATAATTCATATTGGGGATGTTTTCAGGTTTGGAGATTTAGAGAATTAGTTCATAAATTATACATAACAACTTGAATATTACTTGTACACACTTCTACTCATTATCCATTTTTATCAAAAAAAACAGAGACTCTTAAAAAAGAAACATGTCTACTTCCATGTTTCACCCAAAATGAATTTTCCATGATCCCTTCTTTGAACTTATTCACCATTAAGTCATATAAAAAACATTTCAAAACATTATAAGATCATAAAAATTCTCATTAAGGGATACCTAAAGAAATAAATAATGTTAGTTTTTCAAAACAACATGTAAACCATGAATACTTTATCATAATGTGATACTTTTCACCTAAAATAAGTAGCAAAAACACTTAAATGAATATTATATCATTTATTACCTATATTGTAACCAAAATATTTCTATATAGCTCATAGAAAGCAACTTATATCATATAAGGTAACTTGGGACATAAACAATCTAAAATGGAATAAATATACAATCAACTTCCACACATATCCCTAAATAGAATAGCTATACGACTGACTTCCATACCCAATGAATTGGAGGTAATAACGTAATCACCCATCCTTGGTTTATCACGGAACCACCAGTAATTTGGTGTATCACGTAACCACCCATCAAATTTCCAAGTACCATTATATAGCTACCACACATAAAAGATTATAAATATCAACATTTCAATCATAAACATTTCATTTTCAATCCCAAGGAATAATTTCAAGATGTTGAAATAGTAAATCCACATTCAAATCAATTTTCTATACCCAAATATGTAAAAAGGGTATATGGTATTTATTTTCCATTTAAAACATTACAACTTGTTAAGGAATCCAAATATCAAGTAATGCTCACGGCCGTGTAAAGGTCGTTGTAACCGCATACGTTAAAAATAAAAATTCCCTTTTTCATTTAGTAAAATGCTAGGTAAAAAAATATTTCCGTTGAATTAAATTAAAATTGAAAGGGGTTTATACACTGTATAAAATAAAGTCATGTATAAATAAAAATATGATTCAAAAAAATGAGATTGAGACAGAGTCCCTTACCTCATGTCTGACATGATCACTCGTTCTTTAATGTCATGAATAATAGACATAATTTTATTTTTAATTTCTTCTAAACTTTTTTCAATTTTATTATTCCTTTTATAACACTTATAAGCACATTATAAAAAGTACATAATTATTATTCCTTTTATTGTATTTCCTAACATTAGGAGAAAATAAATTAAATGTAATTTTCATTGAGACGGTAATCCATATATACGCATGAACGCAAATTTCATTTCAATGTCTTATTTAATGGAATGAAAACATAATGATACATAGGTATATTATAATTATAGTATAATGTAATATTTTATATATGTTACATTTTTTATTAACACCATCCTTTATACATTCTATTTATGGTATGAACGGGTCATATTAATTTAAGGGGGGCGGTAGTCCACACTTCCTCAATTGAAATTATCGTGTTTACACATCATGAAATCATAAAGATATGTTGTAAATAAAAATTAAATAATAATAAAGTCCATATAAATATAATATATATCATATAAATAATTTTACATCATCATGGCCACCATGAGAGGCAGTAGGAGTTAATTGAATAATCATCTTTTCTTGAGGCAGTAGTTCACCGTCCACAGAAAATAGTATGTACTATATCCATTTGATAATGGTGTGTATAAGTGAAGTTCAAATATTTAAGCTAAAAACAACATATAATATTTAGTATAATGGTGTATTTATGTAATAAAATAAAGAGAATATAATATTGGGTGAAGAAGTACAATATTGGAAATGAAATTTAGAGAATATGTAACCTCAAATCAGGTAACTTCTTTTCATTCAAGCCAAAGGGATCTCTTGAATTGCCATATTCCTATGGGAATGATTCTTCGAGGAAGGTAAGAATGATGGGTGATTGTTGGAGAAGTTTCTGGATGAGCCAATGGGCTTGAGAAGTGTGATTAACGAGTTATAGGTGGTTTCATTTTATAAGATGGAGGAGGGGCACCTTAGGAATGTTTGAAAGTATTATTTTATTATTAATTGATTTTCGAATTCTAATAACACAAAAGTAGTATATTTAGAATGAAATAAGATTATGGGTCAAAATAATCTCATCAAATTGGTTTTAGTCATGTTTAAGATACATATTTAACATTATCTATTATCATTAACCTTTAGTTAACTAATTTAACTTTAACCATGTCTTCTTCTATATTAATAATATATGGTTATTATAGATACTATAAAATGCCAAGCGACCCAAAAATGGATCATTAATAAAACATTTAATATTATATATTACATTTTTTTGAATATTAGGTTTTTAGGACTATTAGATCATTTAATAAAATATTAATTTATTCGGAAACACATTTATGTCAATTTTTTTACTATTTGTATCATGACTTTTTAAAAATCCATAAAAACATGATTCATTCAAAAACTATTCATTAATTAAAATATAAAAAGACATAATCCTACATAAAATTAGTTTATGGCATAAAGTGTTTAAAAATTAATTTATTATAATATTTATAATCTCATTTATTTAAATAGTTCATTTAAAATGTAATCACTACACCATTATTGTGTCATAAATAAATTTATTTATATGAGGTAAAAAAATTATAAATAAAATATCATGATCTAGGAAATCTTTTTATATTTCTATGTAATATTTACAGTCAAATATTTAAATTATATAACCCCATATAAATATTTTTTTAGTAAAAGATACATGTTTAGGTTATATTTTCCATATCATTCAATTAGATGTAATTAAATTCCATTTTCACAAAAAAGTTCATTCATGGAGTCCTAAAATAGGACCAAGGATGAAAATGGTTGAAAATATCACATAAAATAGGTTTAGTACATCTATTAATGTAATTTAATATTATTATAATATTATTTTTTACACTTATTTACCTGATTTACCCTTTAACCATGTTAAATAATCTATTTATTAATTTAACTATTCAGAATGTATAAAAACAAAAGGTACCTATTTAAAAAATTATAAATCCTAATTCAAGATATGGAATATATTTTTCCAAATTAAAAACACAGAAGTTTTAGAAATTAATTTAAAATTAATTTCAATTTTCAAAACCAAAAAAGCGTGTTTTCAAGAAGTAGAAAAACGAAAAAAAAAATCACATGTGTTTATGTCCAATTTCAATGTGAAATTACTTCCAGTAACCAAAATTGGATTAAATGAAAAAAATATAATCCAATTACACTTTAAAACAAATTAAAAGTACAATATTACTATTTAAATAAATTATATTAAAAGGCAGTTTTGAATTAGAATGAATTATTTTTCACTATTTCTTTGAAAATGAAATTTAGAAGTAAAATAAAAAACCTTCATCCAATGTAAATTTTAATGTTCCACTTCTAAATATAAAGTATATATTTTCAAATAAAACATTCAAAAGTTTCAAAAAAACTATTTTTAAAAAGGGTTTGCAATAAAAAGTCTGTAAAACTACATTTTTAGAAAAATACTTATTTTATCTGAAAAAATGAATTTATTCTTATCTCATATCTAAAAAACATATAATATGAATTTTTAATATTACACTGAATATATATCATATATTTTTCATTAAATAAAAATCCAAAAGAGTGACATGAAAACACATTTATTTTCTTTTAAATCGGTTTTCATAAAAATACATCTATTGTATTCAATTGTTTATTATTTCTACTTCTAATAAATTTTTTAATAAATTAATCATAATTTAAACATATGTAAAAAATATTTCAAAATTTAGTTGATACTATTCATTCCCGCCATTCCAATAGCTAGGTGTTAACTACCATTAAATATAATAATAATATTATTGTATTATTTTTTAGTATAACTCAAAGTTGTGTGCAATGTATGATTTCTGAGAAGCCCATTGTTGTGTAGCGTGTATACTATCAGAAAAATAATCCTCATTAACTTAAAATTAATATTTTATTCATATGTATTAATTGAAATAATAAATTATTATTTTATACATACTTTCGACTTTACAGTTAATGTCATTTTAAATTCTGTCTATTTAATTCAACTTTAGATAAGTCAAGAAAAATGGGGAATTAAAATATATTTCATTAAAACAAACAATAAATTTCAAATATATCTATAAAATTTATTTCAAAAAATAATCTATTCAAATTATATCAATTTAAATAATTTTGACACTCATTTTATTATTTCGTAGTTACTTGAAGAAAATACAATATTACAGCTCTATAATAATATATGGTCACTATAAAAATTCTTAAATATATAAATAAATTTTTATAATTAAAATAAATAAATTAATCCAAAAATAGAAACTTATATTTGATCATAATATTTTTTATCTATGCTGACACATATGAGATATTTAAATCCTAGAGACTGATATTTATAAATTTTATTGATTACAATATAATTTATGTTATTTTGATGGACATGTATCCATTAAAAATTCAACTTCCAGAATAGGGTTTTAAATGAATAATTAAAATCATCAAATTATTATTATTACAACATATAGTCATATCAATTTGTTTTGACATAGATATAACATATTTACCATTTATCAAGATGATCGATTTTGACAAGGTTATTATTCATTATGACCAAAAATAAAATTTCCCCTTTTATAAAATTCGAACATCGTGATTCCAAATATTAAACTCATTTTATGTAATTCAGTTCATATAGCTGGAAACAATCAATTTAAATGTGACTTTGAAAACTTTATTGATACTTATTTTGTTGTAAAAATATTGTTTTCAAACATAAACTAGATTTTATCTTATCCCTTTACTAGAAATATATTATATGAATTTTAAAACAATTTATTGATTATATATCAATGAAATTTTAATAAAATAATTCACTAATAGTTATCAATTTAATTTTTTACTATAAAAACACATTGTGGGCATAAAAACATATATTTCTTAAAAAACATTACCTATAAAAATATTTTTATTAGTAATTAATACATATAATTTATTCCAATGTACATATTTATAATATAAAATATATTATAAAACTAATTTTACGTTGGTTTTTTTTTAAACAAAATTTTCCTTGGTACTTATATATTTCAATAAAATCTATATTTTTCGTATTTTCTAAAAAATAAAAATTTTCATAATATTCTAAAACTTTAAACTAATATAATTTTAATAATATGATTTCAAAATTTATATTCATTTTATTAAATAAATGATATAAATTATTCAAAAACTAATCATAATAATTTCTAACAAAAATGAAAAAAATGTTTTTTTTTGAAGAAAATTTATTTTTGAAGAATAAAATGACATTACAAAAAATTGAGGGATTATTTAAAAAGTATTTATCAAAAATATATATATTTAAAAGAAACATAATATATAATTAATATGATATTTAATCCTATTCATAATCTATAATTTAAGATCTATGTTATATCTTTCACAAATAATAATATTATAATTGAATATTGTGCTTCATTTTTTAATGTAGTTTTGTGAGACACAAGCTCTCAATGATATATAAATTTTTAAAGATTAATGTTTCCAAAAATATCTTGGTGTTACAGAACACCAAAGTTAACTCATATCAAACCCAATACATTGATGTGGGGTACTATAATAGGGAAGGGAAGAAACCCCAAATGTAAAAGGAAAACACAATTGGAATCATCTAATAGTATAGTGGATTCTATGATTGTTCAATAGAATTATATTAAATAAAGATTATTTTTCTTATTTCTATCATAATATGGCTTAATAAGATAGATAATAATAATAAAATTGTCCTTTATGACAAGGTAATATTAACCTTATATATACTATCCACCTAAAAAGAAAAAATATATTTTTATTTCAAACCATCTATCACTATGGAGATAAAATATTTTTTCCCCATATTTTTTACACATGTTGACCCTGCATTAATAACATCCAATTACAATGTGGATTTTTCTATCCTAAATATGATTGTTTTATATAAATAAAGGTTTTACCGTTAAACTGAAAACACTCCAGTATATGGATTCTTTTAGTGTAATTTTTGTACAAAAAAATTAATAAGTTTTTATGTTTGTGTAAGGTTAAAACAAATAAAAACATGTAGATAAAAACAATACCCTTAAATATAAGACAACTTTTTTAATTCATTAAATCCTATATGATTTGTATTATTATTGTAAAAATACTTATATAATATTGGAATTGGTTAATAGAAATTATTTTTGAAGGGATTTTTTGAAAGTAAATTGTTAGTTTTTTTACTATAAAAAATTGAGAAAAGACAATTCCGCTTCTCAGTGAGGGGAGGGGAAACCGTGGAATTCCTAAAAATATTAAAATATAACAACACGAGTCTAAATATAAATGTTACCAAATGTAAACTAAATGCATAGATCAACAAATTATAGACTATATATCATTCCCATTGTTTTTATTTTCTATTTTTATCATTTTAAAATAATTTATTAAAATATTAATCAAATAAAATTTCATTATATTCCATTTTGATACTATTCATCACATTTATATTATAAAAATCATAAAAAAATTAAATTTAGAAAAAAATATTTTCTAATACCATAAACCTATCACATTGATCTGTAGTTTTATGTATAACCATAAATATTTCATATTATATTTATATAAATATTTTTGATCACATTTATTTTATTTTTAACATTAATTTAATAATTTAAATATCAAAATTGTGAATTAATTTAATGTTATTATAACATATCTAAAAATTAATAATAAATTTTCATGATTATTATAATTATTTTTTATTTATGAATAATATTTATATATAAATATATAATCAAGAATACAACGTAATAAAAATATTAAACTTATTTAAATTAAGAGTGTGACATGTTTGGCATTTCCTTGAACAAAATAATATAAAAGTGATCATCTTGTGTATGTGTCCCCAAAAAGTTATACACTCTACCAATTAATGATTTTAATTGATATAAACTCATCTAATAAGATTTTAGAATGTTTTTTGGGTGGATCAATATTTTTTATTATTTTAATTTTATCTTAATGAAACTGGTTTTCCCTTTACCATGGTAACAAGAATTTCTGATGTTATTATAAATATTAAAAAAGTATAAATTTTTTTTACTAAACTTATACCCTTTTATTAAAAATATGGAATATATTTTATAAACATCAAAACATAGTTTATGTAGAGAATATTTAAAATTAAAACAGAAAAACATAATGTAAAATAGTTTTTAAAAAAATTCTTTTCTAAAAAATAAATTGGTTTATAATAAATTCAATTATAAATCCATTATTAAACACATTATTGGATTATTTTAAAAATAATTGATGAAATTATAATTCAAAAAAACCAATAAATAAATTTGACCACACATATCCATTAAAATAAAAGAGGGTTTTCAATAAAAATTATGATTTTCCATAATTAAATGAAAAAATATATTTTTAGAAAATTCAAAAAAAAAAATAAATCTAAGTTAATTTTTGAATAATTAATTGAAAAATAAATTTTTTAAAAATAAAATTTCTACAATTTAATGGAATTATTAATGATAATCACACATAAAAAAATGTAACCATTTTTGAGGAAAACATAATTCTTATTAATAAAATTATTTTGCTAAAAATATAATACTAATTCAAAAATAATTTATTATTAATTTATAAATGATTAGTACCATAATATATTTCATAATTTGGATAATACTATTCATTCTTCTTAATATAATGAGAATCTTATAATGGTGGTATTTAAATAACAATATTTCCTTTTTTTGTTTAAGATTGGTGTTGTGTATATTGTAAGATATCAAACATAGTATTTAATTTCAAATAACATGTCATTATACATTCTACCCCTCCCCTATTTATGATATTTTATCATCAGAATTTGATCTTGGGATATAAAAATATTGTTTTTACTTTTAAAAATCCCATTTATGAAATCCTTCAACCTAAAAGGATTTATAAAACATCCACTTGATAAAAAGGAAAAGGGATGTATGAAGGAGATATGGAAAAACACATAGTAGATTTTCATGTAGGAGAACATAATTGGGAAGTGAAAATAGGGATATTGAATATAAATCAAATTCCCCAGGATATATATGAATTGATAGAAAACATGGTTATGAGAAAGATAACCTTTACTAAATTGTAAATTTGTGATGGTTTAAAAGGCCATTGATTTCTTGGAATGAAAATAAAATGGAAAACATTGTTAATTAAAGATCCATTTCAAAGGGTTTAGAAATTTAATTACCCACTATACCAATAACATACTAAAATTTTCATACTTGAAAACAATAATTGTATCCTTCAATCATTTTCTACCACAAACACTTTTATTTTTTGGAATAATTAGTATGAAATTTTCATTCACGGAACAATATATTTAAATAAAAAATAAAAAAAAAATAAAAACACTATATCATTCCTTTATTTATAAATTAACTAAAACAAAAATATTTATTACAATATACAATAATTCCCTAAATAGACTAAAAATTTATATGATGAAAAACTATGTTAATTTCAAAAACTCAAAAGTAATACCAAATCATCAATTTAGATTATTTAAAAAAATAAATCCCCATAAAAATAATATAAATAGTTTAGAATAATATTGAATCCCAAAATTCGTCACGATTTGATCACATAGTCTTCAAATATTAATGATTACATTTATCTCAAAATAATTTCAATTACTCTTAAATTCTCAAATGATAATGTAATTTTCCAAATCACATGATATAAATTATATTCTAATAACTTCCCTAAATAACCATAATCACCATAAATTATCAATTATATAATATATGAATTCAAAATCATATTCATCATTTATTTCATTTAAATAAAATAAAATATTATTATATTAACCATAATCATATACAGTTCCTAAAATATTGACCATCATCTAAAATAACCTTTATATATTAATTTTCAAATAATTTTCCAATAACACAGTTATCAATTTGACAAAAAATGTTTCCAAAATGAACATAACCATTATCTGTTAGACCAATTAACAAAAAAATCTCATATTAATCAGGAATACACGTAGGCCAGTGGATGGCGACACCCCTTTCTCACCCTACTATTGTGGGTTCAAACCACACAACCCTATCAGATGTGATGGGTTCTCTCCTATAATTTGGGTTATCCTCTTTCAAAAGCAATATCAATATAATTCCTATAATATTCTAGAAATTTTAAAATCATACTACAATATAACATTAATATATTAATCATTACAAAAAATTGTTAGCCTCAATAGATAGCTCACACCATTCATTTTTATTCAAAAATTTAGTAGAAAATAATTGCATCTAAATAAATGATCTTATAGGTATTAAAAGCTTCCAATAACATTAAAAATATTACTCAAAAAAATTATTCAACCTCAAATAACATTTTCAATAAAAACTATACCAAACCTAAGGGTTGTACTACCATAAATGTCTCTCAAAATACACTAATTTTTCTTATTCATATACCACATAAAACCTAAAATGGTGTTTTTTATGAATAAGAACTTAAGATCAACCATAAACATGTAAACCAATGATGGTACTCATAACTCTTCATATTAGTACAGGAGAAAATATTATAATCTCTAATGTCTCTTAAACCCACCATAGATACCGAAAATAAGGATCTGAACCTAAACATTATATATTCTATTAATATTTAAATAGAAGTATAATTATTTAAATACATTTGATCTTTTATATTAATAAGTACAGAGAATGGTGAAATTTCATATATAGTAATTGCATATATTACATGTGGAAACATTCATTCATATTATCAAATTTTTCCCAAAAATAAATGTTTTTAAAATAAAACCATGTTTTTTTCATGAAAAAAATTATCAAACATAAAATCAAATTATTTTTTTCCATTACCCATCCATAATTCATATGAAAAACATTTTAAATCATGGGATGAGAATTAAAATATGAGTTGTGTACTTAAAATTAAATAATGATTCTTCTAGTCAAAAAATTCTTATTTAAAATTTCAATTTTCAAAATAAAATTTAAGCTAAAAATATATACATACACATAAAACAAACTTATCTACTAAAATACATCAGTAAAACATTTTTTATGAAACGTTACAATATTTTTTTTATTTAGTTCTATTTTATATAAAACATGATAAACACAAGAAAACTAATTCAAAATGATAATTTTTCCACATTTAAGAATTAACATATACATTCCATTGAACATATTCTCGATAACGTACCATATGAAAAAAAGATATATTTTTAAAAAATATAAAGTAAAAAATAAATCATGCAGTTAAATTGTGGAATCATTATATTATCAATTTTACTTATGGTGTAACCCTAACAGATACTTATAAACTAACCGTCAGGATTATACATAAAAAATAACCCTCATAGTTATACTTTTAGTAACCATCATAATAACATTTTGGAAAACAATAATAGTAATGATCCAAACTAAACATACACGATAAATTTTATTGATATAACAGACCCACCAATTATCATAACCAATTCCCATGAACCATAACATAATCCTAAAATATGAATACATTATTTAAAAAAATATTCCTTCTCTAAAATAATTTATTTGAAAAAAAATCACATATAAAAAATAAAATTTCATTTGAAAAGAAATGTAAAAAATTATAAACTAAATTTTAAATCATTGAAGATTCATGATATATGTAAAATATTCTCATGCAATATAATTTAAATAACATTCTTTTCATATATTTTCAAAAAATTTAAAATATAACTCATTTGGAACATGAAAAAAAATTATTTCTTTCAAAACAATTTGTATAAAAATTATAATATGTTTAAAAATTATATTTTACAATCATATATGAATATTTAAATCCATTTTAATATCATTTTTAGAAAATAATCATATGGACATGGGAGAATATTTGAATTTTAATGTTATCTTATTAAAAAATAAATTTTTAAATAATATCCCTTGCCTTAATTCTGATTCATCAAGCACATTATAAATCATAATGTATAATAAAATTAGGTTATTTATATATTATATTAATAAATTTTTTCAATATCATTATTCATTTCATATCACTTATTTCATTTTTATATACAATTAATTTTACATCATCTCTTTTCATAATATTTAGTATTTTTTTCATAAATGTATTTCATTATTAGACTCTGGTGAAAGTGGTAAGTATTACATCATCCAAATAATAATTATTATTATATAATTATAATATTTATAAGTCAATTATATTGTTAAATTCTGCCATTTCATATGGTTTTGAAAAATGAAATATGTTATAATAATGTAAACATAAATCCTCACATACAACTGAGTATAGTTTCCATTTTCCATCAGTCATTATTGAAATAATATTAATATTATTTTATATTATCAAAATGATAATAAAATCATATATTTAATATTAAATATTTTGATATACTTATATATTTCATTCAGTATTTGTGGTGATGAAATATAAATCGCAACGCTTCATGGAGGTGGTGGTACACACATATGCATGGAAAAAATTATCTTTTTACAGTTCATCGATGGGTGATAAGGTAAATTATATATTATCTTTTAATAAAGATAAATATGTCATAAAATTCATATGTAATAATTAATTACATAAAGGTAAACATTATATTGATATAGTGATACAAAATGAATTACATCGTTTCGTGAGGTGGTTGTGATCTTTACTAGCAGAGGTCTCTTTTGATTCCTATTACATTGAATATGATAAGGATATAGGTTTTAAAATTAACATAAACACTCCTAATTATATGTATGATAATCATGTTATAATTTTATATTTTTGATCAAAATGTTAATGGATGTGTAAGAATAAAAAAAGTAAACCACACAGATTAAAATGAAACCTATTCTTTGGGAAACATACCTTTTGTAACAGCTTAATCTCTAAAATATTGGTATTATAAATATTAAAATTCTAACTTAATTTTTGTTTCTATATTATGAAAATTATTTTTGTCAATAATTTCATTAAAATTTTGGACTTAAATTCTAAATAATTTAAGAGAAGAGGTTAACTTTTATAAGAGAGGGAAGAGGCACTCTTGGAAAACTTTAAAATATTAAAATATAATAAGACTATTCAAGATTCAAATGCATCCCAATAGACTATAAACGAATAGGGGGTAAAATTAGGTATGGTATCATTTCACCGTTGAGTTTATTTTAAATTTTTTTGAGTTTTTAATAAACTAATAAAATAATAATTCTATAAAATATAATTATTTTCAATTTTGATACTAATACTTAATTTAAATTTAAAACCATAAAAAAACATGAAAATTTTGACCCAAATATTTTGTTTCATAATTAACATGTCCTGATAATATTTATAAATCTTTGATTACCTATAATATCAAAAATTAAATTTATATTAATATCCATAATATCATTTATTTTATTTTTCTTTTATTTGAATAATTACCACATAAATGTTGTGAAAACTTTTTTAAAAATTATTAATTCTATTAAAATTTAAAAATAACATGGTGAATATAATTATTTTATCTTTAAAAATAATATGTATCATTGAACATATCATCTATATTACACCATATTCATATTGAAATCAAGAGTGTGTCATGGTTTACATTTCATTAAATAAAATACATTAAAGATCATAATCTTACAAAAGTGGTCCCAGTAGGTCTTAAATTTGACTCTTGTATGATTATATTTGAGATAAAGACAATAATAAAATTCAAATAGGTGATTGTTTCATTTAATTTTTCTTGTAATTGTATTTATACACAAAATTACCCAATTTACCTTTCATCATGGAATAAAAAATTATTGAAGTTGTTATTCAAATTGACACAACATAAAATTGACATATATACAATATTTGGACCCACTGATTCTAAATATTGAATTAATTATAAAAATTCAAAATATAGAAGGTGAAGAATTTAATTTTATATTAAATCTAAAAAACGCAATGAAACTCATTTTTTTAGAAAAAAAATCAATTTTAAAAAAGAAATGTGTTTATATAAAATTCAAGTATTAAATGCATTATAAAACCCATAATAGGATTATTTTAATAAGATTTAACTAATTAAAATTTAACACTAATCCAAAGCATTATTTTACCCTTAAAATAAACTAATATAAAATTTAATTTTTTATATAAATCAATATTTTCCACTATTCATTGAAAATCATTACTTAAAAAAATTTCAAAAAAAATTCGTCATAACATAATTTATACATGATGAATTTATAAATTAACTTAATTTTTTTCAAATATTTTTTTAAAATTAAAAAATTATTAAAAATAATCACCCATAAAAATTAAAAAAAATTATTAAATGGATTTTTTTATTAATATAATTAAATTACTAATATTTATTGGGAATGAATTAATTAATAAATTAAAAATGTGTAGGACCATTATGTATTTCATAATACTATTAATACAATTCATTCTTTTAAAATTAATGAATAGATTATAATGGTCACATTTAAATAATAATATTACCTTGATCTGTTAAGCCCAGTCTTGTGTATCTTGTATACTATTAAACAAAGCATTTATTTTTTTAAATCATGGGATGTTACAATAAAAAATCCTGATAAAGAATGATAAAGTAAGAAAAAACCATTACCACTTTGGTAAAATTTAAATTGTATGCCCCCATGAAATAAAGAACCTCATAAGGTTATATAAATCCCTCTAAAATATATCAGAATAATTATTAAATTTATTTATAGGTTGTATACTCACTACATAAATGAAATAAGTGGTTACTGTGGCATGTGTCTCATATAAGTAAATGTGAGAGAAAAATCACATGTCTTAGGTTAGACATCCATCATACGAGTTGGAATCTTATACATAAAAATTATATATTTATTTTAAATATATTAAAATAGTGTCCTCATATGTATCAATAATTATTTGATTTATTTATTACCTTTTATAACCATTTTATTAAATTTTTTTATTAAAATCCTTGTTTCCGGTGATGTATGAATATTTTTTATATATGCTCTAGTGTGATAGTTTTGGTAAAACTATTTTAATCATGGTTACATGACCTCTATAATTAATAACAGCATAAAAATAATATATATAAATTTATATATTATTTAAATATAATTTTGTAATTAACTCCTTAAATAATGAGATAGAAAAATGAATTACACTATTCAAGGAAATTATAGTTCAAATATATGCCTAAATGTTGTTTTCACTTTATTAACTGAAGGGAGTAAAGTACCATAAATAACAAGTCTCATTTAAATAATAATTAAAGATTCATATATATCAAATTTATTCATTAATTTCATCTGTATTACCTTCCAAGTAAAACATAAATGAAAAAATAATCGCATCGCTTCGTAGAGGTGGTAGTCCACACATGTGTAAGATCAAAATCATCTATTGCAACAGTTTAGATTGTAAGAAGTTAGATGTCATATTATAATTAAATAATTTTAATTTTTTCATAAGTATAACATATAAACATGAAATATATAATAATAATCATTAATAAAATATGTTTCTGAGAAGTGAATTGTATGAGTACGTAGAGATGGTAATTCCTTATTTCACACAGAGAATTCATTTACATATCTTTTGATATAAAGTGGGATAATAAAGTCAGTATCATAATCAAAATAACATATCAGTATATTTAAAAAACAAAATTTATTATTTTATATGAATTATATAATATTTAGTGTCGGTAAAAGGAAAACTAAAAAGAAATTAAAATGCTAAGGTGATTGACTCTTCATTAAAATAACCCCTTAGATATCCACTTTAGGACAACAGGTTTGTATACTTGGAAAGATATAAACTATTATAATGTGAATAAAAAATTTTAATGGATTTTGGAAGGTTATGGTTGAGTTAGGAGGCTCAAGGTTGTGTTTAGAAGAGAATGGATGTGTTCCATTTTGTAATTGATGGGAGGGGAACTCTTAATATTTCATAAAATGGTATGTAAATAAAAAAACAATTTTTATTTCCAAATGGATTCAAATACAAAATATTAGAATATAATATGAGTAGGAGTTGAAATATTCTTATAAAAAATATTTTTACATGTTTATGTCGTATTTTTTATTAACATTTTTATTTATCCATTATTTAATCCCTTTAAAAATTTCTATATTTTAAAAGCTTTATACATATTCTAAAGAATCATTTTTCTATAAAATGAAAAAATAAATTAATGGGAAATGTATTATTTTTAAAACCATATCCCCTTCATTTAAATTTTTAATATTTTAATGAATTTTATAATATTTAAAAAGATATTATTTATTATCAAATGTCATTAGTGTCATTTTAATTAATATTTATTTACTTTTACTATAAATACGACAATAAATTGAGGAATTTTAATATATTTCTTTAAATCATACCATATATGTCATATATATCTATAATATTAATTTCAAATAATAAATTATTCAAATTATATCAATTTAAATAATTTTTATACTTAGGTTTTTCATGGTTGCATGAATAAATACACTATTATAGCTCCATTATTATATAATGTCATTATAAAATAATTTGAATATATATATATATTTTTATAATTAAAATAAATAAATTTATCCCAAAATATAAACTTATATTCATTCATAATATTATTTTGAATCTATGCGGACAAATATGAGATATTTAAAACTAAGAGACTGATATTTGGTAAATATAATTGATTTAAATATAATTTAAGTCATTTTTATGGATATATGACCATTAAAAATAAATTTATATAATAGGGTGATTAGGGAAGAATTAACTTCGTCAAATAATTATTATTATAACAATATATGGTCCTATCAATTTGTTTTAACATAGATTTACTAGATTTACTATTTATTGGGATGATAGATTTTAGCAAGGTTATTACTCATAATGACAAAAATAAATGTTTGCTTTTTACCAAATTTGAACATCATGATTCCAAATATTGAACACATTTTATCATATTTAGTACATATAGGTGGAAACAATTCATTTTATTGTGACTGTGTAAAATGTCCTTAATCTTGTTTTGTAGAAAAAATAGTCTTTTAAAAAATAAATTGGTTTTATTCTTATCCCATGACTAGAAATATATTAGGCAAATTTTAAAGAACAATATTGATTATATATGATTTATATTTTAATAAAATCATTCACCAATAGTTATCAGTTTATTTTATTATTATAAAAACACATTGTGTACATAAAAACAAATCCTTCGTAAATAATATTTTTACTTATAAAAATGTTTTTATTAAAAATTCATACATATAATCTATTCTAATGCACATTATTATACTATAAAATATATTATAAAACTAAATTAACATTGAATTTTTTTAACAATTTTTTTTCATTGGTACTTATAGTTTTCAATAAAATCATTATTTTTAGTAGTTACTAGAAAATCAAACATTATAAAAATCTAAACTAAAATAATTATAATAATATAATTTTCAAAATTTTTTTCATTTTAGAAAATAAATGATATAAATTATTTAAAAACTAATAAAAAAATTTCTCACAAAAATAAAAAAATTGATGAAAATTTATTTTTGAAGAATAAAATGAATTTACTAAATATTGAGGGATTATTTACTGATTATTTATCAAAAATTTGTATATTTAGAATGACATTAAGATATATTTAATGTTATATTTAATCTTGTTCATACTCTTTAATTTAAGAGTTGGGTTATATCTATGAAAAATAATAATATTTAAATAGTATAATGTGCTTCATTTTTAAATGTTGTTGTGTATAATACAAGCTATCAATTATATAAAAATATTTAATACTAAATGTTTCATAAAATATCATGGTGTTACAGAAATCCACTTTTAACTCAAATCATACCCAATATATTGATGTGGGTTACAATAATATAGAAGGGATGAAACCCCAAATGTAAAATGGAAAAAATTAAAATCAATAAATAGTATAAAGGATTCTATGATTGATCCATGAAATGATATGAAATAAAGAAATTTTTTTATTTCCATCATAATCTCGTACAATAGTATAGATAAGAATAATAAAATTGTCCTTCAAGTGAAGGTAACATTAACCTTATATATATTATCCTCCTACTATGGACAAATATATTTTCATTTGAAACCATATCCCACTATGGAGATAAATGATTTTTTCCTATATGTTTTGTGTAGGTTGACCCAAGATTGATGAGATCCAATTTAAATGTGGATTTTTCTATCACTAATTCACCCAACCAAAGGAATGTTTTCTAATAATTTATCATAAAAAACTGATGGTAATGGGGCCTATATAGCCATTGATAAAATCTCATTATATCTATAATGTTATATTCTCATTCATAAAACCCATACCCCTATTTGAAGGAAAAAATTATATTTCAATATTATTTATCTGAGTATGATCAAACCTCCATATCATCGAACCATGATGAGGAAAATCTTAATGGTATCCCTCTCACATTTTAAAATGGTTTTTACACAATAACTGATAAACTTAAATAAGTAAATATTGAAAATATATAACCTACATTTATTATACAGTTTTTCAAAAAAATACCTCTCAGTGATAAGGATAGGTACATTAAATTCCAACAATAGATGTATAAAATATTTACATGGAATTATATATACATATCATGATTATATCCCTTGTTTATTGTTTATAAAAGTATTCTACATATCAAAAACATTTGTAATAAATAGATACCAAGAATAGTTCACACATATTATAGTTTCATGGAAAAGGAAAAGGAAAATAAAATGATCATAGAAAACATTATCTAAAAGGTCAAATTCCATAATAGAGTATCACAAATTTCCTTAGATAAAATAAAAAATTCGTGTATCATATTTTTAATTATGTTAAGAAACATAAATTATTATTATAAAAAAATTTAACACCGCATCCATGTCAAAGAAATAATTTTAATTCAGTATAAGGATTACAAGACTACAGTGTTATGGATGTGTATTCTATATATTATAAAATTAGAATAGAAAATATATTCGAGAAGGATACAATATTTAGGAATCTCAAAGAGTATGTTGTTATATATTTAATCATTTGTATAAAAATAATTATATATAAAAGTAACAATGGTTAATGAAATACAGTTATACACTTTATATAGAAAGGACTAAATAAATTTTTCTTGATGAATTATTGGTCGTGTCATGTTTGAAACATTAACATGTAAAAAATATTGATGTGGTATTTCACAAGTTTTTGATTCACAATAAGAAGATGAACCCATTTATGTGTGAATTATTATTATCTTAAAAAATAAATTAAATCCTATTCCAACTGGAGGCATCAAGTTATACCTTGATGACACCAAGGATATCATCATGATTTACCCTATTAGAGATGTAATTTTATTATGTGTCCATAATTCTAACTATGACTATGTTTAATAACCGATAGTTCAAAAAGAGTAGAATTGGAGTTGTATTTGACTCTCCCATAATGTAAATATTTTCATATTACATCCTTCTATTAGAGGATAAAAACAATAATGAGATAAAATATAATTCCCTTATCAAGGGTTGAAAATTATCTTTCTATTTGTTGATATTATAGATAAATTTATTTGGGGATTCAGAGTTAATAATAAAACAAATAAATGGTAGAATATTTTATAAGGAATGTAGATGTGATACTATTGATTAATAATAAAAATGATTTAATGGATTAATTTATTACAGATAATTGTTTCTTATGTGCCAGTAAAAAACAATTTTATGAAATATATTGTTTAATCCCAATGTGATATTCCATTTCCCATACCAATTTGAAACATTCAAATGTGTGACATATAAAAATGTGGTATATCCCTTCCTATATAATAAATTAAAGGGGTATGTTATTGAAATTTCCATACAGAATATGTGATCATTATCACTAAAATAAAATAAAAAAATTAGTTGCTTTGTTACTTGTTATAAAATTACCATTAAATTAGACTTATCCATGAGACCAAATAAAATTATTGAAATCCTTATAGGAGAAGTGAATCTAGTCCCATAATATAGCTTTCGTATTGAAAAAATTCTATATAAGTTAGTCTTAACTGATTTTTATATATATATATATATATATATATTAAATTTAAAAATACATTCAATGTAATAAATTACTACCATGTTTGGATATGTAGTGTCCAAAAATGGAAAATAATATATCCCATAAAATTAGGTTGCATTGCAATTTTCTTTGAATCCATAGTACATGATTGAATGGATTTTATAATGAAATTTAACACATTCTAGTTACATTTTACAATCATTCATCAAACCATTAATATGGTTATTTATATAATGTAATCCTTGGAATTTAACATTTTTGTAATAGATGTCACAAGACTACACACTCTAGTGACCATTAACTGGTTTATATTAATTAAAAACTCTTTCTCCCTATTCAAAAAATGTGACAAACCTAATACCTTGAAAAATGGATTCATAAGATCCATAATAGCATTTTTGAAATATAATATCATTGATATATTTGAAGTTCCGTGAACTATAATTACTAATAATTCAAAAAAAATATGTGTTGGGGAAGTTGAATTTAAAATATAGGATTGTATCTAACCATTATTCTCAATATCACGTGTTTATGACTTGATATATAATGGAATTAAATATTACATTATGAAAAATCTAATATAAAATAGTGGATAAAAAATAATAATACTTATTGTAAAAAAATAATCAGCAATACATGGGTTAAATGAACTACTTCACAAAAAAGATACACAAGAAACTCAATATTATATGGTGTATGGGGCCAATGTACTATTTCCTAAGGAAATTTAATTTTCTATTAAAATTGATATAAACTTATTATTTCATTATTGAAAAAAGGAAAAAATTATTCTACATGATTACTTCCTTTCCTGAGAAGTGGATATTTGAAATTCATAACCTACATGTATATCAAAATTCAAAATCATTATCATGTAATAAAAATGATCCCCCCATGTCATTTTTTAAGGATAACTAGTTTTATCCAAAATCTGATAAATTTATCTATGGATTCAACACCTATTATTATAATTTAAATGGGAAGGGTTTATGAAGATATTTTTCACATATCCTCAATCCACATTTTGTTATCATAAAAATGAAATGTTTTGCGCACCCAGGTTTGATATCACTTGGAGGCCACTTACACTCAATGAATTTCTATTGTCAAAAATTATATTTTAACTAATATAAAAATAAATTTTTTAAATTTTAGGGATTTAAGAGATTTATTATATATATATATAAGAAATCAATACATAGTGATGTTAGATTAAGGATGTATGGAAGCTCTTCCCCATACTTTACATTTTCTAATATCAATATTAGTTAAAATATTATCAATGATATATTCAATGTAGTGATAATACAAGTTCACAATTGGCCCTTATTTTTTGAATAGATATTATAATATTGAAATTCCATCATTTAGGGGAATACTCATTGTAAATACATCTAAGGGGTCTCTTTACTAGCCATCACTAACCAAGTCATACTCCACAATATGAATTTCTTGGATTGTGAAGTCAATTATGATTGAAGAATTAGAAAAAGACATCACGTTGAAGTGAAACGTGGGAACGTAATCTAAAAAAATAAATTTAATAATCACCATGATTATTATAATTGAATAAAGAGAAAAATGAAAGTTCTGGTGATTCAATAAAATCACCAAACTCTCACTCAAACAATTATTGAGGTATGTTTTCAATTTTAAGTAGATATTATAAAGGAATATAGATGGAGAAACAAAAATTTTATTATTGAAATAGAAATGGATCATTAAAAACACTAATATGTGTTAAAAATATATAATTTTTAAAATATTAATAATTAGATACTAGAATTTCATACATTAATTTCATCCCCTTTAAATGGTGATGTGATACATTTTTATAGGAAAAAATGGGGTTTTATTTTTCCTCCGAAATATTATTTTGAATTTTCATGCATAGTAGACAGATTAAATTGAAGAATTTAGAAATATTTTCTTCTTTAAATTTCTCATTTTACCTCTCCATTATCAACCAACATAATTTAATCATGTTGGGAATCATTTAATAATTAGTGTTCTAAAAATAATAAGTAATTAAATTGTATCCTCAATACCCTTTAAATTACATTTCCCTTATTTCTAATGTATTTATATAAGACAAGGAGCTTCAATCATATAAATATGAAACTGATGTATTTCATTCACCACATGATTTAGATCTTGTATTTAAATTTCATCTCAATTGTACAAATAATTTGGGTGATATGGGTCAATTGTCAAAATTAATTAAAATTTAGAAATTATTCCAAGGCCTAAATTGTGTGATTATTTATTCCCTTACATAATTGAATTAGAGTATTGTTAAAATTTAGTAAAATTCTACCCAATAAACAAATAATCCTAAAAATATAATTCATCATATATGATAAATAAAAAAAATTCCTGAAATAAATAAAAAATATTGATGTTTAAGAGAATAAATTATGAAATATTTAAAATTAAGACCATTTAATTAGTATAAGTAAAAATATGATGTCCCATGATTTTTACATATATTATTATCTTATTTATATAAATAAATATCCAATAATTTTATAGATGGATTTTAAATTCATAATTTCTTTGAAAGACATGGTTTATAATACATAAAAGTGATTCTAACAAATAATAATTTTAAATAGTATCCTATATAGCATGGTCCTTAATCGTTTTTATCTAATAAACTTCATAGGATAACCTGCGGAATACATATTAAGATGTGTGGTAAAAAATTCCAGTAAGGAAATACACATGACAAGGAAACATAATGGGTGAATCAAAGGTACATAATAATATCATAAAGAGAAGTATGAAGTGTAAATGTAAAGAAGAATAAAATAATGAATATGATTTCATACGATCATGGTAGCATATGAAGATTGGGAGAAATAGAAAATAGTAAAAACCCACAAGCCAAAGATAAATTCCAAGACAAAATCACATTCTGATTGAGACCCAAAATGGATTTGACATAATCCTTAATCCTATATATGACGTCTTATGAAAATTATGCTTTTTCAATGCATTGGAGTGCTATATGGGTGCACCCATCATAAACTTTTCATAGCATATGTGGTCCACATTATGGAAACAAATAGTGAGGTATTACATTGTAGTTATACATGGAATGAAAATGGGTTTCATAATATTGCTTCATAACATATTTATAAGATATTTTATTATGAATTATTTTTAAAAATGATAATAAATAATGTATTACCCTTTTAAAGGAAGGGGTAGTAAATAGATATATCTTCTAGAAAAAATATTCATAATTTATAATAAATCCTAAAATCAATGGTCATTTATGATAAAAACAAAAAATATTCAAATAATTTTAGAAGAAAATCACCACTTTATATTGAATAACATCAAAGGATGGTATCATATATAGAAGATGATTCTAAATGATCAGTTTGAGAGTCTCATGAAAAAAATATCCTTACCATTTTAAAAACATGTATTTAAAATATATAACATTATCAATTATTAAATAAAGAATTTTCGTGAAATTAAAGTTTATTACATAAAAATGAATATTTACAAAATTGAGTGGTCATGATTACGAAAGAGTTCTGTTTATATAGAATTCATTACAATGGAATAGAATCCAATCACATTTTTTAAGAAAAGACAAATGTATCATTTTTAGAAAATAATATTATGATTGATTTTAATTTTTTAAAATTAAATTAATAGAAAATAAGAGATGAAAAAATTATTTTAACACATTTTATAAATTGTTTATTGAATAAATGTATTTTGAATAAAATGGAATTGGTCCAAATTTGTAAATTAAGTCATATTTTATTAAAACATTAATTAAATCCTTTTAAGTAAAAAATATTGTAAAAAATTTATATTATATTAAATATTCATGAATAACCATAGTAGGAGAAAATTAATTGGGTTTATTATATAATAGTTAAAAAATTCATTCTCTAGAAATTCAAACATTAGTTTTCGTTAATAAAATTAGATTAAAACATACACCCTTAGAATTTTGGTAAATTTTGAATCCTAAATTATATTAAATAAATATAATTTAAAACACAATATAAAGAAAGAAATATTCATTTCAAACATAATTTTGGCATAATATAAAAAAAATAAGTACACATATTACCCCACGAATGGAAATTAAGTTAAGAAACACTGTAAATCATACTTACATTTAGCTGATAACTCTTTAATAAACATTATAGTGGTTTTAGTCAGGTTATAAACTTATGACAAATATATATTTGTATTTATACAACTATACATGTTCTTTTTATAAAATTGCATTTTCTTTTAATTTTTAACATTTCATTATTTATATTATTTCAAGTGTCCATTACCTTGTTTTCTCAGTCATGTCTTTTCAGAAAAGATCCAGATCCCTAACATAAAAGATAGATACATCATTTCAAAAATAATATTAATTTTATGAATATCATTCTTCATTATATTATTATTTATAATAATTAATTAATTATGGAGAATTAATCATATAACATTGTGAAGAAGGTAGGTCGTACGTATGCATGATCCATGTAAATATTTCACAAAAAAGTGATTTCTTAAATTTGTTTATTTTATAGTAATTATATAGAATCATATAATGTCATATATTCATATCGCATATATTCATTAAATTTTTTCTTTTATTATATTCTTTGTCAAGTGTTACTAAAAATGAATCACATAACTTCATAAGACTATAGTCCTCCATACACTCGAGCGACAATATCGTATTCTCTACAGAATAGAATGTAAGAAGTTATATATGATAATATAATTATTTTATTATAATTAAATCATAACTGTAATATATAAAAATTATACACATCATTATATCCATCTGTGAGAAGAAATGATGGCAAATTAATTACATTAATTTGGGATGTGGTAGTTTACTATACACACAATCTACAGTTTTATTTCCCATTTTAGATATAAATAAATAGTTTCACATCATTATATTAACATATTAACCTATATGTAAAAGAAAAATAATGAGGATAATATATTTTAATGGATTAATAAAATTTTCAGTAGGATGAATAATAAATAAAATAAAACTATCAGTTAAGGATGTTACCTCTTCTCTGGAAAAATTATTTTGTATTGCAAAAAAATACTTCCTTGGAATAATGTATGACCTAAAAAAGGATTCATGTTGGATTATATGGAATTATAACATTTATTAGTGTCATTAGTTTTAAAAAAATGGTTTTTTATATATGTAAAGGATAGGAGAGGGGTGTCCATTTATATGTTTGAAAGAGGGAACACATGATATTTTTGAAAAGAAAGATTTATCACATATATTTATAATAAAAAAGTCACCCAGAAAGACCATTTTAGTGACATAAAATATATAAAAATAAAAATGACCATAAAATTTGAATTATTCATGTTTTAGGTCATTTTATCCCTTACCATTTATGTTTGACCACCCTGTAATTCAATTTTTACCTAAATCACAATAAATAATTTTTACTATTTTTACTATTTATTTTGAAAAATAACTAATTTGAACTAATTTGATAATATAAATTATTTTTTATAAAATATTTAATCCATTTCATAAATATATCCTGAACATGTGGTATATTTTATTTTATATTACACCCATAGTACTGTAAAAAATAAATTTTCCAAAAGAGAAATAATAAAAAGTACAAAAAGTTTGTAGATAAAAAATAAATGTGAAATTAAATTAAAAAACATAATTTTATTTAATAAATATATTATTTTACTAATTTTACATTTAAAACCACCTTAAAATAAAATTTTCTCTTAAATTCATTAAAAAAAGATAGTTTAAATAAAATAATCTATTATTCATATTTATTTGAAAAATGTATCATTACATTAAAATACAAAAAAAAATAACTAAATGATAATAATTATATGATTCTTTGAGTAATTAAGTTCATTTCATAATTTTAATTTTACATTTTTAAAAAATTTATTTTAAATTAATTTTTTGAAGCACAACTGAACATCCTTTTAAAAAATATTGTTCTTAGAAAACATTCCTTTTTTCTTATAAATGTTTTTTATTTTTATATACAATTAATATATAATAATTTATTTCCTTTTATTCATGTTAAAACAATATAAGAATCATAATTTATTTATTAATAATTATACTCACCAATTTAAAGGATACATTATTACGGTTCATTTAGATTCGGGGTTACGTGTTCCACATACTATCAAAGAAATTAAATTTATTTTAAATGAAATATATCAATGAGTCTTGTGGTGTTACATTATGTAATTATTTTTCTGTTTCATTTCACATAATCTATCAAACATTACATTCCTATATTAAAATCATAGGGTTTTACATTCTACTAGTCACGACCCATCCCTCAGGGCCCATGCCGTGACTACCCCAAACCCGCCTTCCATAGGCCAGGGGATAGAGACTAGCACCGAAGGTGTAAATCCCTAAAACAGGGAAGGGATTTCCTTTACATACTAAAAGTGCACACAACAGAGTATGAGCTGAAAGAAAAAAAACTAAGTATAACTATCTACATAGAGTGCTGAAAAATAAAGTGTTCGGAATACAAGCACAATGGGAAAGTACAAGTATAACTGAAAAAAAAATACAATTGAAGAAAGGTAAATAGATAATGGATTGTCCATCGGGAAGTTCTACCTGAAGGATAGGTACAGATATCCTCCATAGCACTCCGTGTTGTATCTCTCCTCCGTGTACCATCACGTCGCATGGTCCACCTCCAGGTATTGTCCAGTCCTGGTGCCCTTAGCCTTGGTCAACGTTGTCCGTCGTCTGCATCCAACACAATGAGCTTCAGGCATAGCCCGTGCAGGGGTGAGTATAACGATACTCAGTAGGGACCCTCAGACCCTCAAGGTCTCTCAAAATCCAATAAGGATATACCACAAAGTATGAAATCAACATATAACCCCACTTAGGTATATGCTCATACATATGCCTAATTTATCAAGAAATCCATCACAATCATGAGGTAAACACAAAAGTTACTAACTCTGCTCATACCAGGATTTTATTCTAGGGGTAGTATCAAAAAACATTTCCAAGAACAATGTAGAACACCTCAGATAATAGATAACTCCTCCTATATCGAGTACAGTGGGCATGCCGCGTCACACAGAGGTGTTTCCCACTAACCTTGGACTTTTGAGGTACTCCTCCTACCGAGTACCATGGGTCTGCCGTGTCACACAGAGGCACTCCCCACCGTGGGTTTGCCACGTCACACAGAGGCGATCCCCCTTATAGCATGCTGATGTACTCCTCCAGTCGAGTATTGTGGGTCTCCCGCGTCACACAGAGGTGATCCCCATGATTGTTCTACCGCGACACCAAGCCGCTCCCCACTAGGATAGTCAAAAGACTCCGAGTCGAATCGGTCAGCAGTCGTCAGGTCACAACCAGCTTCTAGGTCTCCACACTTTGTTGATGGTCTCAGAAAGGATCTGATTCATGAGCTACAGGTCAATACTTCAATTGTCACAAAGTCCCATGTAGAAGTATCTCAATGTACCACCTCGTCATGGGGTCTCAACGCAACAGACGGCGCATCAATTGGATGCCCGGTCTGTGAGTTATTAGTCTTTTAGTTCTAGGGGCCCAGTTGGATTCATGTACAATTCAACCTGACTGTATCTCAACTATTCCCCTAACTCTAGTGGGGTAGACTCAAAGGGACTGTCTCTCGTCAATATTACCAGCACCGCTGATGGTTCATCAAAGGTCGTCAGGTGCGAATGATATGGCCAAAGAAAGTAAACGGTCGTAGTGGGCCCGGGTCCGGTCTGACCCCGTCAGACCGACCCGGCCCGATCCAGTTTGGGCTAAACCGGTCTGAGTCAACCCGGTCAGACCTGTTGGGTCTGGCTAGGCCCATTGGGTAGGACAGACTTTTAGGTTCGGCCCGGCATGCTGGGCCCAGCCCAGCTGACCGCATTGGCATTTCGACCTGAGATCGGGGCCGGTTCGACCCGCAGCCTCTTGAGGATGCAGCCCGACGCAGCTCGGCCCAGAGGGTGCCTCCGAGCCAGTTTGGCTAGGAAACTGTGAGGGGAGACGCGGTCCGGCTTGGGAGACCGGCGCGGCTAGGGCATCGATTCGGTCAGGTGGTGACCGAGCAGGCCAGCAGGCGTCCGGGAGGCAGCCGGGCAAGCTAATAGGTAATTATAAAATTGGAAATGTAAAAAAAGAAATTCATCATATAAATGTGTTTCCAAATATGATAACATTTGTGGAAAGTAAATATATAGACATGGAAGAGATTCATAAATAAATAGTGAGTAATCTATATCATTACTCTTAATAATGTGAATGATAACTTAAGTATTAAGGAACCCAAAATCCTAAATCTATGTTGATTTAAATTGAAATTGGATTCATAAGATATTAATTTCATGTGATAGAATTTTTTATTATTATTATTTTTGTAATGTTTATGTGTTAATTTATTATCCAATAATATAATGAAATATACTTAATTGATATCATTATACTTATTAAGAACAATTTTGTACATTGATTTTGATTTGATCATCTTTCACTTCCTGTCATTCTCTATGAAATAAATATCTAGAAAATTAATCTTTTATCCCTAATGAAATAAAACTAACATTTAACGGATTGTAAGATCCATAAATATGTAACAATAAACTCATCATATCTTTATTAAAACCAAAATGGCTACAATAATGTAACATAATATCTTCAATGAATATGAATTTACTAACCATCAAATTTTTATAATGAATATAACTGTTTAGTATAGATTTTTCCTTGAATAAATGACTGTTTATCCCAAATACCCATTATGACCACAATATTAAAGATTGTTTTAACCTAAAAGGTTCTATCATACCCTTTCAATTCACATCTAAAAAATATTATAGTATTCTTCCAAAATAATAATTTATGTTAATATAAATGATTATATACAGCTCAAACAAATAAAAACACTCTTGAAATGTCATTAGTCACCCCAATATAAAATTAATTTATCCCATAATATGTTTTCAAAAAGAAAAATAATTTAACCATCAAATTATTTTAGTAAAAACAAAAACATACTAACCAGTATATTTTGTATTCCAGTGGTAGGAATTGGACCCTTAATTCCCTTTGGTTATGGGTTTAGGCCTCATGTCCTTGCATGATGATATGGGTTATTAGCTGGCTTGTGATTTTTTATTTTTATAAAAACAATGTATAATATTATTTTATGGTAATATTAATAACTCTATAGTATCCTATAAAATATTCGAGATTAGGATGATCAACTTAAAAAAACATTCATCGTCAATTCTCATTTTTTATGACTATGTTTTTCTATACATCTCATTTTTTCCACAAAATTAACAAATTAACATAACATCATGCCCAACTGCATGATTACCTTCTACTCAATTAGGTGTTTTTTATAGAGTATTACCTTAGAATTAAATCACTTTTCAAGTTCAGTAATATCATTTATTATATTTTTCAATGTCCTTAATGAAAAACATCTATTGAATAATCCTTATAAATTTATTTATATTTCATTATTCAAATAATCTAGGTATTATAGTTCAAAAACATTTCAATCATTCTATATTATTCTTTGACCATTCACTATGATTCATAATATTATTAATTAATACCTCCTTAAATTCATATATCTTTTATAGTATGTTAATCATAAATAGAAAATACATTACATATTTGACCAATTTTTTATCTTATTTTTCTTTCCCATGATGACACTGATTTTTATAATCCCATTTTATTAGACGTTTGAATCATTCAACTATTGGAGATTCCATATTAAAATCATTATTCTCATCTATTTCATTAAGTGAAAATTTTATTTTTCCCCAACAATTTTAAACATTGTGAACTACTTATATACAAGAAAAGAATATTATCATGCTTCAGATGTATTCCCTTGCATGCTTATTAATGTATTCATGGTATATAGAAAAAATAACACCAATTCTTCAATGGTCTCATTAATATCAAATATTATAAAAATATGTCTTCTCTTCCATGAAAAGTCTACGAGTTGGTTATGGATGTAGTTTTTAATCTCATATAACGATAAAAAAATTATTAATAATCATAAAATTTTTTATACCATACGTAATCTCATTTGGTTTCTCATCAAAAAATTGTGTACCACATTCTATGTTAACCAAATTCTATATTGTTCCTTCCATTCAATTAGACAAAATATATTATGATCAATAATAACCATAGTGGAAAATCATATAATCATAAAAAACATTTAAATTATTTGTAAATAATAAACCATTGGTTTAAATATATGACACATTTCATTTAAACAAGTCCACTCATGATTAAAAAAATTTCAAATCCCTCACAATGGTTTATAATGAATTTATAAATTTAAAAATAAAATTCCCCGAAATATTCATACCATGTTTGTGGTAACTCCAATAGTTATATAATGAGTAACTCTTGATTCATGCATGAGATTCCTTTTTTCTATTTAATAACCTTAAGTATATCAATTCTAAAACTGTGTACAAATGTAGTATCGAGATAATGATTTAAATTTTTAGAAACCACTCAATCTAAATTTCAGAAACATTACGAGATATTTTCATATAAATAGTATTATCATTATACATTTCCATAGGTTTATCCATTGATATATTCATATCATTATCACTAAGGGTTTATCATTATTGTTTAGAAAATGTAACTAAACATTTCTTATTTTATCAACAATTTTGACTCATTCCTTTTAAACATATTATTACATGATTTCTAAACATAAATATACATTAAAATAACACAAGGATCTTAAATGCCTTTTATATTTTTAATACTTGGTTTATAATATATAAAATGTGGACTAGAAAATAGAACATCTTATTTCATTCTCCATGAAATTATCCTAACACCGTTAGAACAACTAAATTACATTTAATAACCTAAATAGAAATAAGGGTGAGATTAAAAGACATGGAATAGAATACACATTATGAGGAATCATAATTAGTGAGTCAAAAATATATCTATGTATCCTAAAGAGATGGCTCATGAGTAATCACATGGAATATTATCATAAAGATCATGGTATCATGAGATCATGGAAGAATAGGAAGTACTTAAGAAATAAAAAACATTGGATAGACATTAGTTAAGGATAGCATCCAAGAAAACATCTAATAGTGGAGATAGTCCCATAATGGATTATGTTTACACCCTAATCTAACAAATGACATGTCATGAGACTAAATATTTATCTAACGCATTAGAGTACTATCTCATATCACTAATAATAACATGTTAATGATCTATATTTTCCACCTAATGATAATTAATAATACGGAATAACATATGAATTACACATGAAAAGAAAATAGATTGCATCATATTGCATCATATTGTAATCAATGGAATGCTAATAATGATAAAAACTGATTAATGATTATATATAATGTATTTCGCCATCAAAGAAAGGGATTCTCACTATATATATATGTGATAAACCTATATACATAATATTGAAGAAATACATATCATAAATGGATATTTTAGTTGATCAAAAATATTTTTATAAGATTAGAAAATTTCATGAGGAAAATAACATATTCAGTTCATGTAACATAAATGGAAGTTATCTTATATAGAAAATGATTTTGAAATTCCACTTGGAATATTTTAGGAGGAAAATATCACTTCCACTATGAAAACCCTTATTTAAAATCTAAAATCACCTCAAACATTAAATAATAAATATTTTAAAACTAAATATTGAGTTATAAAATGTAATCTTTAAAACATTCAATGGTCAAGACAAAAGAATAGTTCTTTACAATGTGACTATGTTCAAACGAAAATTGTTTCCTTTAAATTTATTTATAAAGAAATTCAAAATGTACATGGTTTAGAAAATGATAGAAATATTACATTAAAAAACTTTTCATGGAAGTAAAATTATAGTTAAAATTTAAATTAAACAATTATAGTAAAGAAATTAAATTAATTTTAGAAAACATGGATTTTTATTTAAAATTATTTTCCTTCTAAGAGATAAATAATGCCAGATATTTTGAAAATATTCATAATAATTTTTATTACCTAATAGATTAAATTTGTAATTTTAAATAAAAAACATAGTCAATAACTAGTAGATAATAAAATTAAATTGTTTTATTATTTAATGATAATATAATTTCATGTCTTGGAAATTCAAACCTAAGTAATCCCTTTTAATGTGAGAATTAAACCCAAATCTTAACTACATTGCAATATTTTGAATAATAACATCCCGTGATCGATTTATATGCTTTTTAAAATAAGATATCATGATTCTAAAAGGATTAATGATATAGTTTTTAATGGGGTAGTATTAACACCATTCATTAAAAATTATGTTTCTAAAAGAACATGTTTTTCAAAGTATGAAATGTGATATAAAACCCTTAAAAAGTTAGTATCATTGAGTTGAGATTTAATTACATTGGAGATTATGTGTAACGAATGTATATACACATGAATAAAAGTGTAAATTGAACATAATTAAATCATAACTATTTATATATATAATTTTGGAATAATATAAACATCAAAGAAGCCATGTAACCAAATGAATGTAAGTTGTGTTAGGAAACCCCTTTCCTCATGCATCCATTTAGTTGATCACTATTTAAACTCATGTGTATTCATTTTAAAATTTTAATTAAAATATTAGAGAACATTAATATTATTTATAATTTCATATATGGTTCTTTTATAACATCTTATTAACAATTTCTTAACTATCAATCATTATCACAATTGTTTTGGGAGTTATTTTCCTTGTATTCTCATGGATGTTTTATTCTTAATATTCATGATATAAAACATGGAATATTTGTATGTTATCATCATAATGATATATATTTTCTAAATTCCATTTTTATAAGATACATCTTTTGAATTTTTATTTAATTTTTAACATTGTCATGTAATCACATCGCCTTGTGGAGACTATTGGTTGTACATACACATGAACGATATTTTCATTTCCATAATTGGAGGAAGGGTTAATAAGTGTATTGTATATCAAGGTTAAATATTAAATAAAGTTATATATATCCCATATATTCATTAAATTTATCCTTTATTTCATTCTAGGTAAATAGTTATTAAAAAAGAGTCGTATCTCTTCGTGAGGCAGTAGTCTGTCATATAGACGGATGTCGTTATTGTAATATCTATGAAATAGAAATCAAGAAGGTATATATGATATTATAATTCCATAATTTAAATATATCATAAATATAAAATTTAAAAATTATACACATCATCATATCAATTCATAAAAATTGGTGACGAAAAACAAAGTATGTCGGTTTGTGAGGCGGTAGTCCACCATACCCATGATTGACTGGTTTTTTGCCATATGATCGAGGAGGAGATTGTTGTAGGAAATTAAGTTAACATAAAAATGTATTAGTATGTGGAATATAATTAATTTATTATATAATCATAGTTTCATACAATTTTTAGGTAGGGGAGAAATAAATAATATAAAATTCTAAGGTAATGACGTTTTTTCTCTTTAGACAACTTCTTCTAGGTTACACCAAAATCCTTCCTTGTTTGGAATTATAAAAAACATTATGGATTAGGCAGGATAATAATATATATTATTTTTTTAGTGAGTTTTTTAAAAAATTATTTTTATTTATGTAAAATACAGTAGATGGGTGTTATTAAAAAAAGTGGGGAATCAGACACACTTTGTATTTATGAGATGAAAAGATCAACCCCACATTTTATCATTTCAATAGGGTAAATGATTGACCCTCTTGATAATATATAATATATATGGTAAAATTATGACACTGAAATATGAATCAGATAAGTTTTAGTTTATTTTTAACACTATTCTTTTAATTTTAACCCTCTATATCCCTGTTTTTAGCTCAACTATATTAGATAATCATTAATGTTTTAAATGTTCAATTTGGTAAAAATTTAATTTGAAATTGATAGATAATATAAATTACAAGGAACCTAAATATTAAATATGTTTTCATAATATAAATCAATTATGTTTTATTGATTAATTTAAAGTTAATCCATGAAGTCATGTATAAAAAATGATTCTTCCCAAAGGAAAACATTCAAAACATTAAAATGTTTTTATATCAATATTTCATATAACATCAAGTAAAATTAAAAAATACTATTAAAAAATTTATAATGATAATAATTTTAATTTTAAACCACATTAATATAAAACATGGATTTTAAATTAATTAATCAAAATGATAATTTTACCTTAAAAACTGTATTTGTTCACAATTCATCGATAAAAGAATATTTTTCCAAAAATTTAAAAAGCTCAGACTAGAAAATTTTTTATGATGATTTAATAAATTAAATTTATTTTTTAATATATTTTTCATATATTTGTCAAAAATTAAATTTAAATTATGTTCACAAAGTATGATTAAAATTTGTTTTAGAAAAATACATTTCTAAGAAAGCAATTATTTTTCATTTAAGTGAATGTTATTTTATTTCTTATCAAAATATAATAATATAATCTATTTTAAACCCTTTTAAAATATGTAATTTTAATAATTTATTTATTCATATCAAGACATTTAAATTTAATAGTTAGGTTATTATGGTTTATTTACATTCGGGATTGTGTGTTCCACAAGATATCAAATAAATTAAAGTTATTTTAAAATAAAATAAATTGTAAATTATTATGGTGTTACAATCTCTTATAAGTTATTTGTTTAATTCTATATACACTACATTACATGATGTTCCTCAATTAAAATATTAGGTGTTATAGAAAAATATGAAATTTTGAGATAAAATGATAAATTTTTGTGATTGAATCACTGAAAAGAAATATAAAATTAATGAAGATATTGGTTTTATAAATTCCCTAAAACATTTACATTACACTCCCTAGAAATACTAACGTATTAAAAAAATCAACATAATAATAAAAAAGTGAGAAAATTTAAAAAAAATTCCAAAATAGAATTCCATGATGTCTTAGCTATGAAAAAAATTATGATAATTTTGATTCTTCATATTTAAAATATTTCAACCTCATAAATGCATCCATGCACTAACCTCCTTTACATTAAATTGAAATTTTTTAACCTTGACTCAGCATAAATAAAATTTTGAGTTATTTTCACACATGAAAATTACATTAACCACCATAATCTCATGAAAATTATCATCTCTCCCCACTGTGAACACGAAAATATTTTTCAATCATGAAAATTTATCTTTGAGAATTTAGTATCCAGGGGGTGGTTGGAAAAACAAATTAAAATTTATTGCTGATGTAAAGATTGTGAACTATTATGTTTCATTTCATTAATATAAAATTGAAAACACAGGATCACCATAAGTCAATTTCCCTTAAACATATACACCTCACACCCTTAAACAAGGTAAATGAGTCAAAAAGTGAATATAGTTAATGATTTCATCCAAATTCTACATTTAAATTATTTTTGTGTATTTTATTTATTTATTTTATATTATTTTATATGAACTTAGATGAAAATAAAAAATATTTAATGAAAAAAATCATAATGTAATTCTTTATAGGCAAATGATTCCTAATGGTAAGAATAATGAAAAATTTAAGCATAAATATATTTTATTCCTTTTTAATTTGAATTAATTTTACTAGTGATAAAATATTATTCAAATAAATAATGGTTCATGTAATTGACTCAGTCCATTTAAAATTCCAAAAATGATATAATACACTTCACACCACTATGTCATGAATCACATCCTAAATAACACAAATTAAATTCCCTTCCCCCAAACTAATACAGGGAATATTCATGAAAAAATATTAATATTTGATGCATGTAAGGAAAAATTACATTGTAATGTGGCCAAAAAAATATGTAAATTTATTTATTCTAAATGAAATATATGAGTAAATTTAATGGAATTTCATTTTCAAATTTCCCTAGAAAAATCATCTTTAATTTTAAATATTATTATAACTCATGTTTCATTGTCTGAGGGAAAAAACAAGTTCTAATCTTCACATGAAATCTATATTTTTCACCTAAAACTATATGTATGTGGAATAATATATAAAAATGGATCAGAATATCTTATAGGATAGAAAAAATATTTAATTTCATATGTTGTCAAAAATATTTCAGAAATCATCAAAGCTCCTTAGAATTATTGAAATAAATTATATGAATTTTTTTCCAAATTTACAAATACTTAAAATTCATTTCATCAAAAATCATAAAAACTCTATAAAAACAATTTTATGGTTGTATTATTATATAAAATATACTTTCACGTTGAATTGTTTTAAAAATTATTGAAAAATAGATACACATAAGTAGGATGAAACACCACCCTCAAATAAATTTCAATACACTTCATTTAACTAAGAAATATATATTTTTAATATAATAATATAAATTGATAAGAAATAAAATTCCAATTTTTATTTTTCAATGCAACCGATGATTTAGGTTCCAAGATAATACAACATTAAAAAGAAGAAAAAATAGAAAATTTGATACACATGAATAATAATGTAGTATAATGAGAAAGGGTAATGAAAATGAAAAACATTTGGTTTAACCCCCCCCCCCCATGAATGTTATAGGATTTTACTAGCCCTGTGTAGGATGTTCTTGAATTTTAACAGTAATCCAAATGTGGGTTCGTTTACTTTGATATAATCGACAACATGTAACTATTCCCATTTTCTATTAGTATTCAACAAGAATAGAGAACCCAAAATAAGAGATGAAAATTTAAATCCCCCAAGAATAAATAAATATATATTTTTAGTTCTATGCTGGGAGGTAATATATGATAGGGTTTCTCCTTATTTAATTTTTTTTGTGTCCCCTTAAAAATGATATTCTTGTTTTTTAGAGTAGGTATTCGTAACAGCATAGTCTTCTAGAGTGTTTTTTATTCAACTACTATTTGTATGGTTTCATCATAAATATAAATTTTATCCCTTATCTATTTACCTTTTTTTATTAGTATTGTAAAATGGAATGTTATAAAATAACTCATCTTGAATAAGATTAAATCCTGCATAATAAATATAATAATATTCCACTTTAATTAATCCTTATTTGATATATATCCCTTCTAGAATGGACATAAACATATCAATATATAAATCATATTATCATTATCTTATTAAAAAGGGAGAGATATGGAGAGAGGATATAATTTTACTTTTTTATAGATGTATGGTTCACTTACCTACTTATATTCTTCAAAATTTGACAAATACTCATTTAATTCATTTTTATCTCTAAATTCTTTTAGAGGACATTGTTTCTTCAAATTACTCCTCATAAAATGGATACTAAAGTCCAAATAGATATTCAATCAGTTTTTTCTTCGACACCTGGGGTTCTCCAACTAGAAAAACATTTAGAGAACTTATATCCAATAACGGTTCATTATCTTTATAAATTTTATTCTTCTAAGATTCACATACATATTGAGATATCCATTTTACTTTTCCCTAGATGTTTTTTATTTCCCCTTTATTTCTTTCAAACTATGATTTTTCATCATTTTGACCTTAAACTTCTTATGGAAACTACTACTAGTTAGTCCATGCATATTAATCACAATTTAAAAACAACATGGGCAGTGTGATTTTTTTATATTCTGAAAATTATGATATTTTATATATTATTTATGTAAAATAGTGTATTAATATTTTTTACCCCGTTAATAGTTCCAGATAGATATGAAGTGATTTTTCATATATCCTAAATTAATATTTAATTTACTTAAGCACCCAATATAGTGAATAGATAGGGTCGATCACCCATGGAGGCCATTACATGCAATGAATTTGTTTTTTCACTTTTTATATTCTGAATAATATAATGAGATAACTATGATAGTGTCATGGATTTGAAAATTAATGGAATATTGATATATACATATATATATACAATGAAAATATAATGATGATAGTATATGAAATTAAACTAATTTATCTATAGAGATCAGAGGGTTTAACATCATTGTGCATTAAAATATTCTTGAGAATCAAGTCAATAGAGATATAAATAACTATCAAAAGAAACACTACTATATTAATTATTATTACCGCATGCTGAGTTATCTTTATCATGGTTAATAAACAACCTAAGTTTGTATAGTATATATCTTCCTAAAAAATCATCTCCCAAGACATACTCTATCATACGAATGTCTTGGGTAGTGAATGGATGAATAATATATTAACAAGGATAAGAACTTATTTGATAAAGGAAAGGGAGAAATTGGCCTCCCAAATTAGTTTCATTACCACATAATTTATCATAATTTAATAATGAGAAAATTAATTTCACTATAAATTCAATCAGTCATTAACCCCTCCATCAATGTATCATTTGGGAAACTTCAATAAATTTGGTAGAATAGAGAAAAATAAAAGTGAGATAAATAAAAAAGGGATATAAATAATAAGGATACCATGTATTATAAATTTACAATATTACAACAGATAAAGAAAAAATACACAGCTAAAAATGGTTGACTACAATGTCAGTCACAGGTGTGAATGTGGGATAAATTTTATAGGAAAACACATATAAAAATTTCCCTCCAAAATCATCCTCTAAATTTTTATGTGAAGTAGAAGAACAAAATGGGTGAATTTCAAAATTTTGAAGTTCTGATAGTTTTAATCTCTATCTCTCCTCCATTTATCCAAAAAATGTTCATATTATTTGCTTTAGTTTACTGGATGATACTAGAGAATGACTAAAGATATATTTATTGACTGGAGGATCATAATATTCATCATCTTATGATTTCAAAGTATTCAGGGAAATTATGTAGGAAATATAATATGTATACACACATGAATAATTTGATCTATAAAATTTGTTCCATCTTTATTTAAGATATCTACTCAATTGGACTTGTTGTTTGTGAGATATGGTTAGATCGTCAATATTCCTCAAAAATTGTCATTGATTTTGTAGAATAAATTGTGAAAATAATTTTTTACTCAGTTATTGGGATTCAAAATTCATTCAAAATTTATTAAATATATCCCATAAAAACTTTAATCCTAAAAAATATATATTTTTAATATTGATCAATACAAAAAAAATTAATGTGCGAAATACAAAAATAAATTAAAATATATAAAAATAAAAATATAAGAGTTTTTTTTTCAATTTAGGTTAATTTATTACTAATACATTATAAAATGAAAATTTACCATTTAATTAAAAATTTAAAATATTATACCATATAAATTCAATTAATATTTATTGATAATAATGGATATATTTAAAGAAATTATCATCTTATACATTTTTATTATCTACTACAACATTCTCCATTATTACCATGAATGGTGACTGAATATCTCTCATAACAATTTTAGGTTAATTATGATCATTCTATATAACCATTCTCATCAAGGATATAAGGCCTTTCCAATATGACCATAAACAATGTGTGAAAATTTATCTTACCTTGTAAAATTAAACCGTATGGAACATAGGTTCTTTTTCAAATGGCCATAAATTGTTTGTCCATGGTATTATATATATGAACATGAATCTCATGTAATTCATCATCCCCATATAAAATGAAAAAAATGTATACCCAATATTCCTACATTTTATATGGATCTCACCAATGATATATTGGAATACAACCTATTTTATTGTCTTATATATCCATGATAGTGACTGTTAATTCGTATCTTGGATTATGAAAAAATTATATCTTTATAATAACATGAAACATTGTCAAAATAGTTTCAAAATGATAAATAGTAGAATTAAAAAGTAATTTTGTATTAACATAATAAATGTAAATATAAAGTTTTACTTCTTAGGTTTATATTGAATCTCATTCACTCTTTTTTTCATAGGTATCATTTTTTTAATTCATCTTTCACATTTTCTATGTCCTAATTCCCATTCTCATTACAATTTATTCCATTTGAATCCAATTTTATTTCATATAAATTTCTATTCTATTTGAAACTGCATGATTCTTGACACAATAAACATCCATTACAACATCATTTTTAAAGGTTTTACCTAACAATAAAAAAGTGTCACTTTAAAGGACTATGTATGGACTGATTATTTTTTCACATAATATACACATAGATTCATGGGGTTCATATCTTAGACCAAACCACAAGTATTATAACTATTACATTCATTATTTTACATTGAATTATTACTTTTATTTAATTCATTTCAGGTTTTTATCAACATTTCATCACAAACGTTTCATTTTTTTATCATCCATTCCTTATAATTCACTCTCAATAGACACCTTTTCTAGAAATTTGTGTGGATGTAGTCATATTTTCAAATATTTCTTATAGAAACTCAAACCACTTATCAGAGTCATAACCATGAACTATTTTCTATCCAATTTTCCATTCCACCTTTCCTTTTCCTACTTAAAAATGTATCATGGATTCATAATGTGAGAATTGATGTTATAAATAGAAATTAATATTTTAAAACATGGAAATGTAATATTTTCAGAAGATAAATTCTTGAAACATGTGATAAAATAAAATAAATAAATAACTCTGATATAAATTAAATGTCTCAAAAAATGAACTACTAAACTGAGAAAAGAATATATTCATAAAATAAGTTCAATGTAAATGCAATAAATTAAATTTTAGAATAAAAATCCTTGAAAACATTTAAATGTAATATAAAAAAATATCATAATTCCTATATATGGTAATCTGTGGTCTTATCTCAAAGTTGTAGTAGGGTCAGCTCTTACACCCATCGGATATAAGTTCTTCATAAAGAACAATGTTGAACTACTAAATCAGAATTCATTTTTTTCTTCCCCAGGATATTCTTCCACCACCCCATCAAAATCAAGATGAAATTTCTCTGATATTATCTTAGATCATCACTATCGGTAGAAATTTACCATTAAGACTTCATCAAATAACATGTTTGGACTTACCCATTTTCTCACCTATAATCTCATCTATAATAATAATTGGAATAAGTGATTGAAAAAAAGAAAACATAGGTCTCTTAAAATAATAATACACCAAAGGGATAGTAATAATATTTTGAAATTCATTTTTCTGAAACATGGATATTGATGATATATATTTCCTAGTAAATACTTATGTATAAAAAACCCTGAATAAAAATCATATTTCAATGTTAACCATTATCATATGTCTGATTCAAACCATTCATGTTTGAAACTTCTGTATGGTGGTTTTAAACATATCTTTAACTTATACCAGAATCATAATAAAATCTATGATATCATATATTGTAACACCACATGATTTTAATAATAAATTTAATATTAAATGCATGAAGCACCGAGTATCTACAAAACACCACATTGTTATAACCTAGCAAGTAAACAAATTTTTTTATCTTTGTGATTTGAATTTCAAAAAATTGATGTACTCGGTTGTGTTCAGTAAGATATTTATAATCTAATAAGGAAAACATAATTTTTGGTGGATAGTAGCATAGACTTATGAATAGTAATATGAATAGTAATATTCCCCTTATAATAATAAAATCTAATTATTATTCTATTGTCTTAATATTATAAGATAATGAGATCTTGATTAAATTTTTGAGGTGATATAAAATGAATTATGGTTTTAAAATTGTTATTTTTGGATTAAATTAAGATTTTATAGAAAAATTAAATTAATAATATTTAGAAAATTATTTGTAACAAATGAGGTTAATTTATTAATTCTACACATCAAAAAATGGTTAGGGTGTTTTTTTGTGATTTTTCTAAAATAGTAGAATATTTTATTAATGGTAACATACGGTAATTTAACATATATATAAATTATCAGTTAAATTATCTATTCATAGCATCGGGCCTAATGTAATCACCCTTGGTTCGAAATAACATGCACATATTACTATTCCTGGACACAAGAATCAATACTATTGGTTGTATTTAGAAAAATAATAAAATAATGATTAAAATAATGGGAAAACCCTCCTCTCATTCACTATAGAACCACCCTCACTCCCTCTTCTATTCACTATTCTCAAGCCTTTTAGCATGTCTAAATTCTACTCAAATATCCTCCGAAGATCCACCCCCACTTCCAGTGGCCCTAGTTCTCACAAAAATTACAAAACATATAGCCTAAATAGGCTCTCAATGAAGATTATATCAAGAGGTAAATTTCCCTTTTCATTTATTTTATTTCAAGTTCCTTTCTTTTATTTTTCTTTCTTCAGCTATGTTCATACAAATGTTATGATGACTCCAATGCATTACATGTACTATAATGTTGATATGATAATGTAATAATTCTTCATCATGTATCATTAAACCTTTTTATACTAGAATTGAAAACACTGCCTGAAATGTGTTAATATATCACATTCAAGGATGATGTGTTTTCAATTTCTAAAACAATATTAAATTCTAGTCATGAAACAATTTTTATGGTTTAACGAGACTATTTTATATGTTATATAACTAAATTATTGTTTTGGAATCCTTTTTTACACATGATATTAATTTATACATCAAAATGAGTTTGTTCTGATCAAGAACCACCAATTAACCAAAATAATTGTCATTAATGTTTTATATAATGATACTTCTCCACTCCAAATAAACAAAAAAATATATAACCTTGAAGTATCTTGGTTGATCACTAATAACATAAAACATATATTATGGACAAGAATTCTCAGTCTAAATGTTTATCTATACATGAATATAAGTAAACTGGTCCTGAAACCCATGGAAGAAAACACTCCCGAAGAATGAAATTGAATCTTATAACCCGTCAAAAGAATATGAATGAACCTAACAGGGTTAAAAAAACCAATTAAATGTTTAGGATTTTATGGAATCATTAATTTATGAACCTAAATTTGATTATTTGGGTTGTTAAGATCAATTGACTAACACCTTCGGACTTAAGGTAAGGGGTTCCCACCCAAACCTCCATTTTCATTAGGGTTACTTTTATTATCTACTTACCACAACTAAATTATTATTCACTCATATTTACTCCTCATAATTTATATGTGAATTTTTTATATAAGTGTTCCATCCAGAATCATACCATCATATATGGGGAGTGATATGTTTTAAAATGATCTTTTTCAAAAAATTCTTGAAATTCAATCCTGATTCAAGGTAATTTCTCAAATTCTTACATATTATCAAGAGTACCCTATAATCTGTTTTTAGAAACCATTATTTTTATAAAATCACTTATTCTATTATTAAAATACCATATTACTTCACTTTTGATTTTATACAATGATTTTCCCAAAAGAATTATTCTTTTCAATCTAAAAGAGTAATTATCTCAAGAATTACTCGATGATTTCATAAGAGTGTCTTCATCTATTTCAAAAAACCTATTGATTATTATATATTACTGTGATTAGTCATTATGATAACATAAACTATATTTTGATCATTGGATTATGATTATTTTTACTATTGATGTTCTATCATAAAACCATTCAACATTTTACTCTAAATGGTTAGTGTTTATGCTTAATATTCGGGGAAAGTTATTTATGTTTCATATGTTAGTTTCAATAAGAATGTATATAATTTTTATGATTATCCACATTCATATGAGGAATTAATTGGACGTATTATGTGATGGGTGTGTCCTACATTATCCCCATCATGCATAATTAGGTCTCATCAGACCAATATATATGGACATGGTTGAGGCCTTACCAATTTTTAGATTTGGTTTTCAATAAGGTCTTAATAATTTTTAGATGCCTTGGTTGAGGTCATGATGGTGTTTTTAAGAATTTACGAAATATTCATTTCCCTCATTATGATGCCATAAATTTATAGTTCATGTGGTTATTTGTCAAGTAGAATACCCACGATCATGTTTTATTGTGGAAATTTTTTCTCATCTCAGATTTCTGCCATAATGTGTACATGTTTTTTATTTTTAAATTCATGTTCTTTCCAGCATTAATCATGATTAATGTTTATTTTTATTACATATTCAGCTATATTTTTTACCCTTTCAAAGCATTTGAGGTCCCCACTTCTTATGTTTCATTTTCTCGGGACATAAATATGTTTATTTTGAATGAACTGTAGGGATAAAGTTATAGTTGTAGACGTTCCCAATAAAACAAATATGTTGTATTTCATTTCTAGTTTTAATGTTGAAATTATGTATGTATATGAGTTTCCAAATCCACAAAACTATTCGTTCCTTTGGGATACTACTTTCTTGCAATTATTCCAATATAATTTAATAAGGCATAGGCTCCGAGAAACTAGGTTCGAGCCATTATTATTGATATCTGACTAATTTTAGTAGAAAACATGGAAACTAGATTTAGAATATGTATATTTGGGAAAAAATACCTAATATAGTCATTAAGGATAAACATACAATAAAATCCTAGAATTTTTGGTAAGTAATAGATTTTTGAGGATCTTTATAGAAAATAATTCCTTTTCTGGATACTACAAGTGGATGTAGTTCTGGAACAAATGTACCCAGGAGTGAAAACTTTGACAAGGATTTTTGGTCTTGACCCGGGGTATCATGGTACATGACAACAGACCTTACTATGCACTTGGTTTGGTACTCTTGAGGTATATGATTATGATAATTCACATTTTCATTACAATCCATTTTGAAAGATTTAAATGTAAATTTTTCCTCAAAGAAACCATGTTTATCATTATGAGATTACTTATGTATGGAATTTCAATTTATGCTATGTATTTTTATACATTGAGATTATACATTATGATTCATAAGATAATCTATTGAATGAATTTATTTAGAAATTTCACCTAGTAAAAGGAATGGAAACTGTATAAATGTGTGTACCCCATGTAGTGATTTCCCTCCTATGCAAGATAATGATGTTTGATCTAAAGATATGACTCATGAGAAGATACTTATAACTATACTGGGACAACTTTCTCAGGTTATGAAAAATAACCATACCTGTATGGAGGATCAGGATCCACAATGTAGAGTATCTATGTTAGATTGTTTTATGTGACCACAACCTCCGTCATTTAATGGGACTACAAACCCATTCTTAGTGAAGCAGTGGATAAGTCCATATAGAAGATATTTATCACATTGGGAAGTAATAAAAGGGAGAAGGTTTTTATGGAAGTTTATCATCTGTTAAGATTTGCTGATCAATGGTGGTCACTAATTCAAAAAAAAGGAGGAAGAGGTAGAAAATATAGAATTCAGTGAATTTAAAGAAATATCCTTAGATAAATACTTTCCTTGTGAACAATGATCATATAGGTAAAGGAATATTCTGAATTTGAGGGAAAAGGTAGAACAACATGTTACAATGTATGAAGTTAACTTCACAAGGTTGGAAAGGAATGTTATGGACTATATACGTAATCCAATGATCAATAATAATCGATTATTTGAAGGCCTAAAGCTATTCCTCTAGACGGTTCAGGTATTACAAACATTATCTTCATATGAAGATATAGTCTATGGTAAAATCAAGATGATAAAGTAGTTCTCTAGGTATTATGACATTAAAGGAATAAAATAAGAGAAGAGGGTCTAAGAAAACTCTGGAAGATAAAATAAGGAAATGGAGAAGATGGGAAGAGTTGATTTTACACTATGTGATAATTGTAGAAGAAAACACCCTAGTGTTTGTTTAAATAAAAATGGGGGGTGCTACAAGTTTAAAAATAAAGTCCATCATGCCAGTTTTTGTAAAGAGAAGAATGAACCTTTTAATTGTCAATGCTATAATTTTAGGGATATGGGAGAATATTCTAATCATTGTCCAATGAATCGAGGAAACATGCCTTGGAAAAAGGCTAAGGGAGTAGGGAAAGGATTATTCCATCACAACTTCTAATATTATAGTTCCTAATGACATGGTGGTCGGTAATTTAACAATTTACTCAAACTTAGGAAATGTTTTATTTGATCTGGGATCATCGTATTCTTTCACATCATCCATGTTTTCTAAGAATATTAGATATTTCCAATTTGATTTAGAAATTGAGTTGTCAATCAAAAATCCTAAATGAATTATCATTGTAACAATGTGGTGTTAGATAGTCCCGAATATAGAATATGTGTGTTCTTTAACCAATTATTTAATTGTCAAACCCATTATTGAATTTGATATAATTCTTGGTATGGATTGGTTGTATAACCCTCATGTGAAAATTTATTTCAAGAAGATAGATGTTACAATTTTTGAGGATGATGTGGAATGATTTATCATTAGAGAAGAAATATCAACATCTTATTCCCATCTAGATCCATCCTCAATATCTCTACTAAATTAAATTATTATGGATGAAGGGAATGTAATAAATATGGGTGAGTAAGGAAATTCTCAAATAGATGACGTACCAATCGTGAAAGAATATGTTGATGTGTTTCTAGAGTATTTACCCAGACATTATCCAGAGTGAGAAAATCATTTTTTCATTGAAATAATTCCTAATTAAAGGCCCATATCAAAGGCCCCTTATAGAATTTCCAATAAGGAATTAGTGGAACAAAAAAACAACTAGAGGAATTGAGAGATAAAAGAATTTTTATCCCTGATGTTTCTCCATGGGGAGCCCCTAATATTTTCGTCAATAAGAAAGATTGATCTATGAGTTTTTCATTGACTACAAGAAAATAAATGTAATAATAAAAAAAAATATGTTTCCCCAACATTGTATTGATTATTTATTTGATCAAATTCATGGAGTAAAATATTTCTTTGATGATTTAACTTCGTTCTGGATATCATCAATTGCGTGTAGATAGAAGACATTCCCAATATAGCATTTCAAATTAGGTACGTGAATTAAGAGTTTACAAAAATTTCTTTTGGACTAACTAATTCACCATCTATTTTCATGGATCTAATGAATAGAATTTTCAAGGAATTTCTTAATGACTTTGTGGTGGTATTTATTAATGATATCTTGGTATACTCAAAAATCTAGGAGGATCATGAAAATAACTTATGTACTATTCTGAAGACTCTGAAAATAAATGAATTATATGGGATGTTTATCAAGTGTAAATTTTGGCTTCAATCGGTTTCCTTTCTTAGCCAGATTTTCTCTAAGGATGGAATTTTTTTTGATCCCATGAAAACGAAGCTTGTGAATGAATTCCCTACACAAATTAACATAACTGAGGTATGTAGTTTTATTAGTTTAGGAGGTTATTAATTTTGTTTTTTGAAGAACACTGCCTATTTAGCCGACCCAATGATCAAGTATACACACAATGGTGTCATGTTCATAAAGAAAAAATACAGTCTGGATTGTTTTGAAGAATTAAATAGTAAATTTTTGAATGCTCCGATCTAGCTCTACTATTGGGGAAAATGTGGTTTTGATCTATAGTGATGTATCAAAGAAAGGACTTGGTTGTGTCCTTATGTTGAATGATAGTGTTATTGCCTATGCATCAAGGTAGTTAAAAATTCATGAACAAAACTATCCTAATCATGATCTTGAGTTAGAAGTTGAAATATTTTCTCTAAAAAAATAGAGATATTATCCCTATGGAGAAAAATGTGAGATATATATAGATCATAATATTCTAAAATAAATCTTCTCAAAAAAATAACTCAACATTAGGAAATTGAAATGGCTATAAATACTCACATATTATTATTATTTCATAAATTACCCCCCAGGAATGTAAAATAAGGTATTTGATGCATTGAGTATAAAGGATCATATAGATCTCAACAAAATGAAGATTTACCAGGATCATTTGTACATGGATATAGTGAGAATGGATATGGGATTTATCAATAAAGGTGAAACATCTCTAATTTTTCAAATAGTTTACCAACCATAGTTATTGTAAATAATTAAATCATTGTAGTCTGATGATTAGAATCTTCAAAAAATATTAATTTTGTGAAATATGGGATGTTGTCTGACATCACGTGTGAAGATGGAATTATGAAATTTGGGAAGATTCTATGTGTTCCCTCTCTACCCAAACTGAAACGAGAGTTATTTGATGATTTCCATAGCTTAAATTTCTCTATACACCAAGGTATCATTAAAATTAATAGTGATTTGAAATAACATTTATGGTGGGATAACATGAAGAGGGAATTTACTGATAATGTATCAAGATGTTCAGTCTATCCACAAGTGAAGGTGGAATGATAACATACAAGAGAAGTCATAAAACCAATACCTATTTAAATATTTAAATGGGATGACATCACCATGGATTTAGTCATTGGATTACCCGAAACACTAAGAAAAAATGATTCAATAAGGGTAATTGTGGATCGACATACAAAATTTACACATTTCCTCGCTATAAAGGATAATTTTCTACTAGAGCATCAATCAAGACTCTATATTAATGAAGTTGTGTAACTTAATAGAGACCCTTTATAAATTTTTTCTAGTCATGGTCTATGATTTATATCAAATTTATGGAAAATTCATAAAATAAAATCGTATATTGTACTTCGTTTGAGTACTTCTTATTACACACAAATTGAAAAACAATCAAAAATGATGATCAAATCCCTAGAAGACATGTTGAGATCATGATCACTTGACATTCATGGTATGTGGGATCAATATTTACTTTTAGTGGAGTTTTCCTAAAATAATAGTTTCCATTCAATTATTTAAATGGAACCACCTAAATTATTGTATGGAAAGTGATTCCATACACCTAAACGATGGGTTAAAGTTGGAGAAATGAAGCTTATGGGCCTAATTATCATGGAGGAAACAACAGTGAAGTTAAAGACTTTTCAAGGCCATATAAATGTTTTTCCAAGTAGAAAAAAATATATATTGACAATCGATTGAAGTATTTGGAGTTTAAATTGAAATATTATGTTTTCTTTAATGTATCTCCATGGAAGTGCGTTATAAGAATTCAGATGAAAGTGAAATGGAGCCCTATGTATCTATGCCATATTGAAATTCTGGGGAGAATTAAAGCAGTTTCATATCATTTGGCTTTTCCCCTAGCATGTCTAATGTACACAATGTGATTCATGGCTCATTGCATATAAAGTACATGATAGATCCAACACATGCCCACACTTCTAAAGCTATAGAATTCAAACCTAATCTATCTTACTATGAATAACCTTTTTTGGATTATGGAAACAAATCATAAAATCAAAGAGGCAACATGGTATCCTGAGGATCTTATCATGAAGAAATACCCAAATTATTTTATTAGGTAACATTCTACAAATTTTGAAGACGAAAGTTTTATAAGGAGAGGATAATTTGACAGCCCCCAATTTCGTAAATAAATTTATTATTGAATTAATGGAACACCTTTTCTCTAAAAAACACCACTTTGTCATAACCTATCCAATAAACAAAATATTTTCACCTCTCTGATTTGAATTTCAAAACACAGACATACTCGGTTGCGTTTAGTATAGTATTTAGAGTCTTATAAAGAAAAACACATTTTTTTGTGAATAGTAACATACCTTATGAATAGTAATTTGAAAATTATGAATATTAAATCATATTATTATTTTATTTTCTTAAGGTTCTATTATAATGAGATCTTCATTAAATGTTAAAGGTGATATAAAAGGAATTATTGTTTTAAAATTGTATTTTTTTGAATAAATTGTGATTTTATTTAAAAATTAAATTAATAATATTTAAAAAATTATTTTCAAAAAATAAAGATCATTTTTTATTTCTACACATTGAAAAATGGTTAGGGTGAATTTTTGGGATTTTTCTGAAATACTAAAAAAATTATAAATAGAAAAATATCATAATTTACTATATATATACATTATCAGTTAAAATCACTATTCCTAGCATCATGGATGATGTAAGAACACTTGAAGAGAACTCAAGTTAGGATATTAACAGTCACCCTTGACACACACCGGATGAGGTTAAGATCTGCCTAAAGAGAACATGCCCTTACGATCTCAATGATACTCTCAAATTTTCAATCTGAGTTACCATTTAGAGGTTATATAATTTACAATAAAATAATTGTCACTAAATTAGTTTATTTATGGACAACAACTAACTTTTGTTGGTGGCCAGCATCGTCCAATGTTAGTATCAGCCTAAGAAAAGCATACCCTCATGAGTTCTACGGTGGTCTCAGATTTTGAATCCATGTTACCCTTCGTGAGTTACAAGCATTTGAAAAATAAAATAATTTTATTTAATTATTTTATTTAAAGTTATGAAACTTTTGGGTTTTCAAAACAAAGGTATGCACCAAATAAATATAATTTGCACCTAGGATAAACTCATTATCTTGAATGTGACGGTGCCCTCATATTTCAGATTCAGGCACCCATTTAATAGTTATTCCACTTTGTCATGAAAATTGTTCACACGCGCTAATTATAGCTTATCAAAAATTTGACAGATCATTCAGGCCTCTCCAGACCTTGGAATCGCATGACGTCAGATTACACAGTCTTGAAATAATTCCATAAGAAATAAATTGTACAGAAATTGTGGGACATTAAAGATATGTCATTACCTTTATTATTGTTTTTTATATAAGCTCTAGGCCCCCAAGATTCCTTCCTCCAACTTCATCCCAACATGTTGGTGAATGAAATCTCTTTATTTTCAACGATTCATATGGTTCCATTTGAATACATTAATGGAAACTATTATTTTAGGTAAATAAAACTAAAACAAAATAATGACCCCACATACAATGAATGTAATATAAACATGATATCAACATGTCCTCTAAGGGTTGGATCATCCTCCTCGATTTCCCGTTAGTTTGACGTTGATATAAAGTACTCAATTGATGCTCGGTATCCAAATATATCTGAATACTTTTCCATAATTTCAATGTATATTGTGGATCATGATCAGAAAAAATTGAGAGAGGTTCTATGTGATGTCTTACAAAATCACTAATATAGTTTCGTTCAAGGTGCCCTAGTAGAAATTCCCCCTTATAGAGAAGAAGTGTGCATATTTCGTAAGAAACTTTACAGTTACCCATATCTCATAATTTGTCCATACTTTTTTGGGTCATAATGTGAAAGTATACATGGTGATGGAATCTAAATTCCATGTAAAAACTGGTATATGTTTCATGACTCCTCTTGGATGTTGTATTTCGGCCTATACTTGTTGACAAACCAAACATCTTGATACATAATCAAAATTTTCCACTTCATGTTGTCCCACTGGAAAGGTTCCTTCAAATAACTATACATTTTAGTTCTGTAGTGGTTTATACAGAAAGTATAGCAATGTTCATCATCAAATAACACCCTTTTCATCTCGGGTATAGAGGGACCACATAACCTCTTCCCAAATTTCTGAATTCCATCTCCATACAAGACGTCAACCAACATCCAATTATTCACCCATTTAATTTTCTTTTGAGGATTATAATCTTCAAACTGAGATGTTTTAACAGTTTCCAATAGAGATGGTTGGTCAACCAAATGAAGAAGTTGTAATGTTTCACCTTAATTGATAATTCTCATATCCATCTTTATTAGATCCATAAACACATGATCCATTTTAATCCTTATTTTGTTCTGGGCTCCCCAGTCCTTCATGCTCAATGCATCAGCTACATTATTTTCCTATCATGGGTGGTAGTTTATGGAATAATACTAATCCTTGGGTAGTTTAATCCATCATTATATCCTCGTGATGAGTTATATCTATGATAAGATATATATTTCAAGCTCTTGTGATCTATATATATCTCACATCTTTCACCATAATAATAATGTCTTCATATCGTCAGAGATAATAGTATAGATACTAACTCATGATCATTAGTATAATAGTTCTGATAATGAATTTTTAATTGCCTTGATTCATAGGTAATAACTCTATCATTTTTCATAAGGACACATCCATGTACTTTCTTTGATGCGTCACTATAGATAAAAAATCTACAATTCCCCAATGGTTGATTCAGGATCGGAGCATTAACTAATATTCCATTAAATTATTCAAAAAATACCTCACATTATTTTTTCCATAAAAACATAACCCCCTTATGTGTAATCTTTATCATTGGGTTGGCTATATGAGCGATGTTCTAAATGAAATATTGATAGTAACATGCTCAACCAAAAAAACTACATACCTTAGTTATGTTCATTGGAGTAGACCATTCATGCACAACCTTTGACTTCTAGGGATAAAAATATATTCCATCCATAGAGACAATGGGGCCAATAAGGAAAACTAATTAAATATATAATTAAAACTTTCTAAAGATCCCATATAATTCATAACATCTAAGAGTCTTCAGAATACTGTGTAATAGATTTCCATGATCTCTGTATCATTTTGAGTATACCACGATTTAATTAATAAATACCACCAAAAAGTCATCAATATATTTCTTGAAAAATATATTCATTATACTAATGAAAATATAGTGTTCATTAGTCATTCCCAAAGGCATTACTGTCAACCCGTAATTCCCATACCAAGTTTGAAATGCTACCTTTTGAATATCTTCATTCATCCCTCACAACTAGTGATATCTCGATCTAGGAAAATTTTTCAAAAAATAATGGACTCCAAGAAGTTGATCAGATTAACAATCAATGTGAGGTAGGAGAGACTTTTTCTTTATTGTTATGACATTAATCTCCATGTATTCATTGCGAAACCTCACAGATCCATCTATCTTTTTATTAAAATGAACATGGGATCCCCATAGAAAAACACTTGGGTGAATAAATATTTTTCACTAAATACCTCTAGTTGTTTCTTCAATTATATTTATTACATATTATTCATTATATAATGAGTCTTTGATATGGGCCTTGAAGAATGAATTAAATAAATATATAATTCAACTTACCTCTCTAGAGGATGTTTACGTAAATCCTCTATAGAAACATCAATATATACATTCATAATAGGTACATGATCAATCTAAATGTTTCACCCATCACCCATAGATATTCCATTCTCATCCATGCCATGATTTTCATTAATTAGAGCTATTGGGGGTGGATCCAGATAAGATCAAGATGTTGATGTTTCTCCTCTAAAGAAAAGGGATTCTATATTATTAAAAAAAATTGTAATATCCTTCTACTTACAATATATTTTTTCATCATAATTTGAAATCCAATCCATACCGAGGATTATATCAAAGTTGATCAAGTTTATGATGATTAGGGTTTCCATTAATGCATGTGTATGTGTCCCAAGACGGATTTATCAACACATATTTATTGTAATGATACTTCCCTTATGTGTGTTTACTGACAACTCCCTTATTAAATAAAAGTGGAAATATCAAATTTTCATGGAAAACTAAAAATATATGAAAGAATTCGATGATCTAACATCAAATAAAGTATTGGAAAATTTTGAGTAAACTTTTAAATTATGTCCCACTACATCATTAGGAACATAAATATTAGCAGTTGTGATCACATAAACTTGTCTCATCTACCTTGGCATTTTCTGTGGCACTTTACCTTGAAATTTTGGACAATTATTCTCATATTTTCCCATATCACATAAATTATAGAATTGGACATTAATAGATTATTTCTTTCTCTTTAAATCACTAGCATGATTTACCTTTTTCCACACTTATAGAACACCCATTTTCCTTTTAAGCATGAACCAGGGTGTTTCCTTTCAAAATTATCTCTGGATGGAAAGTCAACTCCTCCCTTATTTCAAATTTAATAATTTCTTTTTTCAGAGTTTTTAGCAACCCTATTCATCTATTACTTTACATTAATGTCAAATGACATAGAGAACTCTTTTTTTCAACTTGATAAGACATGAGACTATGTCTTCGTATGATGATAAAGTTTAGAAAAATAGTCCCCGTATGATGGATGAATTTAGGACATCAAATAATAAATGAATCTTGATCCATGGAATACGTATAAAGTTCACAACATGCCTTTCTAACCTTATCAATTTAGCACAATACATTCAAACATTCTCATCTTCCTTTATCCTCAAATTTAGAAACTGCCCTTCTGTATCTGATCATTGTTCATGAGGAATGTAGTTTTCTAAAAAAAATTCAATAAATTAACTCCATTGCATGTTTTTTATATCTTACTCCTTATTTGTGTTTTGAATTAGTTACCACATTTTATCAGCATCTCTTAATAGATGATAAATTTCCATGAAATCCATCTATATTTGGTTACTTCCCAAGGTGAGAAATATATTCTCTAAGGAATTTATCCTTTTTTCCACTATAAATGGGTTTGTATTCACATTAAATGATGGATACTGTTATCACATTAAGAAATATAACATAGATCCTCCATGTTGTGGATCAGGATTCTCCATACAAGTGATGTTATTTTTCATTACAGGATTAAGCTATCCCATTATAGTTATATGTTGCTCTACACCAGTCATAGTTTTAGATACAACATCCTTTTCTTTCATAGGAGGTAAGTCCCTATATGGGATACTTGTATTCATGTGTTTTTCATTCATTACCTTAGGCTCCATTTCTAAATAATGGAATACACTAGAATAGGTTATAAATCATAATGTACAATCTCAACATAAAAATATACATAACATAAATTCAAATCATATTCTTATTTAATGTCATAATCATAAACATGGTTTCTTTTAGGGAAAATTTAAATTTAATTCATTTATAATGGTTTTTAATGAAAATGTAAATTATACAGATCATATCCCCCAGGAGTGTCAAACCTGGTGAGAAGTAAGGCTCGTTTTCATGTACCATGATACTATAGGTCAAGTGTGAAACTCCTTGTTAGAGATGTAACTCTTAGGTACATCAGTTCCAGAACCATGTACACTTGTAATATCCAGATATGGATGTATTTTCTATAAATTTACACACAATACACTCCTTAACAAAATTCATGGACATTCTTGTTTGATTATCCTCAATGTTTATCTTAGGGTTTTCCCCCAATCTACATTTTATATATCTAGTTTACATGTTTTCTACTAAACTTCTTCTAGTACCAACTATAATGCCCTAGACCTAGTTTTTTGGAGCCGATGTATTATTTCATTACATTGGCATTATTTCAAGAAACACATATCCTAAAAGAATGAATAGATTAGTTTAATTGAAAAAATAGATACATAAAAATGTTCAATAAGGCATCTTGAAATGAAAAACAACATAAAAGGTCTACTGAGAATATCCACCACTCTAATATTATCCATGAAATTAAATAATTATATACCTCTTCATGTCCGAGGAAAAATGAAACAAAATAATGGGTGATCTTTGATGCTAAGTAAAGGTAAACAATACAGTGGGTGATGTCATAAACATAAACATTAGGCATTGTAAATAATTGAAAACACATTAGCTTAAAAATAAAATTGAACATAATATGGGAGGAATATGAGATGAAAAAAAATTTCATAATAAAACATAATAAAGGGTATTCTACTAGTCAGATAACCTCATTAACATTGAATTTTTGGATTCATAATGAGGGATATTAATATTATAGAAATTTTGAAACATACAGTCAAGGCCTCGACCAAGACATCTATAAATGAATATGGCCATGGCTATCACCATATATAAAAATGGGAAAGGCCTCACCCAAGTCCATATCTATTCATCTCATTATACCTACCAATTCATCGAGGGGATATAGTTGGCCCGATACATCACATAATATTTCCAATGAATTCCTAATACGAGTAGGGAAAAAAACAACATATGCCTTCATATTCAAACTAACATATGAATTATAAATAACATTCCCCAAACATTAAACATAAACACTAAGCATTTATAATAACTTGGTGAATGATTTTAAGATAGAACATCCAAAGTCAAACAAATATTAAAAAATTAAATTTAATATTTTAGATGATATCAGAAAAATTTAATCCCAATAATATATAATAATCACCAAGAGTGTTGAAACATATGAAGATACTCTTATAAAATCATGGAGTAGCTCTTGATATAAATACACTTTTACTTTGAAAAGAAGAATTATTTTGGAATTTTATTTCTATAAAACCATAAATGAATAATTATAGTACATTAATAAAAAAATGAGTGATTTAAAAAATATAATAGTTGATAAAAAAAGATTATAGGGTTCACATTATAATATGTATGAATTTGAGAAATTCCTTTGAATGAGGCTTGTATTTCAGAATGAAATTCGAAAGTTCCTTTTAAAACATTTAAATCCCATAAAATAAATAAATATTATGGTTTGTACACATACATAAAAAATTGTAATATAATTTATGAGGTGTAAATAAGAATAATTAACAATTTAATTTTGATAAATAGTGGCAATGAGTAACTTGGATAAAAAAGGAGGTTCAAGTAGAAAACCCTTAACATGAGTCCTATTATGTTACTCACATGATATTAATGACCCAAATAATAAAATATAGGTTGGGAAATTAATAATTCTATAACCTCCTCTATATTTTATTGATTTTTTGTGACTTTATTTGGTTAATTAATAGGCTTATAATGGGTTAAGAGATTCATTTTCATTGGTTGGGAGTGTTTTTTCCTCTATTTTCATGATCAATTTACTTATATTAATGTATGGATAGACATGTATAATGATAATGGTTGTCCAGAATAAAAATTTTAGGTTATTATTGAAAAAACATAATATTTCTTTGACATAAAATTTGTTTTCTTATGGGGATTGGAGATGAATTAGTATATAAAAAATTAATAATAAATGTTTGTGTTAATCAACAATTTTTATCACAACGAAATCATTTTGATGTATAAATTAATTTAATGTGTTCAAAAGGATTCCATAACCTCAAATAATTTATAATACATATATTATAGTATGTTCCAACCATAAAAATGGTTTAATGACCAAACTTAATGATGGTAATAGAAATTAAGAAACCATCATCCTTGAATTAATATATCTCGGATGGTGTTTTCATTCCTAGTATAAAAGATGGGAAAAAGGGATGATAATGAATTATTCCTTTATCATTAAAAATTCCAATACCTATATATTACTTGATTTATCGTAACATTTTTATGAAAAGATGTTATGAAAGAAAAAGAATGGAAAGGAACTTGATTTAAAAGAAATAAAAAGAGGAATTTACCTTTTTAAGTAATCTTACTTGATAGGCTCTTTAGGGTATAGGTTTTGGTATTTTTATGAGACCAAGGTCTACTAAACATGAGGGAAAAGATTGGGAAAATATTAGAGTAAAATTTATAAGATCAAAAAAATATTTTAGGAGTGAAGAGAAGAGGGTGTGGGGAGGGTTATAGTAGTGGAGATGAGTGTTTATTAAATATTTTATTCATTATTTTTTTATTTTGATCATGAGAAAAAACATTGTTGAATCATGGGACAAAATATAGTAATAAGTTCATTTGAGTTTGAACCAATTTCCATTTACATCATCCATGACTCGTGTATAATTCATAAATTCACATAATTAGTATTTTTCATAAATTAACAAATTTCACTTTTCACCAAAAATTTGAGTATTTCAGAATAATCCCCAAAATATCATTACCATTTTTTGATGTATATAATTAAAAAATGTACTTTATTTTATCAAAATAGTTTTATAAATAATTTTAATTTAATTTTTAAATATAATCATAATTTACATGAAAAATACAGATTTAAATTTAACACTAATTGTTTAATACATTAAAAAATTAACTAAAGTCATATTAAATTATCCTAATACTATAGAACCCAAACATATTTATTTAGGAATAAATTTTCTGAAAATGAATTTTATTTTAAATAAATTTATTAATTTATAATTTTAATTAAATATTTATAACTCACAAAAATACCAACACTTAATTATTTATTTCTAAAATTCTCTATTTCATTTATAGTTTCCTAATTTTTTTTTATAAATCCATCGGTTTGGTAACTATTCATAAGGTTAATATTAAGATTTAAAGGGTATGTTAATATTAATACTAGTCAAGTAAATATTCACCAAAATTTAATTCGATCTCATTAGGCTCTAAATACCTTACTAAACGCAACCGTGCATGTTAGTTTTTCGAAATTCAAATCACATATGTGGTAAAATTATATTTACTAGTTAGGATATAATTAATGGTGTTTTGTAGATACTCATTGTCTCATGCATTCAATATTAAATTTAATTTTAAAACCTTGGGGTGGTACACATGAACAGATTAGTAGTATGAGTTCACTCTCCCAACCATTGTGGTATTCATGGTTCACTCCCATGGAAAACTTTTTATTCATGGATTACTCCCCAAACAAAGATAGTCAACCTATATAGATATAATTATTTAACCAATTATTTTATGGTAGATATTGGTCCCACCAATCTCATAATTAAAACCATACATATGTGATCCATAATAACACAAATCATTCATCATATCAAACCCCATTGAATGAAATCAGTTTTGTAAAATCATTCAATCATAAACATAAATCATTATTAGAAAGAACAAAAATGTTCACATTGAATCATATCACTATTAAAAATAATAACCATCAAATGAAGTAAAAATATATTGAAGATAATTTTGCTATATCGCATAAAAAAATCTTGAAGGAAATATCATTTCCTCACTGAAATGTTTTTCATTTAATAAAATGATGATTAATTTCAAAATAAAATGTTCTCTTTAAAAATAACATTATACTATTTTAATGAATGCTTCAAGTTATTATGGAATAATTAAATAATAAAAATTCATTCATTTCATATAAGTCAAAAAACATTCTTCCCATACTTTTGGTGTAAAATTCAAAAATTACCTCATCAGAAAAATGAAAAAATATTCCTCGTAAAACGTTTAATAAGAAGTCAAATATGGGTAAAAATGAATTTCAAACATTTTAAAATAATATAAGAATATTTTTGAAATAATGTTTTATAAAACTTGAAATTTTATGTTAAATATGTCCCAGTACATAATATAGTACAAATCATCCTAAATAATATTGAGATTGTGATGTTAACCCTTACCTTATGTCTAATTACATTTGTATATGTCTGAAACTAATTTATAGTGGTTTTAAACATATTAATTAATTGTTCCAAAATCATAATAATATTTATCATATCATATATGATTCATTTATGACATTATATTAATCGTTTATTAACAATTTCAAGATGAAGCTACATTTTAGGTAATAATTTCTTTGTTTCTCGTACATTTTTTGACCTATTATGAATGATTGTATTATTTAGATCATGATTTTATTATATAAAAAATTTAAATAATGATATTATATATTTAGTAAATAATTATATATAAAATTTATATATATAGGAAAGTAAATACACCGTTCTTGGATGTGGTAAGTCGTACGTATGCGTAAACGTTGTTTCTATTTTTATATTATACTGGATAGAAGAAGGTAAAATAAATATATGAATATATATGATTAAATAATTATTATTATGTAATATATTTTATATCTATTTATTATATAAATATTTATAAACATTCTTGAAATGGTTACCCTGAAAGATGAATCTCGTCTCATCGTGTTGATGGTAGGTTGTACGTACACACGACTAGCGATATCATTATTTTAAATGTATATGAGTGAGGAATTAGATGGTATATTAATTATAAATAAAAATATATAATATAATATTAGTTATTTTTTCCATTATCTCCATCATTATACCCATAAAAATAATGTTGTGGTAAAGATAGATTACACCATGGTGTGAAGACTTGAAGTCGTACGTACACATATGTGGTACTTTTTTTAGTATGAATAAAAAGTGGAATATAGTTATTAAATAGTAAAATATAACATTAAATAATAAATTTGATACTTGAATTATTACTCTAGAATGGAATAATAAATTTATTACAAATAATAATAAATAATTTGAAATAGTCAGTATAGAGATTACCTCTTATTTTGATATATACCTATGGATATCCTCATTGGGACACCAAATTTGGTCTTTTGAGAACAAAAACACCTATATAATGTAACTAGTTAAGTTTTTTATGTAAATGGTATATATTCGGATGAGTATTAAGGATCAATGTGTTGTGATGAAGTGAGGGAAGAGGATCCCTCTAATAAATTAGGTGAGGTGAACTTTTACAAATCCTCAAAACATTAAAACATAATAAGGATCTTCTATATCAAAAAAATGAAAAATAAATGAATGGAGTGTAAAATTTTAGACTATATCATATCCCATTTTTCAATAAGTGTCATTTTTATTAATTTTTAAATAACTAGATCATATATTAATTCAAAAAAATATCATTATTTTAAAATTTGATAGTATTATTTTAATCAAGATTTACATAAATGAAGGAAAAAATTGTATTTGAATATAATGGTTTAAATCATATCGAATATATCATAAAGTTCTGTAAAATTAGATTAATTTTTTAGTTCATCCAATATATATTAAAATTAATATTATTGAAAGCAATAATTTTTTTCAATTTATTAAATAAATATAGTTTTATCATTGAAGAAGCATTTAAGGTAACTATATAATTTCTAAAAAAAATCTATAGTGAAAATTAATTATTTTTTATGATCAAAATAAACTTTTAGACTTATTCATATATTGATTTTTTCTTGACGTGTTCATATAGAAGATATTAAACACAAGAGAATAATATTTTGAAACTATACATAATTTCACCCAATATATAAGTTATTTTCCAGGACTAGTTCCCATTAAACAACTCAAATTCATTCATAGGGTGATAATATTTTAATCCACTTCATCTAATAATTTCTGGATAACATATGTTTTTATTTTAAACCATATCATTTTCATTTACCCACTATTAATATATGATAATTCTAATTGTTTTAAAAACTTTATAAATTTTAAGAGGTAATACATTATAACTTATATAGGAGAAATTGTCAATAAATGGACAATTTTTTAAATTTTACACCTTATCATAATCTCTTTTTAGGTTTTAAATATTTTTATTCTTTTTAATTAATGTAAATAAATATTAAATTTATAAAATATCATTAGTGTTATTTTTGACACTATTCACAACAATATCATTAAATAAATCTACATCTACATGATAATCTAAAATACCATTTAATATAATTCTAAAATGTGATAATCACCTATAAAATAAATTTAGTACCTTAATAAATTAAATTATATAAATTTTTATATTTTTAGTATCATTTATTTGATGTTTTTTTACTTAAAAAATTATTGCATCACCATTTATTCATCATTATAGATAATTAACTTATCTCTATATATTATAAATAAATCATGTTATAAATAAGATGTTTATATTTAATATTACTATTTACAGTTGTATTTATCTTCTATATAACTCTATATTTAACATTTTATTTTTATTAAAAATCTAAGTATGACATTTTTAACTAATATGTAAATAAAATAAAATAAATTTCATATTCTGAAACAAATCTCTTAAAAAGGTTACTATTTTTTCCTATTGTTTATTTCAGCTGTATACCACTAATCCAATGAAATTAGGACATGTGTTAGGGTAATTTTATAATATTATTAATATAATTTTACATTTAATTAACCAATTTACCTATAAGCAGGGTAAATAAAATATTAATAAAGTCACTATTCATAATATCCTAAATATTAAGTGCATTATTATTAGACTCTAAATATAAATATGATTATAACCATGTATTTATTTATTTTAAAATTCAATTAACAAAAGCATAAAAATTAAGATTGATTCTAATCACGCAGACATGGAAATAAAGAAGATAAAAATAATTTTTACATGTTCAAAATGATTATAAAAATAATTTCAAAATAAATTTTTTTAAAATTACCTAAATTGAATAAATATATGTATAATTAATCTATTTTAACGTAAAAATATATTTAATGTATAATAATAATTTAAGTCAAAAAAAATATTAATTACAATGTAGTATTATATTATTAATCATCAAAAAATAAAACATCACAAAAAAACTAAAATTTCACCCTAAGTTTATCTTGACATTTAGAATTCGAAAATTATTTTTATATTATCAAATTAAATTTCTATGATTTTCCTAAATTAATTTATTATTTTTCATTTAAGGAAATTAAAACAGTTCCTTAAATAAAATATTATTTTTAATCATATAATGTCATTACAAGAAATTATAAATTTTATTGTAAATACTTTTTACTTGTGTCAAAAAATATAAATTTTTTTATTACTATTTATATTACTATTTTTAATGGCTAGGTTATCATAATATCAGATTAAATATTTTTAATTGAAATGCATTGTTTCAAAGATACTCAATGTCATGTGTAATACAATCCAAGTCGATGTTGCGTGTGGAAAATTCTTATTATGGTATTTCATATAATGTAATCCTAACATGTTTTTTTTGTAAAATAAAAATAAATTATATTTATTTTCATGTAATTTGAAAACTAAAAAATATTATATTTATTAGAAAAAAACAATTTCAAAAAATCTTAGGGTGTTACACATATTGTTAGGGGATTGATTACTCTATGAATATTGATCACAAAAATTCCAAACATACCCTATATAAATAATTACAAATAAACTTCTGATCAATCAAATCCTCTTGGAGGGATACATTCTCCAAGAAATTGAAGAATCTATTGAAGCAAACTGATGCAAATACTTCCAAACTAAGATAACTCTAGAAAAACATTTCAAAAAGGGAAATATATAACACAAAAATAAATCAATAGTAATCTATATAGGGGTCACCCTGTATAATAAAAATGTGATTCGGCATCAAACCATCATAGTAATAGACCATGGGAAGAAACTCAGCCAATAATAGTCCAAGGAAGCTCTCACAATCCAACAACATAGGTCAACTGATTTGAGTGAGTACTCTTTCATATCCTGAAAAAAGCACAGAAAATATCTTTATGATACATATCATGACTCATAATCATGGATCTTTCCATGTCTCTCACCCACACAGTATAAAATTTTCCACAATACATAGTGTGTCATTTGATTTACACGGAATTTAGATTTCAGCCAGACACTCGGTGTTCTGTTCTATCAGTAGTCATATAATCCAAGTCATGCCTATGTACTTCCCTTGTACAGATCATATGGGTACATATTTTAACCTTAAAATGTAATAACATTACATATTTAACCATCATCCATGTGTCACACTACATGTGACTTGATACACATGGCATGATACACAACATTATCTCATGGGATAATACTCCATGTACATGATACGATGGAAAGAAAAGGGTCATGCTTTGTATAAGACATGTCACATGGAATGTGATAGTTATCTCTACTTAGAATCCCTTTATTTGTACAAGAGGGACCACACGACATGTGTTATTCTAGAATACACAATGTGTAGTAAGGTTTTTTACAAAACCCTTTCAAATTCTCACATGTTTTATCCCATTACTACATAGTCAAAGATTCCACCAGGAATCACACCGTATAGCATGGTTCTGAGGTTTAAAAAACCTTCTCTCGATTGATAAATGCAATTTCTCCATATTTAGTTCTCATGAAACTCTCATGGGCACTTATCATCTATCTCACATGCCAAACCAATATTGAGAAACCACAATCGATCCATGGATCTACCACCACCATTATATACTACATTCATGTCATTATATTTCAATCCCAACCCCATTATAGCGATTGATTTTACCAATGTCCAAATTCACAATGTTCATTCACATGGTAATCATCATATTATATTCCACAAGGAAATGAAAATAATTAATATACAAAAAATAGGGATAGAAAACCATAAACAATAAATATATTGAAAGAAACACATCCATTATTCATTTTAGATTCATTCCACTATCTTGTAAATGATGAAAAATTAGGTATAAATGTCAAAAAAATTAATGAATATTAATTATACCCATATCCTTCAAATAAACCCATACCTAAAAATTGAATGACCAATGAATCGAGCCATTAGTTTATTTATTTTTCTTCATATTTGGGATGTTAAATGGGGATAAATCCAAAAAACTTGTGGTACTACCTCATGATGGATTGATTAGTGATGAACAATTAACCCACATTGTTGTCATTCATATGATACATAGCCTATGTTCATGCATGATCCTCGAACTGATATCAATCTAATTTCTTCTTCCAATGATCCTCCAATTGCTCCTCTAAAGTCACTATGGCTATGAGACTAATCCTTTGGATTATGCATAGATGTATTTAAATAACAGATTCTAGGAATCTACATTGAAATAATTAAATAAATTTATGAAAATTATTTATTTTATTATTTATGCCCATGACTGTATGTTAAAAAAATTCTTGAGTGTAAAAATGATTATGTCACACCTAGGGAAAACCCAACATTCTGAACTAAATGGTGGTCTCAATGTTTTGATCCAAGACATATTTTAGGAGTTATTTAACTTTTCAAATTCCAAGATCACTGAGCCTTGTAATATAATGGCGTCTCAGTTCCTAGCTCTAGTAATATTTCTAATAAATTTTAAAATTCAAACATAGTAAAAAATGGGGAATTATACTTTTCATATGTTCAACGATTTTCATCACATGAAATCCCAAGCTAAAAAATGGCGAGGATACTGAGATCTCAATTGGGTATACTACTCCTACATGCTATCTCGAATGATTCCTATGGTATCAAAAAACATGCTCCCAAGGAAACATCATTCCCAAAATAGGTCATTCTCTACCAGTTCTGATTTCCTCCATATCCTTTAAAAAATGACACTCTAATATCATAACCCATCATACCCAGTTCAATGTTATATAGTGATTCATGTACATAGCTCCTCAATAGATACTTGTGGAGAACACTATGAAACAAAACAATTTTTTTCATGGGGATAACAAGTGAACCTATTTGGTAACCCAAAACAACAGTAAGAAAATAAATGTCCTAATATCATCATTGATATCATAACACACATGATAAAATTCCGCATCTTTTCAAAAAGTTCTCCACTAGTGGGGGAGTTGTATTAATTAGAATATAGAAACTCCAAAGGTGGTATATGGTCCTCATAGCTATGTCTCAAAACAAACGTGAAAAATCTAATCATGTTCACTAGAACATAAACAGCCTACTTCGCCATCCCAAATAGATAGGGTAAAAAATTTAGCCAACCGAAACAAAGTCCCAAAAGGTATCCCATATCCACTCACTAATCGTTACATGATGGAATAATCACATTCATAAATGATCATTGAGAAAATTACATGAAGCTAGCCTACCTCCTGCACATTTATGTGTCCTGAATCTACACAAATGTTTGTTTTTCATCACCCATTGATGGACAAAATAGTGAGAGTTCATCTTGAAAACATGATTCTTGCCTGTCAGTAGTCCAACTGATGCCATGATATTCTATTGCATCCTCACCTCCTCTAGATATACATATAAGGTAAAAACAACCTCCCAAACCCTTCATTTCCTTACATGGTTTGTTTCATTATCCGTCTTCAACCAAGAATGGTGAGTTAAACACCATTGTAAAGTCTCTCTTAAATATACCAAGAAGATATCTAGTCATGCTACATCTCACAATCAATATCCCTATATTTTATAAACCTATATATCTGAAGAAGGGGAGGGGTATCAATTATCAATTGTATGAAAAATGCAACATCCATAGGTTTCTTGCATGATTCATCAAATACTCCTAGAATATATGGATTTCATTGAGTAATTCTACATTGAATTTATCAAATAATAAAAAAGGATCTAGTCCATAAGTCTTACAACTATAATAAGGTGTACAACACACCAAAGGGTATCACCATAAGGTCAAAAAACCATTGTGACTATGGGATGAAACATTTGGTAAATCCTTCTCTAAAACTAGAGCTAGTGGGAGAATTTCTTGAGGGGGACTCTATAGACCACTTCACCTCGAACCAGTGGTTGATGAACACAATGATTCTTAGGGTGGATACTCTTCCTCGCTTCACCTAGTTCATTTGACACTAATTAACACACAACATTAATCACTGATCCAACTCTCCAAAATGCCAAACTAAGATACCTAAAACATTGGGTCTTACAAAAACCCTTTCTCTACAACCTCCTAATAACACCTACATATTGAGAAGATCAACAGGTCATATCTGTTATGTAGTTTCAAAAAACTATGATTATTCCTAGTTCCATTTCTCAAATAATCCTAACTATCTATGTGCAGATAATCCCAAAATGTGTCTAGGAATGAAAAATCCATACTCCAACACATATCTAGGAAAAATGGTTATAAAATCTTCTAATGTAATGAAGGTATCACTATAAAGCTAATAGAATTTTTTTGATTACCTTATCTAAATGATCTCATCATTCTCTTTCTATGGTCATTATTTGTAAATAGAGAAAAACTCTATCTCAATATACAGAGAGAAATAATATTTTAATTGGTAGAAAACACCTGAAAATGGATGGTAGGATACGAATACATTTTGAGGAAATCATCATAGGGTTTCTCTTCCACTACGAAGAGATTCCAAACTGGGCTTTATCTTGCCTCCTAATGTCTAGTCACACCATTGGTAAGAGTTTGTGATCATTAACTATACCTACAAGAACCTACTACACAAAGATAAATAATAAAGGTTCTATTAGTATCAATTGGTTTCAAATAGAAGATATTATGAGGTATAATTGGATTATGAAAAAATGTGATAATTGAAATTGTAGTCATCAATACACATGTCACACCTCAAACATTATTCACTGCCGTTGTGATATGCTACTTCTTGGAAGTCATAATTTCCCATTCCCTCTTGTTAACCAAAACAAGTGAATGCTCTGATACCATAGTTCATTAAACTACCTCAACTACATAAATCATGAAACTATCTACCAAAATAGGGCTCTACCGATTCCTTGTGTAATCTGGAGAACAATCGAAAAAATTATGAAACAATATTGGATCATATAATTTTATAATAGTATAAGAAAATATTAAAAGAAGCATAGAATTTACCTCAACCACTCTTGAAGCCCATGGGAAAAAATCCTTTAGAACCTTACAATTTCCATGAGCCAAGCCACCAGATCCCCGATCCTAGGGTGCTCTACCTAGGGATAGTGGTTGTTGTATCAATCCAATGAGCATACTAAAAAATACTACTCCTTTTTTTCTTTCATCACATACTTATCCCTGTGGACCTCCTTGATATAACAAATGACACTACCTAGGTGGTTCATCAACAATCTCTTTAACTAAAACACAATGGTTAGGAAAATCTAAAAAGAGGTGGCATCTGCCATTATAAGCATAATAATGCCTCAACCTCATAGAATTGATCTGTTCTAGTGATGTCTTATGAAAACTTATGTTTCATGACTTTCATTACACTCCTCTAATTAGTTATTCCTTATGAACCTACATGACATATTATCCCGATATTGGATTGTCATAATACAAAACCAATCCCTAAACATAATCTTACAGCATGAAAAGCTCCATCCACATGTCAGTTTGGAATACTACATCCACTTGAACCATTGGAGGAGGGTATTTGAAGTGATTGGCATAGGAAAGTTTTTACTTATGAAAATCCTCAAGAAATATCTCCTCGTGACTAACCACCTTTGAGGAGGACTCATTACTCATTTTTTCAAATTCTTCAATATACTATAGATATATTGTTGGATTTCATCATTAATACATCGTGAAAGAATGAAAAATGTAGAATGATTAGTGATTATATATAGTGAGTATACTCATAATGTATATGGAAACCACAACACATTCATATATAATGCATGTACCAATTATTTCCCAACATCTACTTCTAACATGTAACGAGCCAAAAAAGATTATCAAGGACTACGTGAATGGATATGATAGCCTCCACACAAAACTTGGACACCCTAGATTGATATCCATATAGGAAATACTGTAAAAATATTTCCCATGTTCAAAAATCAAACCTCACCACTAGAAAGAGGAGTCTCTAAACTTTGGTATTAAACTCATGCAATTACATAACACTTTAGGTAGGGTATCTCTAGTGATACCAATGTTACATAACCTGGCCTAATGAGGCTTGAGGCATTAATACACTAATCTTACCCCAAATAGGCTTGTGGATGGTGATTAGAACCAAGAAGAAATAACAAAAATGGGAGGAATTTTTCTAAATTACATGTACATGAAAAATGTTCCCATCCAATAAAATCATGACAAATAAATTTATTGATAAAAATGAATTTATACATCAATAATCCCACAATAAGTGTATGAAACAATGTAATGGGAAGAATAAAAGTGTCTAAATACATAACCACTAAAAAACAAAAATAATGTCTAACCTTATTAGAAGGATGGCAATGCCATAAAATACAAAATAAGTATACACCTTTGTCTTTCCATCCCAATCAATGATCCACCTACTTCTAGACCTCAAATGACTACATAAAAGGACATCAGTCTGTGTGAGACACATCATGTGTGGGAATTTCTCATGCGAGGGTGAATATAAAAATACCGTGTAGGACATCTCGAAATAAGAAAACATAAATCAAAATGGGTAATAATATCACCATTCTATTTTTAAAAAATCTGATAAATACAATAAAACATTTATATATACTAGTTTTATACACATAGTCTCATGCTAAGGTCACAACCACATTACATGCCAAGAATTTTTTTCTCAAAGGATCTATATAATAGACAACATATAGAACACACTCCACAAGCTATATTTCCACTAAATAAATTTATCCTAACGGAAAAAACATCAGATATATCCAAGATGAAGTATAAAGGATACTGAGAGGGTTCATATGTGAAGCACACCTTATCAAATTACACCTCCTAGGAAATTTTATACCTCGGTAAAAATATTGGGTTTAATAACCAGGGCTCATTAGGGGACACAATACTCTATTGGAAACATCACCCGATATAGCGGATCAACATACATGTAAATATTGGTCATGCAATTTCCAAAGAACACTATCAAAGAAACCATGATCGAAATGAGGATCATTCCAAGCCAATCATAGGGATACACAATCCAAGCATCTAAAGAATCTATTAATGGATACTAGGACTACTCATACAATAATAAGTGAACTTGTCCACTATTTACTAATCAATATGAAACTATAGAGTTTCACCCTATATTATAGGATTATGATTCTACACAAAACCCTCATAGGAACAGACCAAGGGAACACACTCAACAGATACAGCTCCAAGGATGCCCTCACAAGCCCACAATGAAGAAGAAATAAAAATTAGTACTAAAATATATTCTCAAATTAGTACATGAAATTTAAAAATGGTACACAGTATGTCTCAAAATTTATGATTTTTCCATTTCTCAAGCTCATGTGGTATGCACATTTCCACAATACACAATGTGTCCTAAGATGTACATGGTGTGTAGATGTCACCCTAGAACATGGTGTGTCATTCTCCCCATGGAAATGTAAACTTTTTTCATTCCATAAATGTCCCATGTACATAGTGTGTAGGTAAACATTCCCTCCTGAGCATGTACTTCTTATACACATTGAGCTTTCCACCACATGTTACATGGTGTGTGACTAGGTACACATGGAATGAAACACTACATGGCCTCTAAGGCCTATACTCAATGTACACAAAGATCTCATTATCTAAGGGTCACAGTGCAAGTGAAAAATTTCAAACGATGTTAGATACTTATCTATTTGTATAAATCCTAGAACTAGATAGTAGGTGCTACATTTAATGTTTTCTTCTATACTAAATGATGTGTAGTCCAATTTTTCACAGAAGCTTTAAAAATTATCATGTATCTTCACCTATGACTCTATGGTCTCTGATTTGACCATGAATCACACCATATTTCATGGATTTGAGTTTGAAAAGTCCTTCATGACAACAATATCTAGAATCTGGTTGAATGTAGTCCTCGAATGATCCCCAAAATCATGCCTTGTCGGTTTTTTCTGCCAAACTAGTATCACAAACCCCATATCTTTTCATGGACATAACACCATTTTCATGTTATACAGCCACAATCTCATATCTACATCCCAAAAACATGTTAGAGATACGTTTCTACAAATACAAAATGCACAATTATTGTTTTCTAAGTAATTTTTGAATTTTATATCAAAATAAAATGCCAATGAAAATTGTACATAGAACACTGATAGGAAACCATAAACCATAAACCTGAGTAATGAATATCATCCCTTATTATTTTTGAAATAGGATCCATGACCAGGGAAAGGAAGAATGAAGAGGTAAAAATATCAATGAAAAAAGAATAATAATTATACCCGAATAAAACCAATAATCTCATACTCGTAAAATAACCAATATGTGAATCAATCTATTAGTTGATAGAATCATGTTCGTCATTGGATAAGAAATAAGAAAAAATCCATAAAAAATTTTCATACATCAAGATGGATTGATCACTGAGGAAGAATGAATCTGGTCAATTATCATTGATGAGATACATATTTTTTGTCATTCATGATCCTATATCTAATCTCAATATAATTTCCTTTTCCAATGATTAACCAATAGATACTCTCTAAGGGATCATATAAAGTCTATAGGGTTATTTATATTAACCTATGGATTATGGCTCGTTATTTATAAATAGAGGTTTATAGTTCACTGCCCCAAAATAATGATATTAATTAATTAAATTAACTTTTTTTATTTTTTTTCCCATGATAACATGTTATCAAAATTTCGGATGTAGATAATGATTATGATGTGCCTATGGTAAACCCCACATTTTGAACCTAATGGTGGTTTTATATTTCCAATAGAAGACTCTATTTTTTATTAATATAAATTTTATAGGAAAATTATAAGTTTTTGATATTGATATATTTAATACCATTGAAATTTTAATTCCAGACTCATTGAGCCTCGGTATCTGACACTGTCTTGGTGCTTGCCTCTAGAAATATTCTTATAAATATTTCAACATCATACACAAAAAAATAGGACATTAAATAATTATTCCTGTATAAAATATAACTTTTATAATGTGTAGTTTTAAAATATATTTAAAATATCTCTTGTAACATCAATCAAACTTTATTCCAAGAAATATATATAACACCTCTATAAAAATATATCACTATAACATATATGTGAGGAATTTCCTTCCCCAATATCATGGAGTCTTTCAATATCATATGATTGTAAAAAAATATGAATGTTATCACTTTACACTGATCATATCAACATTTCATTAAAAATATTCAAATCTCTCAGAATGTAATGGTTTATTGAAAAATAGAAGGATGTTGATCATCAATTGATATAAATTCATGATAAATATATCCTTTTAGAATATAATATAATGAATAATAAACTAAATTGATAAAAATTATTATAAAATCTAAAAATGTTGCTAAAATTTCATCATTAATTAGTGTAGCTTTATTAGTTTTAGAAACATTAAAAGAAAAAGTCATGTAATGATTCTAAAACACTCTATAAAACATGTAAGGTTAGATTTAGTACTTCATGAACTAACATCATAAGAGGATATTCTAATGAATAAATTTAACCAATTATTTATGTCATTGGTAATATACATTCCTTTCTGAAATTTACCAAAGTGTTTGTCGGGAAACATGTTTTCATCCATGAATGTTACTGAATAGAAACATTTAGATCCCAAATCTATCCAATAATATGGTGTTCGATAGATATTACTTATTTACCGAAAAATCCTTATATGATTTTAAGGATTTAATCATGTGCAAGGATGAATTACCATTATAGTTACCCATGAGCATAGATATTTTATAGAAAGGTGATATTTTAATGACAAAATAGATTGACTCACATTTGGAATTATTGGAAGTAAAACCAATTACACAAGTTGTTATAATAGATTTTAAATATTTTAAATGTTTTAAAAATTCTCCATATACATAATAAATTTTAAATGAATATTCATTAATATACTAAGTTCATACATTAGCTTCACAACTATGTTTCAATCATTATTATTTGAAATAGAAAATGATTTTACATCGACCTCAAAAGTATATTTATAAATTCTATAATATTCTTAATCAATATTTTTCTAGACTAATTTTAGGACTTGTTTAAAATTTATATCTTTTATCTATAATAAAAATATATTCATCATTCTCATACAATGTTTGAGTTATATCTTTACTACATGAAGTAAAAGGGAATTTAGAATCTAAAGAGTATACAATAAGAGAATTATTTGTTACCTTATATAGGATTCACATTTAACTCCATGTATTTTTTCATAAATTCATGTTATCGTTTTGATATTATCAGTTTTGACCCATTGAAATATGAAGATTGATGTTTTCTAACACTCTTCTAAAACAATATGGTATAATATGAGATGGTTTCTTGAAATAATAGTACATAAATTGTGAATATTATTTCATTTTATTTTAGCTACCAAATTTTTCATATTTATATCTTCTTTCATTATAATGATTATTATCAAATTTTTTTTAAAGGTTGGGGCCGAAGCCTCAATTTATTATTTGAAAGAAAAGACCTCTTTAGACTGGGTAGAGGGAGACCCATTACATAGCCCAAAGGCCCAAGGCCAAGTGGCCTGAATACAAGGCTTGAAAGCCCATTTTTTTGGCCCAAAGGACCCCTCGGTGAACAGTACTGCTACAGTACCCGCGCTGCTACAGTTCCTGTTACAGTACCGCCACCACTACAGTATCTGCTACAGTCCCTCCGCCGCTACAGTGCTGCCACTGCTACAGTGCCGCCGCTGCAGTATAGTATGTATCTCTTAATAACATATCATTTTTCTATTGGATTACTATGCTTCTGGTATATTGTCGATAATATTTTTTAAAAGTTGTTCAAATTTGACTTCCCTTTCACAAATTTATTTTTAACCATTCAAAAATGTTATAATTTTTTGATTCATTTGAACAACTTATTAAATGGTAAGAAAATAAAAAACATGATAATTAGATTTTAATATCACCAAGTGACTCAACAACACTAATCATATCCCATAGGGTGTAACCACAAGTATTCCCTAAATTATACCCAACATCTAACCTATATAAATATGACAATATATGTTCTATATCATCGACTAATACTATGTGTTTCAGATTAATTAATTAATTGATAATCTAACATTTACTCATGAGTAATATTATATATGTCATTTTTCAGAATCATATTATTTTTATATGTTATTTTATAATGATAAACAATCATATTAATCACAAATTTCATCATCCAATAGCTCTTTTATTCATTGTATTCACTATGAAAAACTATGTTTCCCTTGGTTTCAAGTTATATAACTTATATGTTGGTAGCCCAATAATTATTTTTTCCCGATTTCATCATGATTGAATGATCCTTGATATAAGACAAATTATATATTAATTGTAATGTAATTGGACATGATACCAAATGTATTCCTATATAATAAAATTTTATCATCTTCAAAAGGAGGGGGAAATTAAACACCAAAATACAACATATCTTTTCCCCTCTAAATATTAATACCAAAGTTATAAAATCTAAATAAATTATTGTGACAGACTAAATAATAGAATAACTGAAATATAAATTAGAAGACTCGTATGATCAAAAATAAATCCAAAAAATAGAATTCATTTAAAAAATAATAAAAATGTATAAGTAATGCATCATAGATTAGGATAACAATCATTAAACTCTCATAAAAATAAATAAAATGATAGGATAGTTCATATAAAGGGATTTATTCTCTTTTATCCCATTATTAAAGGATGTTCTGTACTAATACAATAAAAATCATGTTTTTCACTAGGAACTTCATTAATTCACCTGATTGGAATATACCAGATAAAAACTAAGATCCTCATCAATAAAAAAATCATATATATAAAAAACTATGTCTCATATCCTATAAAATAACTATAATAGTCATCAATTACACACCTTGATTCTGTAAATCAAACAATTCATAAGAAATAGATTCATCACCTATAATATCATCAATATGAGTAATTGGAATGAATGACTTCAAAAAATTAAACTCATAGATTTTACAATAATTAATCACACAAATGATGATCTATGAAAAAAAACAAAAAAAAATATTATCCTAAGAAATAAAAATAAATAAGATGATTTATAGTTATATATAATTAATTATTGAATAATTTGTGTCTTTTAAAGAATCATCTCCATTTATGGATATCATCATAAAATTCAATATAGGAAACATATGTGATAATTTTGTTTATTTATAAAAAGATATACATTACTACAAATTATTCCATATAATACATCATTGTATCTTTTATGATTCTACAAAATTTTAGTGGATCATGTATATATCATTTAATTATATGTATCAAAAGTTAATACTATATAAAATTTTAACTTAAATATTTTAGTTATGTTATAGTAAAAAAATTAAAATGTTAAAATTTATAAATATAATAGATCTGAGAGATGTTGGATTGAAAAAAATGACTCAAACCATTTAAATCTAGATCCATATAAAATCATATTTGGTTTATTTCTTATTTTATACACAAGTGTACCCTTAATATTTGTCCCACCTAATTTCTACCATTTATCAAGGAAACACCATTCAAGAAAAACATGTGTCTAGATTTGAATATATAAATGATTCATATTAATTCATAAAATCTGAGATTATTTTCCAAGTATCAATTTTCTAATGTCTCCCCTATCATTTAGTTTATGGTTCACTTATTTTTTACCTCCATGATTAAGTGTGTTTATATGACCAAAACCCTTACAATAATGTTTAATAATTATTGATATCTCATTTTTTATATAGGATATATCTTTTAGGATTGGTTCAATGAAATTTCATGAAAATTATCATATTTTTTCACCTTCACTAAAATTTTTCATGGGTTTATATTTATGTGTGATTTTATTCTAACTAATTTTGGTATTTCATCCCTCTATGTTTCAAACTATTTTTTATGATAATATCTCCAATTTATGATAGAACAGTTAATGGTTACCTAATACCATTCATAAAATGTTTTTCCTTTTTTTATAGTTTCAGTGATATTAACTATTAAATACTCACCCATGCAATGTTTTAACCATTAATGAAAAATCCCAAAACACTATATTACAATGGAAAATATTATTGGAACCTATAATTCAAAACTATCCAATATTCATCCTCAAATTCCATATAAAATATTAATGTCATGGAAAAAACATATATATCTTTATTATCCATCCATGATTATATATCATCTTCATGTCATTATCAATTAAATAATTTTCTTTTGTGAGTTACAATTTCCCATGTTTTAGTGTACTCGATCATCATTGGTGTTATGCTTCTTCACATGATATATTTTATCATTGAAAATTCATTTCTAATATACATTGGTTGAAATATTCCTCATTAAAATATATGTATTTCTTCGTTAATAAATTTATAATATATATAGTAGGACTCATAATTTGATCTCTCATATTAATTTTCAAACTTTTATCAATTTATCATCAAGGTTCACCTTTCCCCTCATATACTCACATTATTATTCACATAAATGTTTGATTCATTTAATATTTATGTAAATTAAACATAATTATATTATATAATGACTAATGTTATGCCCCTTTGGAATACCTTACACCATGATTGAATAATTATTTATGTTATATGAGAACAAATTTACCTAAAATTTAGGTCCATGAACTAATAACACATACATTAGAATCCATTTTAAATGAATATATAGACCTTAAAATTATTCAAATATAATATTAATTTACCATGTGATGAAATATATGTAAAAATTTATACAAAAAATTATTGAGACCAAAATCATCTTTAAGAATAAAGGTTCCATAAGAGGTGTTTGATTAATAATACTAGATAATTGATTCAAATTGTATAAAGTCAATATATATGTGGAATAATGGAGTTTTTGAACAATAAAACAATAAAAAGGGGAATAAAATTAATTTATGTGTTTTATTTCATGAGAAACATTCATAAAATGGTCATGATAAGGTATGGGACCTTTCATATGAGTGAATATGGTTTTAGAGAAGTCTGTGGTATAGTAGAAAAAATAACAGAACTATAAAAATGAATCCTTAAATTATTTTAATCCATGATAAAATGGTTATTTTACAAATATTAACAATATATAATCCATACATTAGTATATAATACACAATTTAAATATATTCTATCTATATTTTAGGGGTAAAATAATGTTCCGTTTATACAGAGACTGTACAGGACCCCAGAACACTATGAGAGGGGTGAGGTGAATAATGGTGTAAAATATATCTTTTATGGTGAGTAATATTGTTCCTAATTTTGTAGTAACTAGTTAAATTTGTATTATGGAATCAATAAGAAAGCAAACATTAAAATGAAAAGATGCAACACATTAATTTTACATGATTCACCACTAATGGAATTTACAATGAGCATACATAGATAGTGTTCTTTTCGTACAAAATCCATTAATCATTAGTAGTTGTGGAATATTGGAGTTTAGAAATATTCATCAAGTGCTAGGTATATTTCCTTTACTGGATTTTATGGATAATACACTACATCCTATGAACAATTCTATTGATGCCACATAACTAACAACCATGGGTGAATTCATAATCATTTTATCAACTTGAATGAATCTTCACAAGATTATCATTTAATAAATTCCTTATCTAGCAATATAAACATATTGAATTGATGTCCTGAATTGATGCACTTGAGGTCACAGATTAAATAAACTGGATATTAAAAACATGAATGTAGCTAAACTCAGTACATGAACAAAACACTTTTTCATGTATTCAAGATTTTTGGATGTCACGTAAGATGTATTTCACACAATACTTATATTCTGCACACCCCTTATCTTTTGTGCTTCTACACCATCAGATTTACATGTTCATCAAAGTTTAAATAAATAATTATCTTGCAATGTTTTTTTTCTGAAATCATCCATGCACAACAATTTTTCACAGTAGGGGAACCTAATATTCAATTAAATATTCTATTTCATTAGTGGGGGTAGCCACCTATTTATAAGCATCAATGACCCTACATGCATGATTCATAAGCATCTTCCTCTTTGTGGGTAAGATTCTCTCCATGTGTAGAAAACCATTTCTGACATCGCATTGGGTGTGTAATTCTCTTCTACAAACCTCATCTTTCGCGTAAATTGAAATCTTTTACACACATTTTTTTCCTTTTCCACATTTTGATTTCATGGTCCCAAAATATTTCTTGCATTCAACTTTACAAAGAAAAATTACACACGTGTGTATCATCCTTTGCAAAAAAAACTTTTCTTCTTTATCCAATTTTTGGACACAAAAATTTGGCAAACACTGGGAAATGAAACCATCTTTAATATTATTATCTTCATGAACAATAAGATCTCTTTCATTGAAAAATACCTACTATTCCATGTAAGGATTGAAAACAAACACAAACGGCACTTTTTTCTTGAAAATAACAACCTTGGTTCGAACTGATTGCATCTTCTGGAAAAAATATTATTCCACTATATGATATCAAAATATAATTTGTATACTAATAACTATTATCCTTTACACCATGATGTTCTATTCTGTGTTCCAATATTTTTGGTATTGGATTTGGTTTCATATTAGTTATGTTATCAAAAGGTAATTACATCAATTACTCCAAAATAAACATGATTTCACCATAATTTCTATCATGGTCTAGTTTCAAGATGTTTTAATGAGGTGTCTTTAGGTTTAGTAGATGGTTTATTCCATGTCAATGCTCTATATCACTGATCCATATCAATGGTGATAGAAATAGGTAGATCGATTCAATTACTTTGAATTAAATAGGTGATGTTTCTATTTTTTACTCTTTTTAAATTTCAATGTGAAAATTATAATCTCATAAAAGAAGGAGACAATGGTTATTTTTGTGAGAAAGAAATTATGAAAGAAGTGTTAAATGAATTTTTAATTTTTAATAGAGTGAAACAAAGATATGAAAAAGTGGAATAACTATAGATAATTATAATAAATTATTGAAGAGTAATGTTAAGATGTTAAAGAATGAATCATTAATTTAAAGAATATGGATTGAAATAGTTTTGTAGGGAGTTTTTTTGTTTTTTATTTTCTGATGGGAAAATATTCATATCCGCATTAGGATATATTCATTGAATAAGGAAAAGGATTCTTAGACTATCTAACATAAATTTTTTGTTAACTTATTTCATATATTCACAGATCAAACTGAAGAATACATGTTGATACACTATTATCAATAGATTTTTTATTTGTATTTTAAATATAATATTCTTCTTAGGGTTTCATTGGAAAATTATCTAAATTTTGTGTTGGTGTACATAAAACTTTTTGGGTCAAAATTTTATGAATATAATTTTTCTATATAAACATCCTATTCATTATTTGACATATTAATTTTAGTACATAATGTGTATGTGGATGATTTCGTGAGATAAAAAGAATATATCCATTAATTTTGAAACATAAACCTTTTATATCATTGTGTTCCTCTTTGTTTGTGTATGGTGAGGATATTTTCTAAATCCGATATGCATATGAATTTTTTCAATATCAGATGAGATGATATAGGGATATCTTGATGCATGATATCTATGTCAAAATTGGCATATCATATTCCATGAGGATATATCATTAGATATGTCACATGATATCGTATCATGGATTACTTTACCATATTGAAGTGCATAAGAGTTTCATTTTTTGTCAATATCGACTGAAGTGGAGTTTCATTTGCTGTCAATGAGAAGTCAATATGTGAATGAACGGTATTGAGGAAGAATTTGGTGAAGCCTTGGAGAATTATTGTTGACTAAAATCATTGAATGCTACACTTGATCAATTCTGGAAGAGGATAAAATCAGATGATTATTAGTGTTGATCCTCAAAGAATAAGACATGTGTTTTAAAGAGAACACATCACTCATTACAACAATGAAATCCATGCATTATATCTGTAGGTATGTGTAATGAAGACATTATCTATGATTAGATTAAAATATCATTACAGATCATAGATTTTCCATTCCAAAAATAAAATAATGATGATGTGTGAAGATGAAGAAGAAAGGAGGAAGGGCTTAGTGTAGAAACTACTAAGTGAATTTCCCTTTCATGGGAATAGCTTTTGAAGGTGGCCATGCATCCCATTTCATGTTAGCATTTATGCTAACCTTTTTGTATAGTACTTTGCTAAAAAAATCCATGCATAGAGTAAATCCAAGGACCTCACATCAAGCACTTTTGGGACCCAAAGGTCAACCACGCTCAAAGGAAGCCCTCGAGGCTAGCCTCACATGAGGCATGTGTGTGCGGGTCAGGTGTAAGCCCTCATAGAATTCATGGTGATCAAACCATGGACACTAGGATGCACAGTGGGATCTAGGTGTGTGACCGAATGAGCATAGTGGGTGCTAAGTACCCACACGGAGGGTGAACACAGCACGACGAGGTACCGTGGAGTGAGAGGGGAGAATTATGAGAAGATTTCGGGGTGACATGTTATTTAAAGAAGTCACACCCCTGTTCTTATTTTTATGTGGGATGAAATTTCAAAAAACACGGACGCAGTCATGGTCGTCCATAAGATATCGTGTAAGATCATGATCGCATGCTTCATCACATGTCCTACAATCTAATCACTAACATCCGTTATTAATTTTAGGCGATCCAATGGCCGAAGAGAAGAACTAAGGTTATCTTCAACCTATAGACATCATGCGAAGCTCATGTGCCACCCGAGAACCAGGGATGAATCCGGGCATATTTCTCAACACTTCGGCCACCAAAGATCTTCTAGTCAATCTCGTGGAGATTTTATGGACATGATGATACTCATGCATGCAATTTCATTTTCATACATGCGACTAAATAAATATTCCATGGATACCAAGGTATGTGAAGCTTCCAAAAATATGAAGAAAGATCCATGATTGAGCATGCAAGTAGAAGAGGATATGAATGCATTATTAAATGCATTCATATGAATTTTCCTCCATAAAAAGGATCCCACGTTGAATGAAAACAAACTGAGACATGCGTCATATCTTTGACCAGCATATTTGAAATTTTGAGTCCAAAGATCTTGGGAATTCAAACCCTCAATATTCATGTTAGATACATAGAATTAAAATGTGTATCATATTCCTATAAAATGAGGAGTACCTTGACTCATTATGTTGCTGGAAACATTAAAAAAATCTCTCATTCTCATAATAGAAGAGCATCGTGAAGAGTAGGTTTCCACGTAACTCTGATATATGTAAAAGAAGAGGATCTCTTAGGAGTTCAACAAGCACTATGCACTATTTAACCTTCTATTTATTGAATAATAACATCCACGCCCTCTGTATGAAGGAAAATCCATGAACACGTGACTGGTGTTTCTAAACCCTCATCGTGCTTTTTGGAGGAGATCGTGGAGGCTACAAAACTGGTGCTATGCAACCTTGTTATAACTTTGCTATGACAAAACTAGGAACTGCTTCTGGTATTGTAAATGAGATCCTTGCGCATCCTTTGTGCAAAGAATAATATCATGTGCTCTCTCTAGTATTCATGGAGAAGAAGAAGAACCTTTTTTCAAAACACACATAGATATATATATATATATATTCTATTTTGAGATGACTGGAATCGAGTCTTGTAAAGATCACACCCTTTGCGTGAGAATAACCAAAGGACAATGTATACATAAACTTCCCTATGATAGGAAGAAGCGGCTTGCGGCACTTTATGGAGGAAGGAGAATGCATGCATGATACACATGCAAACCATATGTATGAATTGAGACACCCAAGTGAGCAAGAACAAATTCACACCTTAAATAAACCCATTCGGGATTGGAAAGAAACACAAATCAAAGAAGGACTGTGTGTGAAAATTTTAAAGAGAATGAAATAATAATTGTACATTAATTCATGAACATGCACACGTAAAGACACATAAATAATGAACCAAAGTGTGTGTGCATATTAACATAAGAAGAGAAGATAGTGCATGATCAAAAGAAAGAGACCCATGCATGCAATCATGCATGAAAACATGCATGGGTATCTATTTAGATGATGCAAAGTGACCTGATCTTCAGTGCTTGAATAATCACATAAGTGTTTGTGATTCTTTCCAAGTAAATAAGAATATGTTTTAGTGCATTTTGTTATTTCACTAAAGAGGAATAATTTGAAATACCCATGAACTCCAAGCATGAAGTGACTGAGTACTGAGACTGAATCTAGAATGAATTAAAGAAGATCATGAATCTGATTCTTCAGTAATTGAGAATCTAATAAGAGAGACAGTGCTGATACAGTTAAAGATCATTCTTTCATGTTATATTCTTAAAGAAGTTGTGTGCACCATTGGAACACATCTCAGTGAGGCCAGATATTCATCAGATGAAGATATAATTACCTGAGCATTGTTGTGACTGAGTACTGATCCACTCAATTGATCAGAAGCATTGAGCAAGGCCAATAGAGCATATCAAAGGTTTTTGAAGATCGATGAATAGATTTTGAGGCATTTTTGATTCACCAATCCTATGTGAAGAGATCAGAAGATAATCTACAGTGAATCAAAGAAGAACATAAAGAAATATGTTTCTCATGTGACTCAAGAGCTAAAAGAACCCCATGGGATTCTTGGAGGAGAAGAAAAATTCAATAAGACTATGGAGCAGGCCAGTGGGAATCTAGTAATAATGTGTGAAGCAGTACAAATATCCTCTTGTGGGAGTCAGAATATATACAGTGTGACTCTGTATCGACTATTGTAATTACTAACTGAATTATAGTGGAGAATTTGTTTTGGTGAGAATAACCAACACATAAAGGAATAGGTCATTGAACCATACCTTGTAAATCCTTGTGTCCAATTCCTTCACATTCATAGCATCATTCGAGATAAGGCTGAGAGACACACAAAAAGTATATCTAGGATTTAACCAGCCATAGAGGAATAATTGAAAAGAATCAAATTGTAAAAAGATTCCAAGGGGTCACTAATTCACCCCCCCCCCACTCGGTAATTCACACTGATCTGGGAACTTCAATTGTTATTGGAGTCAGGTTACCTCTAAAAAATCCAAGGGAGTCTTTATGAAGTGCATATTTAAGGAGATGAGTGAACAACCTCAAATGGAGATATCTTTTATGACTCAAAAGAACATAAATAAGAAACAGTAAAGGAAGATGAAAGAGAAGATTACTATTACAGGGGAAATACCTTCTAATAAAGGTAATATGAATGGTACAATATGTGATAATACTTATTATTCTTATGATAAATCTTTCTCAAGTTGTGATAATGATAGATCAATTAGTGATCTTCCGACTCCACTCAAAGTTCATTTGAATAAATTACCTAGAGATGTGGCATGACATATTGAGTCAAGAATTAGTTCTCTTCAAGATGAAAAATTACATCTAGAAGGAAAAACTAATTCCATGGAAGAAGCATTGTCTAAAAGGGTTGGCATATCCAACACTCTCACAAAACATGTTAAGGCAAAGGAAGACACAATTTATATTTGCAAAGAAATATATGTTCATGTTACTGAATAATTTTAGGGAAGTATTTGTGAGAAATAATTCCTTGAGATTGTATTTTTAGATGATTCCCATGCATTTGAAAAGTTACACAAAGTTTATATGGTTTTCAAAGCTGCTCAACTTGAATACAAATCCAAAAAGCTAATAGATATTTACATTTCTTTGCAACAATTAGGAAATGTGCATGAATAAAAAAGAACAATGCTGAAGGAGAATTTGGAATGTAAGATCAGATCAGTTGAGGATGAGAAGAACTCCATCAACATGAAGTGTTTATAGCTGGAAGTGAAATTGAAGAATCAACAATCACTCCAATCTAGAAATTCTCAAAAAAATAAAAGAAGAGATGCTTCCACTCAAGTTTTTATTGAGGAAAATGATTCCAATAGGAATATCAAATCATTCTCTATTCCAATGGAAGCATCCCCCAAGAATATGGTATCCCATAATCCAGTTATTTATGTTTATACTAATATAGTTTCATCCCCAAGTGCAGGTTCAAAACCAAAATCTAGGATAATTTGGATTGATAAAAACGATGATACCTCCATCAAAACATCAAGGGTGGATACTGGAATGATTAAAAATAGAAACTCCTAGAATTATGGTCCAAACAAAGAATGAATCTTTCAAAAACAAAAATGCACTAAATCTAGCTAGAATGATACTACAAGTAAAATAATGAGATTTTTTGGCTATTGTTGGTGTTGTTTGAAGTTTTTCCAATAGTACAATGATTTCTAGAATAATATGACAACATAAGAAAATTATGGAAGGCCTACATTCATGGAAAGAAGATGTGAAGGAATGAAGAAACCTACCATGAAAAAGTAGAATGAACAGACGAAAAAGATTTTTTTTTATCAAGAACAGATTTGAATATCTTGAAGACATCTGTGATAATTGAAACAGAAGTGGTCACAGTTATGACGAGTGCTGGTTTAGTCGTACCATGACATAGGCAGTTGATAAGAAACCTAGGCCACAACAAAGGCAAGAGAAAGAAAAATAATTTGAAAGTTAGTTCATTGTGATTATGAAATATAATGAATTCAATAAAGTATTGAATGATATTATTCTAAACAATAAGTTTAATCAGGATTCCAACAATTTCATCTCATCCAAGAAAAGAAGTTTCTACTATGGAAGGAAATGGTATACCATGGATCACTACAAACAATCCTTGTAAATGAATGGAAGAAATCTAAAAATAATAAGAGAATCAATCCAGAAGAAAATGGGATTGGCTGAAGACATTCCTGGAGATAATATTAAAAAGTTTCCTAAGAAGGGTAACTTGAAGTCAATGAAAATCAAGGTGGAAGCTCCAAATCAAAAAATGGTAAAATGAAGTGTTTAGTTATCTACCCTAATCATTATCAAATTGCTAGAGAACTGAAAATATATGAAGTTGAAATTCTACCTAAAGCTAAGTAAAATGGGAAACATGTCATCCTTCATGAAGAAGAATTCGAATTTCATGAGAGGTTGTCAACACATGATAACCCAAGTGTCTCACCACAAATATGTTGAAGGTGCAAGAAGGGTGGACGTCATGAAAACAAATGTTTAACTATTTTACTAATCCAACTAGAGAAAATAGAACAACATGCACAAAAATATACTTCACAATAGACAAAATTAAAGAAAAATAATCCACACAAGTTGATGGTAAATGGAAGAAATGAATCCATGATGACAATGAAAAATAAAAATTACAAATGGAGAGGAGACATTAGTATGAAGATTAACAGATAGTTTAGAGCTGCAAGGAAATTAGTTCTTGGGTTGAGAGAAAATTCTCAGCCCCAGTGCTTTAATTAAGAATCTCACAAGTGTTCAATATTATTCCCTTATACTTTTTTATAAGTGTGTGATTACATTGCATGGAATTTAAGATGAAATTAATTCATAAAATTACAGTTGAATGATCAAAGTGGATAACTACAAGTTGAACGTATTATTCATGATTTGGTAATAACTTGAAGTAATCCATAGTGGAAGATTATCAATATTCATATCTTCAAGCTTATCTGATGATATTATCCACTAAGGAAATTCAAAGGGAGTGCACCCCTTAAGGGGGATAAAATATGAAAGAGATTATATTAAGAATTATTTCATGAAAAATCTTGAAATTCATATCATCTCAAGAAGCTGAAACTGAATATTTAACATTTCATTGATAAATATGATTTTCTCCAAACCCCTAATCAAGAATTGAACCATTCTAAGAATTATTTCTCATGTATGGTTGTTTATGGACATCATTGAAAACCTTTTTCATATATCTATTTTTTTCTAAACTGTTTTATCCCACATAGACAAAGAGTTTATTTACTAAAGGATATTTTCTATGTGAACCATGTGACATCATCCCTCTCTTATAAACATTACAAAAGATATTATGAAAAGGGAGGAAGACATGTTTTTTAAGAGACCCCAAAAACACCTTTTCATTTGGTTTCTAATAAGGGTGAGAAATTTTTGGCACACATATTGACCCATTCAAATTGTGCTTAAGTGAAATTGAGAACAAAATACAAAGAGGAAAATTTAAGTGCATAAGTGATGCATTTGTTGTCAATATGGATTGAAGTGGAGTTTCATTTGTTGTCAATGAGATTTCAGTATGTGAATGAAAGGTATTGAGGAATAATTTGGTGAATCCTTGGATAATTGTTGTTAATTCACAGTATTGAATGCTACACATGATCAATTCTCCAAGAGGATAAAATTAGACAATTGTTTTTGTTGATCCTCAATGAAGAAGACCTGTGTTTTAAGGAGAAAACATCACTCATTACAACAATGAAGGCCATGAATAATGTCTTAATGCGTGAGGAATTAAGAGATCATCCTGTATTGGATTAAAAGAACATTGAAGATCATAGATTTGTCATTTCAAAAATAAAATAAAGATAATGTGAGAAGATGAAGAAGAAAATAGGAATGGATTACTGTGGAAACTACTATGGGAATTTCCCATGCACAGGAATGGATTTTGAAGGTGGATATATATCCCATTTCATGTTAGAATTTTTGATAATCCTTCTATATAGTCTTTTGCTGAAAAATAATCCATGCATGGAGGCCAGCCAAGGACCTCACTACAAGCCCTTGCGGGACTCGAGGGTCAACCGCGCTCGAAGAAAGCCCTCAAGGCCATCCCCACTTGAGGAATGTGTGTGTGGGCTGTGTGTAAGCCCACATAGCACGCTTAGTGATCAAAATGTGTGCACACTAAGATGCATAGTGGGTGATAGGTGTGTTCTTGAAGGAGCATTGTGGGTGCTTATAGCGCGCATACTGGGTGAACACGGTACGAGGAGGCACCGTGGAGGGAGAGGGGAGAATTTTGAGCAGAGTTTGTGGTGGCTTATTATTTACGCATGTGTTCTTGTTTCCATGTGGGACGACATTTTAAAAACATGGATGCGATCATGGTCATCCATCAGATATCACGTGATATCATGATCGCACGCCTCATCTCACGTCCAACAATCTAATCACTATCATTCGTGATTAATCTGAGGTGATGCAGTGGTCGAGTAGAGGAAATGAGGTTATATTCAACCTCCAAATATCCCGCAAATCTCTCGCCCCACCCGCGAACTAGTGATGAAGCCGAGAATATTTCTCATCACTCTGGCCAACAAAAAACCTCTATTCAAGCCCATGGTGATCATATAGACATGACGATACTCATGCATGTAGTTTCATTTTCATGCATGCAACTAAATAAATATTCCAAGGAAGTCGAGGCACACGAAGCTACCAAGGCTATAAAGAAAGCTCCATGATTGATCTTTCAGGGATAAGAGGGTATGAATTCATTCTTAAATGCTTTCATGTGATGTTTCCTCCATAAAAGAAGAAGCTCTCCTTGAATGAAAAAAACAAAGACTTGCAGCATATCTTTGACCCTCGTATTCAAAATTTTATAGCCGAGGATCTCAGGAAATCAAACCCATGATATTCATGTTAGATACATGGACATAAATGTGTATCCTCTTCCTATTAAATGATGATTACATAGACTCATTATGTTGTAGGAAACATTAACAAAACTCTCTCTTTCTCGATAGAACAAAGCACCATAAAGAGATGGTTTCCACATAGCTCTACAGCGCGAAGTAGAAGAGGATCTCGCAGAAGTTCAATAAGTGCTACGCACTCTTCAACATTCCTTGTGTAGAAGAATATCATATGCACGCTCTGTACTAAGGAAAAATCCATTAACACGTGACTCATTTTTCTAAACCCTCATTGTGATTTATGGAGGAGATCTAGCAGGATACACAACCGGTGCTACGTAACCTTGTTGTAACTTTGCTAAGGTATAACCAAGAACCACTTCTGGTTCTATAATGAAGATCCCAGTGCATCCTTTGCACAAAGATGAAGATCACCTTCTCTCTTTAGTTTGCACGAAGAATAAAAACCTTATGTCAAAACATATATATATATATATATATATATATTCTTTTTTGTGATTGTAGGATTCAAGTCTTGTGAAGATCACACCCTTTGCGTGAGAATATGCAAAGTACAGTATATACAAACACTTCCCTAAGAGAGGAAGACGGGACCCGAGGCACTTTGTGGAGGAAGAAGAATTCATGAATGATACACATGCAAACCATATGTAAGAATTGAGACACCCAAGTGTGAAAGAACAAATTCACACCTTAAATTAACTCCTTCGGGTTTTTAAATGAACACAAATCAAAAAATGATTGAGTGTCCCCATTTGAAAGAGAAAAAAAATAATTGTGAATTCATGAACGCATATTCACTCATAAAGACACATAATGAAATAATCAAAAGTGTGTGTGCATATTCAGAGAAGAAGAGAAGTTAGTGCATGATCCAAAAAAAGATACCCATGCATGCAATACTGCATGAACACATGCATGAGTATCAATTCAATTGAAGAAAAGTGATCTGATCATCAGTGTTTGAATAATCACATAAGTGTATGTGATTCTTGAAAAGTAAAAAATAATTTTTTTTAGTGAATTCTGTTATTTTAAAAAAGAGGAAGAATTTGAGATACCCATATAATCTATGCATTATGTGAATTAGCACTGAAATTGATGCTAGACTGAATTAAGGAAGCTCGTGTATCTGAGTGTTTAGTATTTTAGAATCCAAGAAGAAAGCCAGAGTTGATATTGTGCAAGATAATTCTTGTATATTATATTCTTGAAGAATTAATCTGCACCATTGATGGACATCTCAGTGTGGCCAGGTCTTCATCAGGAGAAGGTAGAAGTACCTAAGCATTGTTGATACTGAGAACAGGTCAACTCAAGTGACCAAAAATATTGATAAAGTCCAAAAAACCTTATCAAAGGTTGTTGAAGATCCTTGAATGGATTCACAGGAAAGTGGGATTCAGCAAGCCTCTGTGAAGAGATTAGAAGATCGTCTGCAATGAATCAAAGAAGAACTTATTGAAGGAAGTTTCATGTGTGACTCAAGATCTAAATAAACCATATGAGATTCAGGGAGGAGAAGAAGACTTTAAAGAAACTCTAGATCAAGACAATAGAACTCTGGTAACACTGTGTGAAGGAGTATAAAGATCCTCTTGTGCAACTTAGGAGAGATACAATGTGACTCTGTATCGACCATTGTAATTAACAACCAAATTATAGTGGAGAATCTATGTTGAGAAGAATAACCAACATAGAAAAGAGTAGTTCTTTGAACCGAACCTTATAAATCCATTTGTTCAGTGCCTTTACATTTACAGCATCATTCAAGGTAAGGCTGAGTGACACAAGAAGAGTGGATCGAGCATTTAACCATCCATAGTGGTTTAATTGGAAACAATCAATTTGTAAAAAGATTCAAAGGGATCATTGATTCAACCTATTCCCCTCTTAGTGATTCACAATGATCTAGAAACTTCACATATCATGTAAAAATATATATTTATATCATTAATAATTAATATGTTTGAATCATATTTTATGAATATTAATGGAAATATAACATTAGACATTAACATTCTAATTATCCTCCATTTAATAATATCATTGTTACTAATTTTTCATATGATGGAACACTTCATTGAATGTATGGTTGGTGGAATATTACATGTTTTAAGACAAATAAACTAGTAATTTTTTATAATCATATCACTAATTACTTTGGTTGATATAGGAATATCCTCATTTACTATATAAAGGTGAAAGTTTCCTTCAGAATGATTTATGAGATTCTTGGGCATTCTGCCTACCGATTCTCCCTCTATCTCTCTCTTTATAATCTCTCCTTATTGTTCTATTTTTTATGAGGAGTATTAGCATATTGTCAAATAAAAGATAATCCACCACAACAATTAAGTGATTTAATCCATCTTTTATATACATCCTGAAATATAGAACCTAGTGGTCAATTATAAGTGATCTTCTTCAATCATATTACTGATTGATGAATCTAAGGCCACCACTAGTGTAAGGTACAAGTTTTTCATTTTTTTATACATGGATTTAGTTTTAATAGTTCGGTGATATTGTGTTTAAGTTTTCTAATGAATTCTAATATATTTAAAAGGTGTTATTTGATCGTTATTAATCCAATATTTTCAATGATTTTTGATTCATGAGATCATGTCTAAAAAAATTTATATTTGTTATCATTTTCTATGTTAATAAAACGACAAGGAGTTTATACTTTGCCTTGAATTTATAAAAATGACGTCATAACTGGTGATAGGTTAACAAAATATGATATGTGATATAAAAGTGTATGACTCAATGTAGCCCTTTAGTTTCCGACATATCAAAATGTTTGATATGGGTAGTAATATCATCGATTGACATTATATTACACCAAAAAAAGAGATCCTCAAATCACTTACGCGATATAAGACTTATCATAACCATTGATTTATATCCTTATGATATGATATAGAGATATCATGAAAAGTTATTGATAATTTTCAATTATCAATTGCTGGTGTCTGTATTCTTATTATAGGTAATAATTATTATATCAGGGATTATGATATGTTTATATTTTAAATATGAATGAAATGAAAATTTTTATTTATCTAAATTTTAATTACTAGATAAATTATAAAATTTCTTTTATGTCTATTTATCATAGAAAAATAACATTAAGATATTTATTTAACATATTTTTATTTTAAAAATTAATTAATTATAATTTCTTTATAAATAAACATTAATTGTTTTTTGATATTGAAAAAATAAATATCCATTTGATAAAATTTTCAAAAAAAAAGTCATTATTTTGAGCCCTATGGGCTTACAATAAACCTAAGGGGTTGTTAAATTGAAACAGAAATGATTTAGTAGAAGTGGACTATTTTTAAAGTATAATTTACATAGTGAAAAATTAATAAAGTGTCTATATGTTATAAATTAATGTAAAATACAAGGGTATTTAAATTTTTTTATGAATAATTCATAAATTTTTATATATAATGTTTATATAAATAAAATATTTTATGATTAATGTAAAAAAATTTAAAAAGGAGTTTTGTTTTCTTTTATTAAAAGGATTAAATAAAATAAACTATTGAATCAATAACTTAATTAAATTTTATACATGAATTTTGATTTGGTTATTATTTAATAATAAATTTTTTCTTAAAATATCTCCTAATTGAAATATAATATGCTCTTTTTAAATCCATGTAAATTATTAATATGAAATGGTCACATAATATATTAGTTAATTTATAATGATTTTTTTGACAAATTTTAATGTGATTATAGTTTTTTATTAATGAATAATTCATAGAAGATAGTTAATTTTTAAATATATGAATTTCTAATTTTATTAGTTTTTTTCATGATTTTTTATAAACAAATATAATATATTATTCATGTTTTTATAAAGAGTTAAACATCTTCTATGAATTTCCATGAATGCATTTAATGCATTTCATTGTATTTATGAAAATTGGTTTTTTTCATTTACCTTGACTCTAGATAATTCATGAGTTGTGAAAAGAGTTACACATCAATATGGTATGAACGAATTGATTTGGTGAAAGGAATAATAATTCAAAACTAAGACACTAGAGGAATTTTGATATCCAAAGGGAATAGTTGAGATAAGATGGTGAGACTATATCCTTTTTAGGAAAGAATAGGTGTTAGGTCACATTAATAGAAAAAACAATTTCACGAATATTATCATCCAAACTGATCATTTATATAAAAGTATGGTTCCTATAGAATATATTATATATTTTATGAATGTTTGTAGTTTACCTTAAGTGTTGTTCTTCACATTATTATCACTTTATTTATTCCCTACTAACATACAAACCCCCATTGGATGGATATGAGAGGAATTGTGTTTAGTTTACCTATATGATTAATTAAATCAAGAGTTTTCCATTCAAAAATACTACAATAATATATGATATTAGAGGAATCATGTCCAGTCTATATAGATATTTGTTTAGAGGAACACCAATGTGGACCCATTTATTAGTGAAATAAAAATCATGGCCCACTAATTATATGATATAATTATAAAAGAAGTTATCATTTTAGTGGGAGTATATTTACCAAATGAACTAATTAAATAAATGAAATTCATGGTTATCATATGAAAAAATTTTATAATATAGACATAATGACATCATGATTATATTTACACATAACATTAAGATCTATCAAGGTGAATGAAAAACATAATGGATATAATTTCATGAACATGTACCAAAACAGTAGAATTGTTCTTAAAAATGAAAATTCTATGTTTTAAGAATAATATACTCATTTGTATCATCTTATAGAAATTATTAAACAAGTGATTAATGATTCTATAAGAATAATATATTATTCATCCTAGGTTTCAAGGGAAATACATAAAAATGAAATTAGATATTTCGGTCTCCACTCATGTTATCAATATGATCTGGAACATCAATTAAATTGATAGAGTTATTTATTACCTTAGCTATGATTCACATTTAAGTCCATGTATTTTTTCATAAAATATGGTTATGTTTTTTTATATTATCAGTTTTGACCCACTAAAATCTGAAGATTGATCTTCTCTAACACTCTTCTCAAACAATATGGTATAATATGAGATAGTTTCTTGCAATCCTAATAAATAAATTATGAATATTATTTCATTTTATTTTATTGATATATTTTTTCGTATTTATCTCTTCTTTCATTATGATGATTATTGTCAATGTTCTTATTTCAGATAACCTTATCCATCAAACTTGATTGTTGATAAAATTACACTTCACAAAACTCAAAATCACTACTATCTAAATAATAAATAAAAAATTTCTTTGATTTATAATTCAAATAATTAGCTTCATAAGGTAAGGATAAAAATTTTATATTAAATGAGACTCTATTTTCCATCTTCCTTTTCAATGGATCTATCATCATCTAATTCTCATACTTTATTAATGATCCAATTATATCATCTAGCTTCAACGTGGTTTGTTTCTTTTTATAACATATCATTATCCTATTGGATTACTACTCTTTTGTTATATTGTAGATATTATTTTTAAAAAGTTATTCATCTTTTACTTCTCTTTCAATAATTAGTTTTTCACCATTAAAAAATGTTATAATTTTTTCATTCAGGTGGACTACTTATTAAATTGGAATAAAATAGAAAATATGATGATTAGATTTTAACATCACCCAGTGAGTCAACAACACTCATCACATTCTATAGGGTGTAACCACAAGTATTCCCTAAATTCTACCCAGCATCTAACCTATAGAAATATGACAATATATGTTCTATATCATTGAATAAATCTATGTGTTTTGGAATTATTAATTCACTTTATAATCCAACATTTCCTCATGAGTAATATTATAAATATCTTTTTTCATAACCATATTATATTTATATATTACTTTATAATGATCAACTAAAATATTAATCACAAATTTAATCATCCAATAGCACATTTATTCATTTTATTCACAATAAAAAACTATGTTTCACTTGGTTTCATGTTCTATAACATATTTTTTGGTAGCCCAACAATGATTTCTCCTAATTTCATCATGATCGTATGATCCTTTATATAAAAAAATTATAAATTAATAGTAATTTAATAGGACATGATACCAGATGTATTCCTATATAATAAAATTAAAGCATCTTCAAGAGGAGGGGGAAATTGAACACCAAAATACAATATACCTTTTCCCCTCTAAATATTAATCCCAAATTTATACAATATAAATTGATTATGGGGACAGAAGAAATAATAGAACAATTCAAATACAAATTATAAGCCTCATATGATCAAAAATAAATCCACAAAATAAAATACATTCAAAAAAAGAAAAATGTATAATTAATGCATCAGAGATTTGGATAACAATCATTAAACTCTCATAAAAACAAATCGAATGATATGATAGTTCATATCATGGGGTGTATTATATTTTACCTTCATATTATAGAAAGGTTGGTACTAAGACCATAAGAAATCATGTTTTTCACTATAATCATCATTAATTCACCAGATTTGAACATACCAGTTGAAAACCAAGAACCTCATCAATAAAATAATCATCTATATGACAAATTATGTCTTATATCTTATAAAATAACAAAAATAATCATCAATTACTCACCTTGATTCTGTGAAACAAAAAATTGAAAAGAAATAGATTCATCAGCCATAATATAATCGATATGAGTAATTGGAATGAATGACTTCAAAAAATGAAACTCAACTATTTTACAATAATTCATCACACAACTGATTATGTATGAAAAAAACTCAAAAAATTATTATAAGATATAAAAAAACAACATGATTTATAGTTTCATATAATCAATTATTCAATAATTTGTGGCCCTTAAATCATCATCTCCATTTATGTATATCATCATAAAAGTCACTAGAGGAAACATATGTGACAATTTAGTTTATTTACAAAAAGATATAAATTACTGATAATTATTCATTATAATAAATCAGGGTAATATTCATGATTCTCATAAAATTTAGTGGATCGTGTATATATCTACAAGTTTTATGTATCAAAAGTTAAGACTATATATAATGTTAACTAAAATATTGTTGTTATGTTATAGTAAAGAAAGTAAAATGTTAAAATTTATAAACATAACAGATCTGAGATATGTCGGTTTCAAAAAAAATGACCCAGAACATTTAATTCTACATCCATAAAAACTCATATTTGGTATATTTCTTCTTTTATACATAAGTGTACCCCTAATATTTTACCCACTTAATTTCAACCATTTATCAAAGAACCACCATTCAAGAAAAACATGTGTCTGGATTAGAATCTATAAAGGATTGATATTAATTCCTAAAAACTAGGATTATAGTCCAAGTATCAATTTTCTAATGTCTCCCCTCTTATTTAGTTTATGGTTCACTTATTATTTACATCCAGTATTAAGTGTGTTTATATGACCAAAACCCATACAATAATGTTTAATAATTATTGATATCTCGTTTTTTATTTAGGATATATATATTAGGATTAGGTCAATGAAATTTCATTAAAATTACCATATTTTCTCACCTTGACTTAAATTTTGTGTGGGTTCATCTTTTAGTGTGATTTTATTCAAAATAATTTTTTTATTTCATACCTCTTTGTTTAAAACTATTTGTTCATGATAATATCTCCAATTTATGATATAATAATTTATGTTTTCCTAAGAAAATTCATATAATAGTTTTTACCTTTATTTTTTTATGGTGTCAGTGATCTTATCTATTTAATACTCACCCATGTAATGTTTTAACCCTTAATGAAAAATTCCAAAACACCATATTACTATATAAAATAGTAGTGTAACCTGTAATTCAAAACTATCCAATATTCATCATAAAATTCCTTAAAAAATATTTATTTCTTCGAAAAAACATATACATTTTTATTATCCATCCATGATTATATATCATCATCCCACCATTCTTAATTAAATAATTTTCTTTTGTGAGTTAAAATTTTCCATGTTTGAGTGTATTCGATCATCATTGGTGTCATGCTTCTACACAACAAATATTTTATCTAGGAAAACTCATTACTAATTTACATTGGATGAAATATTACTCATTAAAATATATGTATTTCGTTATTAATAAATTTAGAAGATATATAGTAGTACTCATAATTTGATATCTCATATTCATTTTCTAACTTTTATCAATTTATCAACAAGGCTCACCTTTCTCTTTATATACTCACATTATTATTCACATAAATGTTTGATTCATTTAATATTTATGTAAATTAAACATAATTATATCATATAATGACTAATATTATGCCCCTCAGGAATACCTTACACCATGATAGAATAATTATTTATGTTATATGAGAACAAATTTATAAAAAATTGATGTCCATGAACTAAGACCACATACATTTAGAAACCATTTTTTATGAAGATATAGACCTTAAATTACATAAAATTATTCAAAAAAAATATTACTTTACCATGTGGTGAATTATATGTAAAAAATTATACAAAAAATTCTTGAGACCAAAATCATGTTTAAAAACGAAGGTTTTATAGGATGTGTTCGATTAATAATACTAGATAATTGATTCAAATGGTATAAAGATGATATATATGTGGAATAATAGTTTTTTTAAATAATAATACAATAAAAAACAAAATAAAATTATATTATATTTTTTATTACTTGAGAAACATTCATAAAATGGTCTTAATGAGGTATGGGACCTTTCGTATGAGTGAATTTGGTTTTAGGGAAGTCTATCGTAAAGTATAAAAAATTACAGAACTAAAAAAATGTATCCTTATATTATTTTAATCCATTATAAAATGGTTATTTAACTAATATTAACAATATATAATCCATAAATTAGTATGCAATTCACAATTTATATATATTCTATCTATATCTTTGGGGTAGAATAATGTTCCATTTATTCATAGATTTTACAGGACCCCAGAACACTATGAGAGGGGTGAGATGAATAAGGGTGTAAAATTTATCTTTTAAGGTGAATAATAGTTTTCCTACATTGGTATGAACTTGTTAAACTTTTATGATAGGATCAATAAGAAATCAAACATTAAAATGAAAAGAGGCAACACATCAATTTTACATGATTCACCACTAAGGTAATTTTCAATGAGAATACATAGATAGTGTGTTGTTCGTACAAAAAACCATTAATAATCAGTAGTTGTTGAATATTAGAGTTCAGAAATAGTCACTCTGTGCTTGGTACACTACCTTTACAAGAAAGATTTTAGGGCTAATACACTACGTCCCGTGAATAATTCCGTAGACGCCTCATAACTCATAGCCTTGGTTGAAGTCTTAATCATTTTATAAACTTTATGGCCTCTTCAGTAGATTATAATTTAAGACATTACTTATCTAGAAATAGAAACATAATGCATTGATGTTCTGAATTGATGCACTTGAGGTCACATATTAAATAAACTAAATATTCAAAACATGAAGGTAGCTCAACTCAGTATATACGCACAACACTAGTTTATGCATTCGAGATTTTTGGATGTTACGCAAGATGTATTTCACACAACCCTTATATTCTTCACACCCCTTATCTTTTGTGCAGCTACACCATCAGATTTACTCTGTCATTAAATACTAAAGAAATAATTATCGTGTAATATATTCTTTCTAAAATCATCCATTCACAACTCTTTTTCATAGTAGCGGAAATTGATATTCATTTAAATTCTTTATTTCATTAGGGAGGGGTAGCCACCTATTTAAAGGCATCAACGACCCTATATGAATGATTCTGATGAATCTTCCTTTGTGTGCATAAGATTCTCTCCATGTGTAGAAAACCATTTCTGACATCGCATTGGGTGTGTAATTCTCTTCTTTAAACCTCATCTTTTGTGCACATCGAAATTTTTTACACACTTTTTTCCTTTTCCATATTTTTATGTGATGATCCCCAAACTTTCCTTGCATAAAACATTCCAAAGAAACTTTAAACCGAAACGTATCATCCTTTGTCAAAAAAAAGTACTCCTTTTTCACAATTTTTGGGCCAAAAATTTTGAAAACACTACGAAATGACACCATATTTAATAGTATTGTCCACTTGAGTTGTATAATCCATTTCATTGACAAGTCCCTACTCTTCCATGTAAATATTGGAGACAAACACAAATCGCACTCTTTTCTAGAAAATAACAACCTTGTTACCAACAGATTACATCTTCTAGAAAAAATATTATTCCACTATATTATATCATAATATAAGATGTTTACTAATAAATATTGTCCTTTAAACCGCAATGTTGTGTGATGTGTTCTAATTTTTTTTGGTATTGAATTTGGTTTCATATTAGATATGTTATCAAAGGGTAATTAAATCCATTACTCGAAAATAAACATTATTTCACCATAATTTTTGTCATGGTCTAGTTTTAAGATGTTTTAATGATGTGTCTTTATGGTTAATAGATGGGTTATTCCATGTAGATAATATATATCAATGATTCATATCAATGTTGATAAAAATATATAGATTGATTAAATGAATTATATTTAAATACATGATGTTTCTATTTTTTACTATTTTTTAATTTCAATATGAAAATTATAATCTCATGAAAGAAGGAGTCAATGGTTATTTTTGTGACAAAGAAATTGTGAAAAAAGTGTGGAATGAATTTTTAATTTGTAATAGAGTGAAAAAAAAGTTAAGAAAAAATGGAATAACTATAGATAATTATGAGAAATTATTGAAGTTTACTGTTAAGATGATAAATAATTAATCATTAATTTAATGAAGATAGTCTGAAATAGTTTTGTACGGTGTTTTTTTTTCTTTACTTTCTGATGGGAAAATATTCACATCCACATCAATATATCTTCATTGAATAAGGAAAAAGATTCTTGGACTATCTAACATAAATTTTTGGTTTACTTATTTCTTATATTCAGGGATCAAACTGAAGAAGACATGTTGATACACTTTTATCAATATATTTTTTTATTTGTATTTGATATAGAATATTCTTGTTAGAGTTTCATTGGAAAATTGACTTGATTGTGTGTTGGTGTCCATGCAACTTTATGGGTGAAGGTTTTAAGAAAAAAAGTTTTCCATATAATCATTACACTCATTATTCCACCTGTAAATTTTAGTACATAATGTGTATGTTGATGATTTCATGGAATACAAAGAATGTATCTATTAATTTTGAAAAATAAACCATTTATATCAATACATTACTCTTTGTTTGTATACGGTGAAAATATTTTATAAATCCAATATGCATATGATTTAATTTTTCTATATCAGATGAGATGATATAGGTATATCTTGATACATGATATCTAAGTTAAAATAGGCATATCATATTCCATGAGGATATATCATTGGATATGTCATAGGATATCGTATCATGGATTCTTTTACTATAGTGAAGTGCATAATAGTTTCATTTGTTATCAATATGTATTGATGTAAAGTTGCATTTGTTGTCAATGAGAAGTAAATATGTGAATGAAGAGTATTGAGGAAGATATTGGTGAAGCCTTAGAGAATTTTTGTTGATTCAAAGTATTGAATGCTACACATGATCAATTATCCAAGAGGATAAAATCATATGATTATTTGTGATGATCCTCCAAGAAGAAGACATGTGTTTTAGAGAGAAAACATCACTCATTACAACAATGAAGTCCATGAATTATGTGTTAAGGCAAGAGTAATGAAGAGATTATCCATGATTATATTAAAATAACATTAAAGATCTTAGATTTTTACATTACAAAAATAAAATAAAGATGATGTGTGAAGATGAAGAAGAAAGGAGGAAGGTCATTGTGTGGAAACTACTAAGTGAATTTCCTTTGCATTGGAATAGATTTTAAAGGTGGCCATGCATCCCATTTCATGTTAGAAATTATGCTAAACTTTTTGTATAGTCCTTTACTAATAAATAAGCCATGCATAGAGACCAAAAAAGGACCTCACATCAAGTACTTGAGAGACCCGAGGGTCAACCCCACTCGAAGGAAGCCCTTGAGGCTAGCCTCGCATGAGACATGTGTGTGCGGGCCGATTTTAAGCCCACATAGAACGCATGGTGATCAACCTGTGCACACACTAGGATACATAATGGGTTCTAGGTGCATTCCCTAATTAGAATAGTGGGTTATAAGAGTGCACCCACAGGGTGAACATGGTATGAGGAGGTACCGTGGAGTGAGAGGGGTGAATTCTGAGAAGAGTTTACAGCGTCTTGTTATTTAAATAAGTTGCACACACATTCCTGTTTTGATGTGGGATGAATGTTTAAAAACACAGACACAATCATGATTGTTTGTAAGATCTCGTGTGAGATCACGATCACACTCTACATCCCATGTACTACAATCTAATCACTATCATTCGTGATTAATCTGAGGCGATCCAATGGCTGAGGAGAAGAAATGAGGTTTTCATTAACCTCCTAACATCCCGCGAAGCTCCCACGACTCCCGTGAACTGGTCATGAAGCTGGGCATATTTCTCATAACTCCAACCACCAAAGATCCACTAGTCAATCCCATGGAGATTTTATGTACATGATGATACTCATGCATGCAATTTAATTTTCATGCATTCAACTAAATAAAGATTCCAAGGAAGACAAGGCACGTGAAGCTGCCAAGGCTATGATGAAAGATCCATGATTGACCTTTCATGGAGAAGAGGATATTCATAAATTCTTAAATGCATTCACATGAATTTCCCTCCATAAAAAAAGGATCTCGCATTTAATAAAGACAAATTGATACTTGTGCCATATCTTTGACCCGCAGATTCAAAATTTTGATGCCAATGATCTCGAGCATTCAAACACTCGATCTTCATGTTAGATACATGAACTTAAACACGTACCCTCTTCCAATAAATGGAGGAGTACCTTGACTCATTATGTTTCTTTAAACATTGAGAAAAATATCTCGTTCTCGAAAGAATAGAGCACCGTGAAGAGAATTTTTTTTGGTAGCTCTGCTATGCGAAGGATAAGAGGATCCCGTAGGAGTTCACCAAGTGTTATGCACTCTTAAACCTTCCATTAGAAGAATAAGAACATCCACACCCTTTGTGTGAAGGAAAAACCATGAACACGTGACTGGTTTTTTTAAACCCTTGTCGTGCTTTGTGGAGGAGATTCGATAGGCTACACAACTGGTGTTATGAAACTTTTAATACCTTTGCAAATGCAGAACCAAGAACCACTTTTGGTTCTGTAAAGGAGATCCCTGCACATCTTTTTCACGATGAAGAAGATCTCGTGCGCTATCTGGTTTGTACGAAGAATTAGAATAACCTTCTATTAAAACATATATATCTATATATATATCTATATATATTCTGTTTTGTGGCTGTAGGATTCGGGTCTTGTGACGGTCACACCCTTTGTGTGAGAATAAGAAAAGGACAATGTATACATACACTTCCCTAGGAGAATAAGAAGAGACCTGAGGCACTTTTTGGTGGAAGTAGAATGCATGCATGATACACATGCAAACCATATGTATTAATTGAGACACCCATGTGTGAATGAACAAATTCACACCTCAAATAAACACCTTCAGGTTTGAAAATGAACACAAATCAAAGAATGATTGTGTGTGCACATTTGAAGGAGAATGAAAAAAGAATTTTTCATGCATGCATGCACATGCACATGTAAAGACACTTAAAGAAAGAACCAATTTATGTGTGCATATTGAGAGAAGAAGAGAAGATAGTGCATGATAAAAAGAAATAGACCCATGCATGCAATCATACATGAACACATGCATGAGTATCTATTCAGATGATGCAAAGTGATCTAATCTTCAGTACTTGAATAATCACATAAGTGTATGTGATTATTTATAAGTAAATAAGAAAAAGTTTTAGTGGATTCTTAGATTTCACTAAAGAAAACAAATTTGATATACCCATACAATCCATGCATGAAGTGAATGAGTACTGAGTCTGAATCCAGAATGAATTGAAGAAGATCTTGTATCTGAGTGATTAATAATTGAGAATCCAAGAAGAGAGATAGTGATAATATTGTGTAAGATCATTATTTTATATTATATTCATGAAGAAGTTGTGTGCACCATTGGCACACATATCTGTGAGGCTAGGTCTTCATAAGATAAAGATAGAATTTCCTGAGAAATGTTGGGACTGAGATCTAATCAACTCAGGTGATCAGAAATATTGAGCAAGGTTAATAGACCATATCAAAGGTTGTTGAAGATATATGAATAGATTCACGGGCAAGTGTGATTTAGCAAGCCTATGTGAATAGATCAAAAGATCATCTACAGTGAATCAAAGAAGAACTTGAAGAATGAAGTTTCTCATGTGAGTCAAGAGCTAGAAGAACCCTATGAGATTCAGGGATGAGAAGAAGACTTCAATGATACTTTGGAGAAATCCAGTGGGAATCTGGTAACAATGTGTGAAGCTGTATAAAGAACCTTATGCGGGACTCAGGAGAGATATACTGTGACTCTGTATCGACCATTGTAATTACTAACCAAATTATAGGGGATAATCTGTTTATAGGAGAATAACCAACACAACAAGGAGTAGGTCTTTGAACTAAACCTTTTAATTCTATATGCTCAGTGCCTTTACATTTACAGCATCATTTGAGGTAAGGCCGAGGGACACAAGAAGAGTGGATCGAGGATTTAACCATCCATAGAGTTTTAATTGGAAAAAATCAATTTGTAAAAAGATTCAAAGGGATCACTAATTCAATCACTCTCCCTCTCAGTGATTCACACTGATCTGGGAACTTCTATTGGTATCAGAGGCAGGTTACCTCTAAAATATAAAAGGGAGTCTTTATAAAGTGAAGATTTGAGGAGATTAGTGAACAACCTCAAATGGAGAAATCTTCCAAGACTCAAAAGAACAGAAAGAAGAAACAGGCAAGGATGATGAATAAGAAGCTTACTAATACTAGGGAGACACCTTCTACTGAAGGTAATCTGAAAGGTACAAAAAGTGATAATACTTATTATTCTTCTGATGATGTCTACTCAAGCTTTGATCTTGATAGATCAATTAGTGATCTTCAGACTGAACTAACAGATCATTTGAAGAAAGTCCCTAGATATGTGGCATGACACAATACTACAAGCATTAGTTCTCTTCAAGATAAAAAATTATAGCTAGAAGAATAAGCTAATGCCATGGAAGAAGCATTGGCTAAATGGGTTGGCATATCCAACACTCTCAAAAAACTAGTGAATGCAAAGGAAGATACAATTTCTCTTTGCAAAGAAAGATATGCTCAAGTTACTGAAGAATTGTAGGGAAGTTTTTTTTAGAAATAATTCTTTGAGATTGTGTTTTTAGAATATTTCTAGGAATTTGAAAAGTTTCATAATGTTTCTATGATTATTAAAGCTTCTCAACTAGAAAAAAAATCCAACTAGCTAAAGTATCTTGACATGTATTTGCAACAATTAATAAATGTGCATGAAGAAAAAAGAACAATGCTGAAGGAGAATTTGGAAGGTAATCTATGATCAGTTGGGGATGATAAGAAATCTATCAGCATGAAGTGTTTGTAGCTGGAATTGAAATTGAAGAATCAATAATCACTCCAAGATGGAACTTCTCAAACAACTAAAAGAAGAGATCCTTCCACTAACGTTAGAATTGAGGAAAATTATTCTAAGTGGAATATCAAATCATCCTCTAATCCAGTAGAAACATCCTCCAAGAATAAGGTATCCCATAACCCAGTTATTTATATTTCTACTAATTCAGTTTCATCAGCAAGTACAAGCACAAAACCAAATGTAGGAAAGATATATATTGATAAAAATTATGATACATCCATCAAAACAACAAGGGTGGACACTGGAATGATTAAGAATTTAAACTCCCTAAAGGATACTCCAATTAAAGAAAGACTATTCAAAAAACAATCACTAAATCTAGCCATACTGATACTACAAGTTAAAGAAGGAGATTTGTTGGCTATTGTTGGTGTTGTTGGATGTTTGGGAATCTGGACACTGATTAATGGAATAATATGAAATTATATTAAAAATATTTAAGGCCTGCATTCAGGGAAAGTATATGTGAATAAATGGAGCAGCATTCAAAGCAAATGCAGAATGAACAGATGAAAAAGAATTTTTATATTAAGAGCATATTTGAATATCTTGAAGACTTCAGTGATAGTTGAAACATAATTGGTCATAGTTATGATGAGTATTGGTTTAGTCCTACCATGCCTCAGGAATTTGATAAGAAACATAGACCACAATAAAAGAATGAGAAAGAAAAAGGAGTTTAAAATTCATCCATTGGGATTATGCAATACAATGAATTCAAGAAACTAGTGAAAGAACTTTTTCCCAAGAATAAATTTAATCTGGATTCCAAGAATGTCATCTTAGCCAAGAAAATATGTTTCTAATATAGAAGGAATGGTCATACCATGGATCACTACAAACAAGCCATGTAAATGAATGGAAGAAATCTAAAAATAAAATGAGAATCAATCTAGAAGAAAATGGGATTGACTGAATACATTCTTGGAGATAATATTAATAAGTTTCCTAAGAAGGGTATATTAAACAAAATGAAGAATCCATGTGGAATCTCCAAATAATAAAATTTTATGAAAGAGTGTTTTTTTATCTAGCCTAATAATTTTCAAATTTCTAGAGAACAGTAAAGAGATAAAGTTGAAATACTAGCTAAATCTAAGGTAAATGGAAAATAGGTCATCCCATATAAAGGAGAAATAAAATTTCATGAGAGTTTGTCAACACACGATAACCAAAGTGTCTCACAACTACTATGTGGAATGTGCAAGAAGGCTAGACATCATGAATACCAATGTTTAACTATTTTACAAGGCCAACTGGAGAAACTTTAACAACATTCACCAAAAGACACTTCACTATTGTCAGAAGTAATGAAAAACAATCCAAACAAGTTGAAGGTTAATGGATCTAAAGAATCCACGCTGATAATAAAAAATAAAAATTTCAAATGGATATAAGACACCAAAATGAAGATTATTAGACACTTTATAGCTACAAGGAAATGAGTTCTTAGGTTGAGAGAAAATTATTTTCCGTAGTGATTCAATTAAGAATCTCACAAGTGTTCCATCTTATTCCTGTAAACTTTTTTTATAAATATGTGATTACATTGCGGGGAATTGAAGATTAAGTTCATTCTTAAAATGACAGAAAAATGATAAAAGAGGAGAACTACAAGTTGAACTCATTATTAATGATTTGGTAATTACTTGAAGTTATCCACAGTGTATGATTATCAACTTTCATATCTTCAAGCTTATCTGATGATATTATCCACCATGTAAATTCAAAGGGAGTGCACACCTTGAGGGGGATAAAATATAAATGAGATGATATCAAGGATTATTTCATGAAAAGTCTTGAAATTCATTTCATCTCAAGAAGTTGAAACTGAGGTTTTAATATTTCATTGATAAATATGATTATCTTCAATCCCCTAGTCAAGAATTGAACCATTCTGAGCATGATTTCACATGTATGGTTTTTTATGGATAGCATTGAAAACCTTGGTCATATCTCTCTTGTTTTCTACACTAGGTTATCCCACATAGACTTAGAGTTGATTTAATAAAGTATATTTGCTAATTTAACCATGTGACATCATCCTTCACTTAGAAACATTCCAAAAGATATTATTCAAAGGGAGGGAGACATGTTTCTAAAGAGACCCCAATAACAACTTTTCATTTGGTTTCCAAGATGAAGGAGAAATTTTTGGCACACATATTTACCCATTCAAAGTGTACTTAAGTGATATTTACAACAAAATATGAAGAGAGGGATTTAAGTGCCTAAGAGTTGAATTTGTTGCCAATATGGATCTAAGTAGAGTAGCATTTTTTGTCAATGAGATATCAATATGTGAATGAAAGGTATTGTGGAAGAAGTTAGTTAATCCTTTGAGAATTGTTTTTTATTCAATGCAATGAATTCTACATTTGATCAATTCTCCAAGAGGATAAAATCAGTCAATTTTCTGTGATGATCCTCAAAGAAGAAGACATGTGTTTTATAGAAAACACATCACTCATTAAAATAGTGAATGCCATACATTATGTCTTAATGCATGAAGAATTAATTCATCATCCTATATTGGATTAAAAGAACATTAAAGATCTTAGATTTTTCATTCTCAAAATAAAAGACAGATGATGTGTGAAGATGAAGAATAAAAGAAGAAGTGCTTAGTGTCGAAGCTACTAAGTAAATTTCACATGCATGGGAATGGCTTCTGAAGGTGGAAATGTATCCCATTTCATGTTATCATTTATGATAAACTTTTTGTATAGTCATTTTCTAAAAAATAATCCATGCATGGAGGCCATCCAAGGACCCCACATTAAGCCCTTGCAGGACCTGAGGGTCAACTACGTTTGAAAGAAGCCCTCGAGGCCAGCCCCGCTTGAGGAATTTGTGTGCGGTCCATGTGTAAGCCTGCATAGCACGCACGATTATCAACACATGCGCCCATTTGGATGCATATTGGGTGCTAGGTATGCTCCCAAAGGAGCATTTTGGTCACTAAGATCATGCATGTAGGGTGAACACAGAATGAGGAGGTACTATGGAGGGAGAGGGGATTAGTCTGAGTAGAGTTTGTGGCGACTTATTATTTAAATAAGTCACACATGTGTTCCCATTTATATGTGGGACAACATTTTAAAAACATGAATGTGATCATGTTCATCCATCAGATCTCACATGAGATTACGATCCAACTCTTCATTCTGCGTCCTAAGATCTAATCACCTCCATCTGAGATTAATCCATGGTGATCCAATGGACTAGGAGAGGAACCAAGGTTATCTTCAACCTCTATACATCATGCAAAGCTCCCGTGCCACACACAAACTAGTGATGAATCTGGGAATCTTTATCAACACTCGGGCCACCAAAGAACCTCTAGTCAAACCCCTAGAGATCGTATGGACATGATAATACTCATGCATGAAATTTAATTTTCCTACATGCGACTAAATAAAGATTCCAAGGAATCTGAGGAATTAGAAAGCGGCCGAGGCTATAAAAAAAGCTCCATGATAGAGCTTGCATGGACAAGAGGATATGCATGAATTCTTAAATACATTCACATGAAGTTTCCTCCATAAAATAAGGATCCAATGTTTAATGTAAACAAATCGAGACTTGGGGAATATCATTGACCCAAGAATTATAAATTTTAAAGCTAATGATCTCGAGAAATCAAACCCAAGATCTTCATGTTAGATACATAGACTTGAACGTGTATCCTATACCTATAAAAGGAGGAGTCCCTCGACTCATTATGTTGCTGGAAACATTGAGAAAAATATCTTGTTCTCAAAAGAACAATGCACCATAGAGATAAGGATTCCACGTACCTCTACTATGCGAAGGAGAAGAGGTTCTCCTAGGAGTTCAAAAAGTGCTATGAATTCGTGAACCTTCATTGAGAAGAAAAATAACATCTACACCCTTTGTGCGAAGTAAAACCCATGAACATGCAACTGGTTTTTCTAAACCATCGTTGTGCTTTGTGGAAGATATCCTGCAGGCTACACAACCCTGTTGTAACATTCCTAAGACATAACCAAGAACCACTTCTGGTTCTATAAAGGAGATCCATGTGAAACTATTGCGTAAAGAAGAAGATCACGTGTGATCTCTGGTTTTCATGAATAAGAAGAACCTTCTATCAATATATATATATATATATATATGTGTATATATATATATATATTTTGTTTTGGGATTGCAGTATTCTGGTCTTGTAAAGATCACACCCTTTGCATGAGAATATGAAAAGTACAGTGTATACATAAACTTCCCAAGGAGAGTAAGAAGGGACCCTAGGCATATTATGGAGGAAGTAGAATTCATGAATGATACACATGAAAACCATATGTATGAATTGAGACACCCAAGTTTGCAAGAACAAATTCAAACCTTAAATAAACCCATTTGGGTTTGTAAATGAACACAAATCAAATAAGTATTGTGTGTGAACATTTGAAGGAGAAAGAAAAAAATAATTGTGCATGCATGCATGCACATGCACACGTAAATATGCTAAAAGAAATAATCAAAAGTGTGTGTGCATATTGAGAGAGTAAGAGAAGTTAGTTCATGATAAAAAGAAAGAGACCCATGCATGGAATCATGCATGAACACATGCATGAGTATCAATTCAGATGAAACAAAGTGAGTTGATCTTCAATGTTTGAATAACCACATAAGTGTATGTGATTGTTTCCAAGTAAACAATAAGAATTTTTAGTGAATTATGCTATTTCACTAGAGAGGAAAAATTTGAGATACCCATGAAATCCATGCATGAAGTGAATGAGCACTAAGACTAATGTCGGACTGAATTAAATAAGCTCATGTATCTGAGTAATCAATAATTGAGAATCTAATAATAGATATAGTGTTGATATTGTGCAAGATCATTCTTGCATATTATATTATGGAAGAAGTTGTGTGCACCATTCACACACATCTCAGTGAGGCCAGGTCTTCATCAGAAGAAGATAGAATTTCATGAGCATTATTAAGACCAAGAACTGATCAACTCAAGTGATCAGAAATATTGATCAAGGCCAACAGACCTTATCAAAGGTTGTTGAACACCCTTGAACAGATTCACAAGAATGTGTGATTCAGCAAGCCTATGTGAATAGATCAAAATATCATCTATAGTGAATCAATGAAGAACTTAAAGAATGAAGTTTCTCATGTGACTCGAGAGCTAGAAGAACTCTGTGAGATTCAAGGGGGAGAAAAAGACTTCAGTGAGACTATGGAGCAGGCCAGTGAGACTGGTAACACTGTGTGATGTAGTATAAAGAACATCCTTTAAGACTCCAAAGAGATACAGTGTGATTCTATATCAACCATTGTAATTACTAACCAAATTATAGTGAAGAATCTATATCGGGGAGAATAACCAACATAGCAAGGAGTAGGTCTTTGAACCGAACATTGAATATTCTTTTGTTCAGTGCCTTTACATTTACAATATCCTTCGAGGTAAGGTGGAGAGACACAAGAAGAGTATATCAAGGCTTTTACCAACAATAAAGGTTTAATTGAAAAGAATCAATTTGTAAAAAAAATTCAAAGGGATCACAGATTCACCCATCCTCCTCTCAGTGATTCACACTGATCTGGGCACTTCAAATATCATGTAAAAAAATATATCGATATCATAAATCATTAATATGTGTTAATCGTATTTGATGAATATTAATGCAAATTTAACATTATAGATTAACATTATAATTATCCTCCATTTAATAATATCATTATTACTAATTTTTTAAATGATGGAAATCTTCATTGAATTTTTGGGTGGTTGAATATTACATGTTTTGCAACAAATAAATTAGTAATTTTTTATAATAATATCACTAATACTTGGGATGATATAGGAATATCCACTTTTCTTATATAAAGGTGAATGTTTCCTTGAGAAGGGTTTATGAGATTCTTGGGAATTCCTCCTACCGATTCTCCCTCTCTCTCTCACTCTATAATATCTCTTTATCATTCTATTTTCCATGAGGAGAATTAGCATATTTTCAGATAAAAGATAATCAACCTCAACAATTATGTGATTTAAACCATCTTGTATATACATCATGAAAGAAAGAACCTAGTGGTCAATTATAAGGGATTTCATCAATAATATTACTGAATGATGATTCTAAGGCCACCACTAGTTTAAGGTACGAGTTTATCATTTCTATACATGGATTTAGTTTTAATAGTTTGGTGATATTTTTTTAAGTTCTCTAATGATTTATAATATATTGAAAAGGTGTTATTTGATCCTTATTAATCCAATATTTTCTATGATTTGTGATTCATGAGATCATGTCAAAAAAAATTATATTTGGTATCATCTTGTATGTTAATAAAATGACAAAGAGTTTATACTTTGGCTTGCATTGATAAAAATGACATCATAATTTGTGATTGGATAACAAAATATGATATGTGATATAAAAGTGTGTGACTCAATGTAACCTTTTAGTTTCCAACATATCATAATGCCTGATATGGGTTGTAATATCTGCCAATGACATTATATTACACCCAAAAAGAGAGCTCCTCGAATAACTTAGGTGATATAAAACTTATCATCACCATTGATTTATATCTTAATGATATGATATGGAGATATCATAAAATGTGATTGATAATTTTGAATTATCTATTATTGGTGTTTGTATTCTTATTATAGGAAATAATAATTATATCAGGGATTATGATATGTTTATATTGTTAAATGTGACTAAAATATAAATTTTAATTTATCTAAATTTTAATTACTAACTAATTTATAAAATAAATTTTATGTCTATGTATTATAGAAAAATAGCATTAAGATATTTATTTAACTAAATTTTATTTTGAAAACTAATTGATTATAATTGTTTTATAAATAAAATTCAATTGTTTTTTAATATTTAAAAAATAAATATCTGTTTGATAAAATTTTAAAAAAGTCATTATGTTGAGCCCTCTATTTCTATAATAAACCTAAGGGGTTGTTAAATTGAATCAGAAATGATTTACTAGTGGTGGATTGTTTTTAAAGTATAATTTACGTAGTCAAAAATTAAGTGTTTATACATTATAAAATAATGTAAAATATAAGGGTATTTACATTTTTTATGAATATTTAATACATTTTTATATATAATGTTTATATAAATAAAATATTATATGATTAATGTAAACAATTAAAAAAAGGAGTATTTGTATGTTTGATTAAAAGATTTAAATAAATTAAACTATAAAATTAATAACTTAGTTAAATTGTATACAAGAATTTTGATTTGATTATTATTTAATAATAATTTTTTTCATAAAATATCTCATAATTGAAATATATTGTGCTCTTTTGAAATCTGTGTAAACTATTAATATGAAATGTTCACATAATATATTAGTTAATTTATAATGATTTTTTTGATAAAATTTTAATTTGATTATAATTTTATGTTAATGAATAATTCATAGAAGATAGTTTTTTTAATATATGGATTTCTAAATTTATTAGTTTTTTTCCTGATTTTTTATAAACAAACATATTATATTATTCATAGTTTTATAAAGAGTTAAACATATTCTCTAAATTTACATGAATGCATTTAACTCATTTCATTCTATTTATGAAAATTGGTCATTTTTCTTTTACTTTGACTCTAGATTATTCACGAGTTGTGCAATGAGTTACACATTAATATGGTATGAATGTATTGATTTGGTGAAAGGAATAATAATTCAAAACTAAATCATTGAAGGAATTTTGATATGCAAAGGGAATAGTTTAGATTAGATGGTGAGACTATATACCATTTAAGAAATACTAGGTGTCAGATTACAATAATAGAAAACACTTTTCAAGAACATTATCATCCAAACATGTCATTTATATGAAATTATGGTTCCTATAGATTATATTATATATTTTAAGAATGGTTTTAGTTTACTCTAAGATTTTTTTCAAATTTTTATCACTTTATTTATTCTCTACTAACATACAAAACCCCATTGGATGGATATGAGAGGAATTGTGTTTAGTTTACCCATATGATTGATTAAATAAAGAGTTTTCCATTCAAAAATATTACAATCATATATGATATTATTTGTTTCATGGTTAATCAAAATAGTTATTTGGTGATAGGAACACCAATTTGGATTTATTTATTTGTGAAATAAGGATCTTGGCCTACTAATTAATTTGATATAATTATAAAAGAGGTTATCATTTTAGTGGGAGTATATTTACCGAATGAACTAGTTAAATGAATGAAAATCATAGTTATCATTTGATAAAAGATTATAATATAGACTTAATGACATAATGATTATATCCACACATAACATTAAGATCTATCAAGGTGAATGAAAAACATTATGGATATAATTTCATAAACTAGTACCAAAACAATAAAATTGTACTTAAAAATTAAAATTCTATGTTTCATGAATAATATCCTCATTTGTATCATCCTATAGAAATTATTAAACAAGTGATTCATGATTATATGAGAAGTATAGATTATTAAACCTAGGTTTCAATGGAAAAACATAAAAATGAAATTATATGTTTTGGTCTCCATTCATGTTATCAATATGATCCAAAATTGTTGGATATTTCTAGGGTCTCTACTACTGAACTTCGACATGTTATTTGATTTTCTCAGAATATGGTGGTTCATGAAAGCTTTTCCTTCTCAGTCAGTGGTGTTTTATCAGCTATTCTTGCCATAGTGCGTAATGTATAAATAACAAGGAAGTATTTTTTGCTTTAACTTGGTTCATGATTTGTATTTACTGAACCAGATTAATGTAAAGGGAAACATCATACCTCTATAAGTAAAATTTGATGTTTTTTGGAATTAACCACTTTTTGGATTATTGAAAGTTAATTATGATGGAGCTTCTAGAGGTAATTTATGGCTCTCTAGTTATGGTGTTGTTTTTAGAAATCTTAAAGGGGGTGTCCTTGGTTGTTTTCATGGTTCTTGTGGATTTACCTCTTCACTTGAGGCTGAAATTCTTTGAATTATAATTTAGGTGGAACAAGTTGTGAATCGTGGATGGTTTAATTTATGGATGTAGATTGATTCTACTATTTTCATATCTTCCATAAGGATGGGTCTTTCTCACTTGTATTGGATGCTAACTAATCGTTAGATTAAATTTGTGGATACTATTTTTTTCCTTTAACCATATTATCACTCACATTTATATTGAATCCAATTAATTTGATGATGGTATTTAAAATAATGGTGTCAATGGAGTTGATTTTTCTTAGTATGATCAAGTTCCAGATGATCTTCTTCCTTTTTTTAAAAGGGATTGTGATAATTCTCCCATTTTTAGTCATTTGTAATATTTCTATTATTTTTAATATTAATTTGGTTTTAAAATTTCATTTGTGGTGTCTTAATTCCATTTTATTGATTCTTATTTTTTCTTCTAATATCTTGTTGATGTTGATATGTAAGGTTTTTAACATTATTGAGATCTGTATTAACTCATTGAGGCCTATTTGGTTTGTTTTATTCTTTCAGCTTCCATGGAGTGGTTTTTTTATGTTTTTTCTACATGAATGAAGTGTCCTATTTACCAATCTCTATTATCTTTTGAACTAATTTTCAAGGACTATCTACTAGAATGCATGGTTTGGTTTATGTCTTGGAATGGGCCTCTTGTGGTTATAATTTTTCGTGTCACATGCTTCCTCTTTTTTAATAGGATTCAACATTTCTATTTTTTTCTTATGCCTTTAACTATTTTCTTTTCCCATTTTTGTAAATCTCTATTTGATGTTGACTTTAATGGAGCGTCCGGTTTTTCGATAATCATTGAGAATTTATACAACTGCAATTGAAGAAGTTTCTTCTTCGATGCTGCATTTGATCACATGGGATTTCCAGATAGCCTTAATGGGGATTCCCTATGAGCACAGGCAGTGGCTGGTTAAATAAAAATTGACCCTTCATAGGGGGTCATAGGTGAGGATGAGTTCTCAAAAGTCGGCTAGTTTCTAGCTTAAAAAAGTGTATGACACCTCCTATTGTAAGTGGTTCTTAGAGAGCCAAACACTCAACCTAGAGTCACCTGCCTTGTTTTTGTTAATGGACTAGAGTGAATGGACAAGCCTTCTGATTTGGAAAGTAAGGAAGATCCTTTTTTTGACATCCAGAGCTCACCTTACTTCATTGGGTGGTTTTTGAGGCTTTTATTTTGAATTTTGGTCTTTTGATCTCCAACACCATAACACTTATATTATGATTTTTGGGAGTTCCGTGATTGTATTTTTTTCATGTATTATTTTATTTTTTTCTTTAATAAACTTCCATTAATTAATATTATTGAGAACATAAATTAAATAGATACACTATAGTTTTATTATATAGAATTTCTGCGTAATTGATTGATTCTATAATTATCATTTGAATTTTTATGACAATTTTAATGATATAAATAAAATATCCCTCATTTTCATCAATGTATTTAGGATACATGAAAATGGAATATTATTTCTGCAATATTGTGTTGTGTTGATAGAATTTAGGGGAAAATATTTACACAAGAAAATATGATTGGTTGTGTGAAGGTGATCCATTGTAATTAAAACCAAAATGTGTTTTATAGAAGTGGAATCAATGGTTACACATGATATGGAAATATATTAACTTCCAGAAGGGGTTTGATAATGTTTATGAAAATTTAATGTGTGATATTAATTTCATTGAAATTAATTATTCAATTTTAATGGGTATATGATGCCAAATATATATTATACAAATGATGAAATTTTACAGGTGATCGAAATCAATATAGTAATTGAGGATCCTTTTAATTTTTGTCCAAATAAATTGGATATATTTTCGACTAAGAATATTTCTAATGTAAAGGAATAACTCTTGATCATATTGATCTAATTACGTGTTCCATATTTTTAACCTAAATATATTATATAATAAGATACATTATTAATTTAAAAATACTGAATTTGAACATTATGAGTAGAATGTTAAAACAAATATGATTTATTATTCATAAAACACATTGAAATGATTGAAATGAAAATATGAATAAAATGTGTTATATCCCATAAAAAATCAATGACTTGTGTTAAAAGATAATGAATTGAGATTCCAAAACCCATAAGTGATACATTTCAAATAATGCTAACTTATTTTCATATAATTTCTCTAAATACATCAGATACCTTGTATGATATAGATAAAAAATTAGTTACGAAAAATATTCATAAATAATAAGGTAATTTTATTTAAATAACAAAAAATATGATTCTATTTACATGAATGATATTATAATGAAAATATATTTTATATGATTTTAGTGAAATTATAGTTTTACATTTAGAAGTTTAAAGAAACAGATAAAATATTAGACCATTCATATTGAGGTTTAATTTCACTTAATATCCAAAAATATTTTAAGTTATATCAATAAATAGAAATATAATGATACATTTATATAACATATAAATTGGAGAAAAACTTTAGTTCCTAAATATGTTTATTATTTTTTATTAGTCAAAATTTGAAAGAGTGAAATTATGTCACCAAAATGAGATAAAAAATAGTTTGAAATAAAATATCTATGAATGATGTTGATCATGGAATCATAAATAATTATAAGTAGTAACCAAAATTTTGAACAATGTAAAATTTGATTATGTGACGATAAAAGCTCTCATCAATATAATAAAATAGATTAAAATTATAAATACTATTCCTATGATTTAATATTAATCAATCATATAATCCCCGTGGATATTGGTCATAAATATAGTTCATTTAAAATGTATTATGACTTTCTTATAAAGAGATATTTTTGTAATTTCATATATATTTATTGTGTTTAAGAAAACACTACAATTTTTACAAAGAGAAGGCCTCTCTAGTGGTCTATCATAATGTGATATGATTATGCAATTGTTTATGTGTGGTATTATAGTATTATAAAAACAATTAATGAATTTGAAATGTATGATTCTATAAAAAATGTACTTTCCACTTTATGATTCTTTCATGATGAATTTATATATTAATGTCTTGTAAAATGATGAATAACTTACCAATGTATGACATTTAGATATCTCTAATTGAAGTTAATCAAGAACTATTATAGGTTCTAATGAAATTTCAATGTTAATTTGATTATAATTTTATATATATATATATATGAAATAATCTCAGGTGGCATAACAAATGTATTTTTGAAAGATGACCTAAAAATTATAGCACATGTAGTTTCATAAAGTATAAATATTCAATACTAGGGGTGCATGTTTAAAATTGGTATTTCCCTTTACCAAATGTTAGAAAAATTCCTAGATTGATAACTTGTATAAATTGATTTCTTTCATTACAAAGCCTTGATTCTTATCTAATATGATGGTGGTTTGGTATGTTGTTGAATACAAGATCTTTTAAGGCTTAACCATTATGGTATTTTTATATCATATATTGAGTATGAAATATATGGATTCAATTTAGATAAATCAATCATGTTTTTATCTATAATATGATAAAGTACATGTGATGTTGTTGTCTATATTGATGAGGGTCATGTTATGTGCTCGTCCACTTTTATGAATGAGATGTGATATATTTATCAACATGGACAATATATACCTTTAGAATCTAGAATATCTATGTAGATGTACATGATTGGAATAATCAATTTTATGTGGTTATTCAATGTGTTATACAAATGGATAATAAGATAATTCATTATTTTTAATGGTGTCTCTAGTCAAATAGGTATAGATTTACATCTTTTTTATGGATATCTTTCCAGATCTACATGATACTTGTGTATAATTACAATTTTAAAGAGCATTCTACTATATTATATTTATGTATTTATAAAATAATATTATTTCAATGATAAAAAAGTCCTAGGATTAACACATTATGGTTAACAAAATATGGATTTAGTTTTATAAAAACATCAATATTTTCACTATAATTGTCTAAATTTTATCCAAAATGAGATTGAGACATATATCCATAAGGTATTTCATCTTGTATGTTACATTATGAGATGGTCTAGTATTTCAAAATATTATTTATAAATATAATAAAAGGAGTTTTGGACTTGGTTTTTCAAGTTATTGTATATTATTAAATTCATTTTGAAATGTAACTAAAACTTTGAGTATTTAGTTCATGTGGGAGACGGGTAGAGATATTCCCAAAATCTCATCCAAATTTTATTAATTTTCATTTGTTTTCTTATAATATGATACAATGATGTCAAATTTTGTGATAAATATATCAAAAATGAATATATTGTGACATTATTGTTTATCATTGTTTATCGCATATGACTTCTTAATAGCATTTCCCTTTATATATTTTGACTTATTGTTTCTTATAGTATTAATTCCATATATACCATTTTTGACTACTTAATATCTCATGTGACTCTACTAATTTCAAAATATCGGTGGCCTCTTGATCACCTATGGTGGAGGTGGTGGACACATGTTTGAAATGAGAGGCTAGGTTGTCATATCATCGCATAATGGGTCTTATTTCCAGGTTTTATGCCCCCATCCCCCTATATAGACTACCAGTGGTGAGTAGTGGTGAGAAAAATTATTCTCTTCATAATATAAGTTGGGTGTTATATTCATGTTGGAGTAGAAAACATGATTTTAATAATTAATTATAATTTAATGTAGAAATATAAAGACAGATCAAAAATAATTTTACCTCGTTATATTTTACAAGAATACTCTAGAGAGAACATATCAATGTTATTTTGATATACCTATTAACCAATACTTCACAAGTACAATATTAAAACCTCAATAAGTGATTGATATGCCACCAAGGTCTGTTACCACTTCAACTCATCCATTGAACACATTCCTAAGGGATGCAATGATAAAATCAACATATTGGTCAATATTAAAATATATTAATTAATGATAACAAAACCAAAAGGGAAAGTGTTCTCTCGACAATTAATCAGTCATCACATATATATTTATTAGATGAAAGCATTGTATAATCTTATATAATTATTAATCATCAACTAAATTCAATATTAACATACATCACCAAAAAATACCTTATATTCAGTAACTCCATCAAAAGTTATTTTAAGATTATTGATCCCGAAATTCTCTTTTTTTCATTATTTTATGTTATACTTAAATTCTACATAGAAACACTCCATTTAATAGGATAATTTAAAAAAACTAAATTTGAATTCCAAAAAATAATTTACATGTTTCATTCATCTACTTAAAATCCTTCCCTTGAATAATAATCAATCGAATCCATTTAAATTGCTAATATTTGGATGCTTAACTAATAACATAAAATTATGACATGACCACATAACCAATTTAGATAATATTCTGTCAAATATATATATTATTTCAATGTAAATATCATTGGGGCAATGTGATATAGTTTGGCCATATCTATTTTTCAACCATAATGATGTCTTTATCCTTGATAACGTCATCATTGTGAAAATTTATGTATTTTCAGTAAAATAATATCTCTCAATTTTAAAAATTCACACCCACCACAATTAAACAATTACTCTAACCCATGGTTATTATTCCATTTCAACTAATCTATATTATGGATTTTTACTATGTAATGAGTATCTAAAAAATACTAGTGACACATAATTTTTTTGAGCACCATTTTGATGAGATCTCTATTAATATTGTTTGGACCTCAATCATAATTTTCGCATTAAAAACATTGTACTCTCTTGTGTGGTTACCAAGAATAAGTTTTAAACCATTAAATTGGAATACCACATCAATATTTCATTCAGTTTACATCTCAATTATCATCCATGATGATCTATCACCACTCCATTAAATATCAAAGGCCCTACTTGGCTATTGGGTCACTATGTCTACCAACAAAATTCATTCCTCCCTATTTTTTCCATATTTCATGGGCTTTATTAATTCCTATATAGGAACCACATTAGGCTCTCTAGTCCTTTACAACCATGTTTGACACTACATTTTTATGGTGTCCCACCATTTAAAAGCATAACATTTTTCATAATTACTTAATGAATTGTAGAGAAATCAGAATGGAATATCATTCAAGGTCAAGTGTCTTAGAAACTAGGAACACAATAAGTGGATTTCAAATGAAAAAAATAATTATTATTTAATCAATATGAAAAAAATCCCTATTTTAATTCATCTTAGGTCACCTAATTACATTTAATTTCCTCTACACATGAATCAATTGGAATGGGTTACTATATGTAACATTAATGAAAAAAATCCAAACCTGAGTCTTCAACCAGCATAAAACTTGAGTAAAAACATGAGAAAATAATCTTTTGTACATGATAAATAAGATGTAAATTTCAATTCAAAAAAAATAATCTATTCATATTTATATCACTAACATCTACCACATTGGTGTTAGGAAACATAATAACAGAGGGTTTTCAACATGGTATTGTGAAACATGGAATCTCTAGTGTTTAATTATTTAACCAATACATTAAAGTGGCATCAAGAATCACCCCTAATATTTCTTAATTAAGGAGATCCATATCAGTCATAAAAATGATTTAATTAATGATCTGATGAAAATAAAGGATGGGTTTCATATAAAATCAATGAGTACATTAGTGCTTAAAGACTTCAATATTATGTCTTATTTAATCATTAACAAATTAATTAGTATTTCCTATATGAAAATACATAATAAATAAATTATTTTTACAAATAGATTATTACACATGGATAAGAAATGGAATTGGGTATTCAAAATATATGAATATTTAAATTGTAAGAGGAAAATTTTGGAAATTAATTAGGTAGCATGACAAGTATACAATATTGATTACATAAATTGAATAATGATAAAAAAAATAATGTTTCTAATTGTTAAACTAAAATTTTTTCTATAATGGGATAACATAATTTGTATGAAAATGAATTAATTCGGTATTTAAAAGTAACCCCATAAATGATGTACTTGAATGTAAAAGGGGAATTGGAGTATTTGTAGGATAGAAATGATGATGTAGAAGATTAATATACAAGAGGTGTGAATTTTATATTTTAAAAAATTCCTTTGGAACTTTTAAATATGATAATGTATAATAATGTTAAACAAGGTAAATTCACTAGTCCTTTATGTTCTACAAACTTGCTTGATTCTGGAAATATGGTTCCAGAAATGAAACATAAGAAAAGATTAAAAAGATAAAGACTCTACCTTAAATTGAATAGAATCTAACTAATTAGAGTAAAATTATAAGAAAGTATAAGATAGTTATAATTTCCTCAATAACCTAAATTTCAGCTGAAAACATGACATAATACAAGTAACAAGTAGTAAATATTTTAACCCAAAAAGAAGGGAATCCAACAACCTTGGATAAAGGTCCATTTATTTATACATTCAAGAATGTCTATCTTACCCACACTAGGGTAATCCCTTGATACGAATATTGGAGTCTTTCTTGCTTTCCTCGCAAGCCCTAGAACTTCAAGGTAGTCGGCACATCTAACTTCCTATCCCCGGAAGCCCTCAAATGTACATAGCAACATTCAGAGTCGGACGAAGCAATTCTGAACAAGATGTTCAGTATGCACAAATCATGAAATTCTCTCTCTAGAAATCACTTTAGCAGTATATAATCTATAGAGTCATAGAACGGTTCATCAATGTTTTGAGCTCTTTTAAATGAGCTCTTATTTATATGAACATCTCCAATGGTCGGCTCCCTCCTCCAACGGTCAAATTTTTCTCTGAATCTCCAAGGGACCTGTACACGTGTCACTCAAAAAACAATTATTTATTAACATAATGTATGACACCATTTCATAACTATATCATGGATAATCAAAATATGATTTATTAAGAAAATTCATTTCTCAGAGTCTATGGAAAATAAATGTTCGGAGTTAAATCAAAAACTATTTGGTGTCTATAAAACATAAATATTCAGATTCTGTTTTTCAAAGAATTATAAACATTAATTCTATTGAATTCTAGAGTCTGAATTTCAAGAAAATTCGGAGTATGAATTCATAAGAATTCTGAGTCTGAAATCAACGAATTCGGAGTCTGAATTCATAGAATTCGAAGTCTAAATTCAAAGAAATCAGAGTCTGAATTCATAATAATTCTAAGTCTAAACTCAAAAAGTTCAGAGTCTGAATTCAGAGAATTCAGATTCTGAACTCAGAGGGTTCAGATTCTGAATTTAGGGAATTTGAATTCTGAACTCAGAAAGTATGGAGTCTCAATTCAGATAATTAGGAGTCTGAACTCAGAAAGTTTGGATTCTGAATTCAGAGAATTCAGAACCTGAATTCAGATCTAGAAAATAGAATGCTCTATAAATAAGTATTTATAAGATTACAAGGTTTTAGATATGAAACCAAAATTTAAACTTTATAAATAAAATGAGTTATATTATAACATGAATAATGAAAAAAAGATAAGGATAAATTTTTCTTGGGAAAGGGAAATTTCCCTTATGAAAGAAAAACTTGGTAGGGAGAGAATTTCCTTGAGGAAGAAAAATCATACTTATGAATTATTAATGAAAACATAGGGGAAAATAAATTTTACTTAAGATATAGTGTTTGTGATTTTTAAAATAAGAAGGAATGGAAAAGTCATAAGGAAACTTTATTGACTCAACAATATCCCCCTTTTTGGAAAGCACAAATATCCTTATGAAAAAGAATATAAGGACATAGAAAATATTTTTCTGGACTTTGAAAATAAAAATTATCTCCGTTTACACATGGGAAATGATGAATTAGACTAACTCCCCCTTAGGCTTCAAAAACACTAAGGATCTTATTCTTGATTTCCAGATTGAGACTTAGCATTTTATTGTATACAAAAATCTTCTTGGATAAGAACTCCCACTTAGATGAACTCCTTATTACTTAGAAAAATTTCTTCTTTTACTTTATATTCTTTTTTAACATGCCTTTCTCCCCCTTTGTGACTTTTAAAAATGATTAAAGGGAATTGAAAAGAAATATAGTACCTAAAATATTAGTACTAAAAAACCAAAAATAAAGAACATCTAAAAATTTCATTAGTATTGGAGGAATATGTACAACAAGGAAAATAAAAAAAAGATCAGATTTGAAAAAGAAAATTATCCTTCCTTCTCCTTCGGCATGATCTTCTTTACTATTGTTTTTAACTTCGTGAGCTCTTTGTGATCTTCCTCTTCACATTTGAGAAGCTGATCCAGATAATCTGTTTTCTTTTCTAAGGATTTGATTTTTCCTTCTTGAGCCCTAAGATATTCTGCTGAGCCCTTTAGAACTTATTCTTACTTAACTAGATTCTCTTCTATCTCAATCCTGAGATCACTTTCTCTCTTCCAACTCTGAGAAAATGAATACAACTTCCCATTTATATCTTTCACTTCTTATATCTGAGAATTCTGTTACAGGGTTATCTTTTCCTCAAAACTATATGTGAGATCCTTGATCTTCACATCTTTGGTGTCAAAAGAAACCTTGACACATTCTTGGATTTACTTAAGAATTATCATCACTTCTACTGTCTTCCTTGACCATCTTGTCATCTTTTTATATGACCTTTTATGAGTTTCATAGCTAATAAAAAAATTCTTGAAGTCTTACTCAAGTTGAACACATTTATCCATCACCATAGATACTGAATCTGATTTGTGATTTAAGGTGTGTTGAAGCATCCGGCTTCTCGATTCTATGCTTAGAAATATTGGAATAGTCCCAACATGCTTCTTCAAAGACTGGACTAAAAAATCATGCCCAATAGATGACGATTCCGAATCTGAGACTTTTCTTGGTGATGTTTCTTTTTCTAACTTAGCAGCTTTCCTCTTCGATGAACCACCAATATCTTTCTTCTTTACCATGTCCTTGCTAGGTGAATCAAGTACCACCTATTTTCACTTATCAACCTTCGGAATGACTTCCTACTGATCATAAGATTCATTTTCACTATCAGATAGTTGAATGATTTTGTCTTAATAAAATTCTTCCTTTTCAACTCCTGCATCAGCATCCTCTAGGGTGAATGAAATATTTATTGATGCTTTCTTCTTCAAACGGTTTGTCTATTTCATCTTCATCCTTCTCTTCATCCATCCTAGGAGTAGCAAGTTTTAATGATTCAGATTGAGAGGTTCGGAATGATAATTTCTCATAAGGCCTTTCCTTATCATGAAAATCCTCAACTTTCTTTATCAGATCTTCAGTATCACCACTCCCTACTTCTTCTTCTTCTTCCACTACTTTTTCATGAACTTTTTCTGATGTTACAAACTTCTTTATTGGAGTCTCTGGTAATGATTCTATCAAGAATGATTTTGGTACCAGAATATTCTCGGATGCTTTATCAACAGCCTTTAGAAGGGATTTCACTATCTCAGCCTCAGACAACTTCTTCTTTTTCTTCTTTTCTTTCCCTTGCTTCTCAATCTCTTCAGCTGTCGTTTCTTTCAAAGATTTTTCTTCAGAAGGGTCTAATACAAACTTAGGCTCCCCTTCTTTCTAGTTTTTCTTATCTTCTCTCCATTTAGCCACAACCTCATCAGGATAGGATTTTTCTTCTTTGGATTCGGTGGTGCAGATTGGGTTTCCTTAGCCACAGGGATTTTTGCCTTCTCTTCCACATCCTTCAACTTCCTCTTCCTTCCACCCTTTTTAGAGGTCTCATCCACAGCCTGTTTCTTTGAAATAGCTTCAAATTCCTCTTCAGGAAAGTCATAGAATTCTATAGATTCTATGGAAAATCCAACTTTCATTATTCTCAAAGTTTCATCACTTAACAACATAACTATTCAATTCCTCTACTTAGATCTGTAAGGAATTTTGAGGGATTATAGATATCAAACAATCTTCTTTGAAAGAATGGCTGGATAAATAATAATTTGATCCTTCATATTTCCATTATTTATGTTCTCAATCATAACCAATATATACTTAACCAATTTTATCTTCCTTAGGTTTACCAAGAAATCTAGAATGTACATATAACTTTTCTTCAAATTATCCTTGTCTCCTTTTCTCGATATGATTAATCCTTGAACCCACAATTTAAGAATTCAAAAATTTGTAGACAAGTGAAGAATCTTCAGAGTCTTTACTTCTAAGAGACCAAGGAAAGCCATGGCCTTCACCTTATCAAAACTTCCTTGAACATCAAACAGCTTATGAGAACAAAATTCATCTTCCCCTTTATAGGGAATACCAACCAAGCTTGCAGACTTGGTGTAAGAAAGTGGATATATCTTTCCATAACACTTGAATTAAAACTTACTCCTCCCTTCTTCCTTAAAGAAAATTATTGACTCATTGAATTCTATTAACATATCCAAATATATCAAATCATGAGCTTTAGTTTTGAAATGAAAACACTTTCCCACCATTCATCTTTATATTCTTAGAGATAATAGAATCATACTTTGCAAAAAAAAAACACTACGGATCAACTAACCTTTCTCGATAGATCTTCCATTCAGAGATTGGTTTGACAGTTGACATATCTTTCTGAGAGGATACTTCAGCTGACATTTAGAAGTAAGAAAGATCTGGGAAGTTCGGAATGGGCTTATGTAGAAGGTTATAGCTTTAGCATGCGATGGCTTAAGTTTAGATGTAGGACAACCTTTGAGGGGTCCTTTATATAAGAAATTGAGGTGACAGTTCAACTTCCCAGATTTATCCAATGTCTAACAAAATTCTTGGTAAGATCTGATGGTTGAGATGATAGCCATGAGTAAATTATGGGAGAATCCGATCTTTTGATATTTTTAAGAAAAATAGTCAGATTTAAGGAAAATAGAATACGAAAATTCAAAAATGAATGAAAATACCAACAAGTAAAAGATTATTAAGAAACATTGAGGAAGGAAATATACATTTGGGATTGGTAGGATGATTATTTTTAATGATGAAAATTCTTCTTGAAGAACTTTATCTTCTGAATATTTAATTACAAAAACTTTCATACATAAAATCCTGACGAAAAATCAAACTACAAATATTTTTATTTTAAAAAATAAAGAAAACTTCATTGAAAAAAAATTGAACTACAAAAATCTTCATTATGAAAAATTTATAAAATTTTTATTGTGAAAATTTAGAAAGTCTTCATTACGAAAGTTTAGAAAATCTTAATAACGAAAATTTAGAAAAAATTCATTTCGAAAATTTATAAAATATTCATTACGAAAATTTTGAAAATATTCATTATGAAAATTTATAAAATCATCATTATGAAAATTTAGAAAATCTTTATTATGAAAATTTATAAAATCTTTATTACAATAATTTAAAAAATCTCCATTACAAATACAAATTGATTACCTAATAAGAAAATGTACTCCCCCTATGAAAATGTGTTTGTTACTGTAAGGAGATGGGTTTTAACCAGAAGTTAAAAAGGATGATTACCTTATGGTTATCATTCCTAACTTCTGTTTAATGTATTAAAATCTATTGGATGGTAAAAAATTTGTGAAAATATCATCAAGTTGATCTTGTGTTCTGATAAATTGAAGAATGATATCTCCTTTCTGTTTGTGATACCTAAGAAAGTGATGCCTAATATCTAGGTGTTTTACACGAGATTGATTTGAAGGGTTTTTACTTAAGGAAATGGAACAAGTATTATCACACAAAATTTGTGTTTTGGTGAAACTCATACCATAGTTTTTGAGTGTGTGTTGCATCGACAATACTTGAGCAGAAAAACTTCCAGTTGCTACATATTCAGCTTCAGCAGTGGAAAGTGATACTGAGTGTTGCTTTTTTCATGACCAAGAAACTAATGAATTGCCTAAGAAATGAAATGTTCCCAATATACTTTTCCAATCCATTCTACATACAACAAATTCAGTATCCAAAATACATTTTAAAACAAAATCATTTTCAGAAGTGTAAAAGAGTCCTAGATCCATGGCTCCCTTTAAGTAGTGAAATATCCTTTTCACTTCCATTAAATGAGATTCTATAAGATTGGATTGATATCTTAGACATAAGCATAATGAAAACATTAAGTCTGGTTGACTAGCTGTTAAGCATAGTAAACTTCATATCATACCTCTAAATGATGTTTGATCTACTGGTTTCCTAGCTTCATCAAGTTCAGGTGAGTTTGAGGTACCAATGGGAGTGCTAATACTCTTAGTGTTTTCATATCCATACTTTTTAAGAAGATATTTAATATACTTATATTGAGATATGTAAGTTCCTTCTGGTTTTTGAGAAATTTGAAAACCTAGGAAAAATGTTAACTCACCCATCATACTCATATCAAACTCATATTTCATTAGATCCACAGAGGAATTAGTTAAATATTGCTGAGTTAAACCAAATATTATGTCATCAAAATAAATTTTAACAATAAAAACATTTTTCTTATCTTTCATTATAAAAAGTTTTGATCATAATTTCCCTTAACATAATTATTTTAAACCAAAAACCATGTAATCCTATCATACTAAGCTCGATGGGCTTACCTATGTCTATAAAAAGCTTTGGTAAGTTTGTAAACATGTTCAGGATGTTTTGAATCTTCAAAACCAGGATGTTGTTCAACAAAAACTTCCTCTTGTCAAAAACCATTCAAAAAAGAACATTTAACATCCATTTGAAAAAGATTGAAATTGAAGAATACTACAAAGGAAAATAGAATACGAATATATTCAAGTCTAGCTACTGAAGCATAGGTTTCTTCATAGTCTATTCCGTCTTGTTGATTTTAGCCTTTAGCAACCAATCTAGATTTATTTCTTATTGTGATTCCATTTTCATCACATTTGTTTCTATAGACCCATTTTACTTCAATAACATAAGTTTCCTTAGGTCTTTCAACCAAGGTCTATACATTATTCCTTTTTAATTCATTTAGCTCATATTGCATAGCTTGTATCCATTTATATTCACCTAAAGCTTTATCAGTGCTTTTTGTTTCTAATTGGGAAAGGAATGCTAGATGTTCTATTTCATTTCTTAAGGAACATCTAGTACTTACATGTTTATTTACATTAATAATGATACTATCACTAGGATGATTCTTAAGAAATAACTAATTTGTGTTTTATAAAACCTGTTCATCAAAATAGGGTAGAAAATATTCTAGGGTAAATGTTTCAGAAATACCTTATTGAACATTTTCCTTCTCATAAGAATCTTCTATCAAAGGATGATAATCAGTTTTGGAAAACACTTCCAAACAAGTAGGTTGAGGTTGTTTAAAAACAAAAGGATTAGTTTCATCAAATTTGACATGTACCGTTTATTCAACAATACATGTATTTTTATTGAAAACTCTATAAGCCTTAGAAGTTGTGGAGTAGCCTAAGAAAATTCCTTCATCAGATTTTGGTGCAAATTTTTTTAGATTATCTTTAGTATTCAGAATGAATACCTTGCAACCAAAACCTTAAATTAGGAAAGTCTAGGTTTTCTACCATTCCATAACTCATAAAGAGTTTAATTAATAAAAGGTCTAATCAAAACACGATTTATAGTATAACAAGAGGTACCTAAAGATTCAGCCAAAAAAATTTGGAAACATAATATTCACTCAACATGGTTCTTGTTATCTATCAAAGAATTATATTTCTTCATTCAACAACACCATTTTGTTGAGGTGTTCTGGGTGCTGAGAAGTTTTGAGTAATGCCTTTTCTACTACAAAAAGTTTCAAAATCATATTTTGTAATTCTCTTCCATGATAACTAGGAATGATTATCAGTGGAAGGTTTTTATCATTTTTAGCTTTGTATCTAAAAGTTTTCAAAATAATAAAATGCTTCATATTTATTTGATATAAAATAGACCTTCGTAAATATAGTGTAATCATCAACTAAGAAAAATACATAATATTTCTTCCACTGCTTCCATTTTGTGTTGGACCAAAAAGATCCATATGCGCTAACGGTAATGCATCAGTGGTTGAGACTTCACTAACTGATTTAAAACTTTATTTATGTTTCTTTCCATATTTACAAGGATCATAAACTTTTGAAGAATAAAATCTAAGCTCAGGCTTATCCTTAACTTGTCTTTTATTAGAGAGTTTGCATAGGTTCCTAAGGTTACAAAGTTTTAACATTCTATGCCACAACCAAGAAGGATATTCCATTACAACAAGGAAAGGTATATCTTGGCTTCTATGGTCTTCAATGTTTAGTGTGTATAAATTTTCTTACCTATGGGCAGAAAGAATAAACTCATCCTTGGAATTGTGTACTATGAACATTTCATTCCTAAAATTTACAGGGTAACCTTCATCACATAATTGACTTATGCTATGAGGTTGTGCATAGGACCTTTAACAAATAAAACATTTGAAATAAAAGTATTTCCAAGAAGAACAATTTTACCTATAATAATAATTTTTCCCTTAGCATTATCTTAGAAAGTTACTTTTCCTCTTTTCTTCTTTATAATATTTTTAAAGAAGTTTTTGTTACCAGTCATAAGTTGGGAACATCTTCTATCCATGTACCAAGTATTGTTGTTGGTGAATTCTTTATTTTCTTGAAAATAATAGAGTTACACTTTCAGAACCCAAACTTTTTGGGATCCGGAAAGTTCAGAAAGAAAAATCTTAGGCATCCACATTTTCTTAGAAAAATAATCTTTATGAAAACCTAAAGACTAGGTTTTTTTAAAGAAGAACTTTTTTCCCAATTTCCACGACACTGACATTTAGTGAAAAATAGAGCACTTTGAGGAACAAAATAGTTATAATTGAAAATTGGTTTTGAACTGGTATAACAAAAACCAGAACTATTCCTTTGAGGTCGGATTTTAGAATACATTTTATCAAAAATTTCTTTCCCTAAGGTAAAGTTTGAAAAACACTTCCTCAAGGAATATATTTTGGACTTTAGTCTAATAACTAAGTTCTTATCTTCAAAAACATTAGTTTTATCACTAGAGTTAAGATCGAAAAAAAATTTCAAAGAAATAAATTTTTCTATATCCTTAGAATGTTTATCCTTCTTAGAATTAACTTCCTCAAGGTTTTTTTGAAATCCTTTAAAAATCAAGGGTTTTAATATCAAGATCTTTAGAAAGATCTGATATCTCCTTATTAAGAATAAAAATTCTAGAAATTTCTTTACCAAATCATTTTATTGACTTTAGAATTTTCATTCTCCAGGAGCTTAGAAATCCTAGGAACTTCTTCATTGGTAGGTAAAGTATTATCTTAATCGGGGGAAGATTCTTCATCTGAGGATTCATAGTTTTTACTATCACTATAATTAACATTAAATGATACATTGGTTATGGATTCAGCATTGTGTACATTTTCCATTAAACAATGATTTTTAATAGGTAGCATGGAATGTAAACCAAGATTCTTCTGACCAGAAGATTCGTAATATAAGGATTCATTAGAAGAGTCTACACCACTGGCACTCCAAGTGTCATTAGCATTCAAAACTTTCTTAGCTTTAGCTTTGTAGTACTTCATTCTATTCCTCTCATAATGATTTTCCTTTATATATTTTATCTTAATCATAGGAAAATCATGCCTTATATGTCCTTCTCTTTTGTATTATTAACAAGTGACTTTAGAGTCTTTCTTATCTTTTATTTCTTTCTTATTGTATCTATACTGAAAGTATTTCTTCCCAACTATCTTGTTCGTCCTTTGAGAAAGATTTTCAAGTTGATTTTTATAATGTTCAGTTTCACTTGATTCAGATAAAGTAGTAACCTTCTTAGACTTAGATTTTTTAACTCTCTCAGGAGTCTTGGATTTCATATGATTTGAAGTAGTTATAAAAGAAACACTTATATTCTCATTCTTCTTCTTAAACTTATCAGCATATCTATTCATTATAATCTCATGTTGAAGAAGAGTTACAAAAAACTCATCAAGAGTGATCTTTGAGACTTTCTTATTCTCATATGTAGTTGTTCTCTTGGAATCCCACTCATTAAGAATTATGTATATAATCTTGTCTACAAGTGCCTCATCATCCAAACCATTTTTACCCATGGATTGTAACTTGTTGACAATAGTCATAAATCTATGATGTACCTTACATATAGGTTCTCCATAATGAAAGAAAAACCATGGTACTCAGCTCTAATCTTAGCTCTTCTAGTTTCAATAACTGCGGAAGTACCAAAATGTGTAACTTCAAACATCTTCCAAATACAATTTTCAGCTTCACAAGAAGAAATATGGCTATATATATTCCTGGTCATGGAACACAAAAAATTATTACATACCTTATAGTTAAGTTGATATTATGATTTCTCATTATTATTAAAAGTTTTGACTTTCTTATCAAAAAACATGTAATCTCTAGTAAGCCCTCGAAATTCAAGGTAGTCGGATCCTCTCTCTTCCTATCCCTGGAAGACCTCGAATGTACACAGGATCGTTCACAGTCCCACGAAGAAATTCTGAACAGGATGTTCAGTACGCACAAAGCACGAAAGTCTCTCTCTAGAAATCACTTCAGCAGAATGTAATCTCTAGATTCATAGAACAGTTCATCAAAGTTGTGAGCTCCTTCAAATGAGCTCCTATTTAAAGGCACATCTCCAACGGTCAGCTCTCTCCTCTAACGGTCATATTTTTACTTGAATCTCAGAGGGACCTGTACATGTGTCACTCAAACAATGGTTAGTTAAAACAGAATGTATGACATAGTTTCATAACTATAACAAGGATACGAAAAATATGATTGCTTAAGAAAAATTATTTTTTAGAGTCTAATGAAAATAAAATTTCGGAGTTTAATCAAAAACTATTTGGTGTGTATAATACATGAATATTCTGATTCTGTTTTTCAAAGAATTCTAAACCTGAATTCTATAGAATTCTAAAGTGTGAATTTCAAGGAAATTAGAAGTCTGAATTAATAAGAATTTGGAGTCTGGATTCATAGAAATTGGAGTCTGAATTCATAAGAATTTGGTGTCTGGATTCATATAATTAGAAGTCTTAATTCAGAGAACACGGAGTCTTAATTCATAAGAATTCGGAGTCCGAACTCAAAAAGTTTGGAGTTTGAATTCATAGAATTTAGAGTCTGAACTCAAAATGTTCAGATTTTTAATTCAGAGAATTCAGAATCTTAACTCAGAAAGTTTGGAGTCTCAATTCAAATAATTCAGAGTCTGAACATAGAAAGTTTGGATTCTGAATTTAGAGAATTTGGAACCTGAGTTCGATTCCTGAAAACAAAATTCTCTACATCTATGTATTTATAATATTTTGAGGTTTTAGATATGAAACCCAAAATTTATACTTTAGAAATAAAATGAGTTATATTATAACCTGAACAATGAAAACAATTTAAGGATAAATTTTCCTTGAGAAAGGAAAATTTCTCTTTTTAAAGAAAAACTAGATAAGGATAAAATTTCCTTGAGGATGGAAAATCTTCCTTATGAATTATTAAGAAAAATATAGGGGAAAGAAATTTTCCTTAAGATAGATTGTTAGTGATTTTCAAAACAAGAAGGAATGGAAAGGTCATAAGGAAGCCTTATTGACTCAACAGTATTCAATTGCCTTGAGAATTAAAGACATAAATATTGGACATGGAAAACATATAACCTAGGAGATTTCATATAGGGACTATATGGATTTGAAATTAGTATAATTATGTTATTAATGGATTTAGAGTTGATAGTAATGGGTTTATTGGTGGAAATATATTGTAAAATAGTGTTTATTTCTTAATAATTTATAAATTTAGGTCTTAGAATTATGGCACGCAGAAAATTCAAAAAAAAATGGTTTAAACATGCATTTTTCTTATATGGTAATAAATTTGAGTCATATTTTATTATATTTTAATCCATTACATATATGAACAATTTTTAGTATTAATTTCTACAATGAAATGTTAGTTTTCCACCAAATATTGTTTTTAAAATCATAATTTTTATTGTTTTCTTTGGAAATCCATTTATAGTATTAGAAATTTAATTAAATTCATCATATTATATAATAATAATAAAAATATAATATTTTTTCATTCTGTTTAATTAATTAATAAAGAGTTATGATTATATATATATATATATATATATGAAGGCACACAACATACATAAAAAAAAGAAAACTATGTCATTACTATTAATAAAAAGGGTTTTTAGCAAAATTAAAAAAATTACTATAGCCAAAATTTTAAATTATTATTATAAATATAATGATTATTTGGTAAAAATAATTATCTATATATATATTATTTTAGTTGTTATACAGAAAATTCTAATTTATGATAAAATAATAGTTTCCAAAGCATATTCATCTTTATGACACTTGTAAGAAATACATATTACATTATTAAATTATAATAAAAATTACATTTAAATAAATAATTTTAAAAAATACTATTTAGTAAAGAAATGTTTTGTTTTTAATACCTGATTTTTTAATAAAAGGGTTATCATTTTCTTAAAATACAATTATATTTAATTTTAACCAAAATTATTTTATTAAATTCCTCTTAAATTCATGATTATTTTATTATATAATATGACACATAAAATGAGATTCATGTAATAACATTTTAATTTAAAAAATATGTTATTGTATCATGAATATTTTGAATATATAACTCTTTATTACACCAAAATACACCTAAAGGTTAAGGTGTGTGATGGTGGTAGTTTAATGGGGTGGATCATCTAACATTTACATAGTTGTTATTTACATTAATTTAATTTTCACCAATATGAGACTTCATTTTTGCATCGTGTTTTAAAGATCTACTTGGGATTGGTCAAGGGTTCACCCTAGTGACCTACCACCCACTCATGTTCTTCCAAATCATCTTCAAAATTCATGAATCTACTCGTTAAGTCCATCACTTATCCATATTACAATAATAATCATTATTCATTTCCCTTTATAAATACTATTTGTAATAGTACCATAATTACCAATGGTTATAGTTTGTAACAGTCATATTTACCAATGTTGATGTAATGATAATGTAATCGCCATATCCTAATGGTATCATTTCATATTAAATACTATATATTTACCACTAAACATCAATATTTACTACTTCATTATGAAATAATTTTTATAATTATTTGGATAATGACTATTATATTAAAAACATTCCTTTTTTTATTTAACTATTTTCATGGAAGGTATAACAATCCTTGAAAGGATTGTACCTAAGGTGTAAAACATTTTATTGTAACTATTTTTTAGTTTTTATAGCTTTGTCTTATTCTTGGCTATAGTAATCTATATTTTTACCTTAAATATATTATTAATTTGAAAAATGATATTTTATTAATTCTAGAAAGAATGTTCTGGATGTTATATTTTCATATGCATAGAAAATATTGTTTTTGAAATTGAATCATGCCTCAAAATAGATGGGGGTAATTTTTCTTCATCTTCCATTCTATTTACCATGATTATTCTTCAAATATGGGATTTATCAATAGGAAATTCACAACTCATGTTATATTAGCCCTGAATAATTTTTCTCTTCAGTCAATAATTAATATTTATTTCTATTAATAAGAAAATTCAAGTTCAAATTATACTCAATTAATATCTAATGTTACTAACTAGATAGAAAAATACCTTCCCCTTACGGAAATTTGAAAGACATTAGGGAAATTAGAATTAGTTTTTGGTCATGCTAGTCAATATGTAACTACTCCAATGCGATCCAAAATCTCATATGGTCTAATGTACCTAAGAATTAGTTTTTATTGTTTACAAATATTATAAAACCTTTCTATAGTAATATCTTGAGGAAACCATTATCCAATGAATAAAATTAGATCTCTTCTCATCGGTATTCAAAAAAACATTTTTATCAAACCTAAGAATCCTTGATTTGTTTCTGAATAAAAGGCATATTTTCTATGGTGTCCCTCATAATTTTTGGTCCCAATAGTTTCACATCACCATTTTCAACTAAACTTGTCATATCTTTAATCATTTTAGGTATAGTTATTTAAAATGTTTGATGTTAATGATCGAGTAAAAATCACAGTTAAATGAAAATACATCAATTAGAAGACAGTAATCCCCACTCCCATGAAACTTATTTTATCTAGCCCATAACTAGTCTTACAATGTTGGATTATACCTCTAATACTACCAATTTATTTGAAGATGACTTGTTGTAAACTAGTTTACCTCTTCATTCGTAACCTTTAAAAAAACCCTTGAGAACATAGAACAAAATCAAGGATCCCAATATGAAAAAATTGAATGTGGTACTCCATAGAGTCTCACAATTCATGAATATAGATATGAGCTAGAAGATCTGAGGAGAAATTGTATCTAATAGAAATGAATGGAAAGACTTTGTCAATTTATTGATGGTTACCCATTTCGTATTTTTCCCTTCAAAGTTATAAGAAGGATAGTGAAAAATTTTATAATTATTTTTTCCCACATTCATATAGGTATGGGTAATGGTTGTAATACCCCTTTGGAAATATATATCTCTTACTTCAATTTTTGACATGCTAGGCACTGAATTGTGTAATCAGAGATGTATGTGTTAATATTATCCTAAAAAATGATCACAAAGGTCCCTATTCATATAATTAATTTTGAATTTATATATATTAATGATCTATTAGCATCATCCAGCAACACTATCTTTATCTCTACAACAGATGTAATTCTGGATAGGAATTTAATTCGGGAAAATTAATATTTTACACAACCTCTATATTATTTTTCATCAAAGGAGTATATCATAAATATTTATTTATTAATTCTTGTAATTATGGTTGAGAAATAATTTTGTATAGGATTATTTATTTCACATACCATATGATTCAAATTTTAAATCTTACATGGATCTTATAAAATGGATCTACTTCAATCATCAACATTGAACGAACACATAAATCATTCCAACCCAATGCATATGCGACTTTATTTTTTTTTACTTTATGATAATGAGTTGAACAATCATATTCTATATGAATCTCTAAACATATTATTTGTCTCAGGTTTAGTTATTTTATATAGAACATATACCACTTTCTTTGATGGTTTTTTTATATCTCACTTTCTATCATAATTATTGGGTCTTTATATATTCAGAGAAAAAAATTTACGCAACTAACTCCAGATCATGGGTAGGGTAATTATATTCATTATGATTCAATTATTATGATTCATGTGATATAAAATTGAAAAATTCTATAAAAACACATCTAATGTGTTTAAGATATTTATAAATGTAGATAAGAAAACCTTCTTATTCCACATGTAGAGTTAGTACAGGTGAACTAAATAACCTCCCCTATAGGTCATGGAAGCTTTATTATCACTTCTTCATCCAGATAAAAATTTCCACATTTCATGTTAAAATTGAAATTGGAATATATATGTTTGAAAAAATTTCATAGACCATATATAGTATCCTTATAGACCATGGAAACTATGACTAGTAGTTATAGTTACAGGGCATGTAAAATTGCCCAAGGAGTTTTTATTTATTGGATCCATAGTGATTTATTCACTAGTCATGATGTTTCCCAAGAATAAAAATTATTCTAACCAAGACTCTCATTTTTTGAGTTTATTAAAAGTATTCTTTTTCTTTGAATAATGATCTCTGGATCACATATGATTATTCCCTATATTATTTTTGGAATATATCATAATATCATTAATAATGACCACCATAAAATTATTTAGAGTGTCACTATAGACACTATTCATCAAATTCAATAATAGATCTAGATAATTTATCAATCTAATGGGAATAATAAATAACTAAAAATTAAAATAACATTTTCTTAATAAATTATTTTGGATATCTTGATTATTCACCTTCAACTAATGATACCCCAATTAGAGTTCAATAATAGAGAATAATTGAGCCCCATGCAGCTGGTAAAAAAATTTAGACAATGGATGTTCATATTTCTACTTCCCTATGTTCAAATTATTTTCACTATAATAATTGTATAACCACATTTATCTATCATTACATTTCACAAAGATAACATCTTCTTCCCAAAGATACGCACTTTGATGAATAAAACCTTTTTCCATGTGGTATTATAGTAGCTTCTTTAATTTATCTGACTCCACATATTCTATTCTACATGGGAACATTTATATTTACTTATATCCAAGTTTGACTTCAATTGATAATACTATGTCTTTTTCTAGGGTAGGTTTGGGTATCCATTCATGAAATACATCTATTAATTCCAAAACAATGAGTGCATTTCTAATCATTAGACATTCTCTTTATTCTATATTTTCACCAATAATTTAAAAAATATTTCAATAGGAGCTGGTTTTGGGAAAAAAATAGATTTTATATATCACTTTTAAACAAGTCTATGGGTTTTACTTTAATTTTAATAGAAATATTTTTGCTTTTATAGTTGATCTTGGTGTTATAAAATAACAATCCAAATAAATTATGATGTCAAATTCCATAATTAATATGTCCCACCAGGTTTCCTAGGAAAATTTACTCACCATAGTAAATAAGTTAATTATTTTATATATTTTATGCATGAATAGTTATCCTATTACTTAAAAATGAAAAAACATACACTTTATGTTTAGTTTACATTATTTTATTTGAAAAATTGAAAAGAATAAATTAATTCTTATATTTAGATTCAGAAAATGTAAAATCAATATTCGACTCTACGGTGAGTGTTAATGACAAAACATCATTTGGTTTATAAAATTTAGTTATTTGGATTTAAAAATCAATTCCCAGATTCTTTGGACTTTTTGGGGTTGATGTATGATTCCCATAATTGCCTTCTGAATTCGATTTTTTTTACAAAAAATCTATGCTCCCAACACATGAAACATCACATGGTCAGATGTTCTTATATCATCTTCACTTTTTCATTTAAATTAAAATGTTGAATATTAATGTATATATATATATATATATGAGATATTTTCACACTTAATGGACATATATTTCACACTAGTAGAACTTTCCATATCCTTGATTGAAATTCTTAAAATTTTTCTTCATAGATTTTTTTCACATTGTATGCACTACTGGAAAACTAACCTTTACCAACGGTTTGGAACCGTTGGTATAGGCCTCTAAACCGTTGGTATAGCCTATACCAACGGTTTTAAGAACCGTAGCCAAGTAAGCCGTTGGGATAGGTCTATACCAACGGTTTTCCAAAAACCGTTGGTATAGACCTATACCAATGGTTTCCAAAACCGTTGTTATAGGTAATAAGAAATCTATACCAACGGTAATGGAACCGTTGGTATATAAATTCCAAAAATAAAACATCCGCTGGGATTTGATCCCAGGACCCCTCGTTTATAATCGAACGACTTAACCACTAAGCTAACATCACTTTTGTAAATATAATTTTATAAATATATATAAGTATTATCATAATTATTTAAAAATTTTATTTATATAATGTTCTCGGTTACTAGATCTGGAAAAAATTAAAGAACCTACCCCAACGGTTTTCAAAACCGTTGGGAAAGGCCTTTCCCAACGGTTTTCAAAACCGTTGGGGTAGGTTCTGGTGGGTTGTTTATTTAGTAGGCCGAAGGTTGAAAATGTGGGTGCCCTTTCCCAACGGTTCTCCCAAACCGTTGGGAAAGGGGGGGTCTTTCCCAACGGTTTGGGAGAACCGTTGGGAAAGGGTTGTTTTGAGGCCCCTTTCCCAACGGTTCTCCCAAACCGTTGGGAAAGACCCCCCCTTTCCCAACGGTTTGGGAGAACCGTTGGGAAAGGGTTGTTTTGAGGCCTCTTTCCCAACGGTTCTCCCAAACCGTTGGGAAAGACCCCCCTTTCCCCACGGTTTGGGAGAACCGTTGGGAAAGGGTGTATATAAGTGTTGGGAAAGACCCGATTTCCAGTAGTGATGCTATAATTTCATCACATCCGGATTCTTTCAAAAAAATCTACATACTTATCTTCTTATAATTATATTAATGATTCCGTTAGGAATCAATAAGCTCCAACTCAACATACATTTAACATATTAATATATATTCACAACTCCCAAGGTCTCGTATTTATACTGATTTTTATACATTGACTCTATATTCCAAATAATACATCTATCTTCCAATTATAATTATTGAAAAAACTAGAATTGCATTATGTAATCCATGTAAAGTTCATCTAATAATTGCCAACTAATTTGTTTCCTATTTATTTTAACTTATATAATTGTCCCCCTATGTTATTTCAAATTTTATGAGGAAAGTAAATGGGAAAAGGCTTTTTTATGTCTTCATATTCCTTAGATTCCACCCAATCTCATGGCTTTGTGTTTTTTATTAGTGTCCACTATTGATTAGATTTTCATTCTAAGTGATATTCTAACAAAATAACATTATATTTCTCATAAAAATGAATTAAAAACAAAACTTTTCTATTGTATTGATTCATTGTTATTTGATTAATGGATTAGAGGTCACACTAAAAATTTGATATAATTAATAAATTAAGGAATAAACTGGGAATTATTCCTTCCTTAGAGATGCCAGACACTCTAAATAGTTTAGTTTTTTATACATGACCCGAGTAAATGAATTCATAAATATCATGTGGTTTTCCACCCCATCTCACTGCATATTAGGAAGGTCATCATTTCATTGTTTATTTCTTCAGTTGTTTATAAGTGTCCTTAATCTTCCCCAACTTTTATCTACAAAAATAAAACCTATGCGGGAAATTTATTATTATTGGTAATTGTATAAAAATATTTTAAAAGTAAAGACTAATCCTATTATATTATAATATCATGATTCTTGGATTATATACATCAATATTTTAAAAAAAATCATAATCTATATGTCCATTATAATGGTTTTTTAAAAACCATATGATTAACCAAATCATATCATTCTATGGTGTTAAATCAAGTGTGCATCAAGACCTCTTTTTCATCCACTATGTGATGATCGAGTTAAAACCCAATGTAAACATTTTTAGTTTTTTACCCAAAGGTAAAACTATAATACAACTACATTATCTTGTAGTATTCAGGGAGGGGTTTCATTATTTAGAATCCACTCACTATAAAACTTAAAATTAATTCTTGTTTTCAAATATGTATAAGTATACCTATAGTTCAGAATAAATTTTTATTATATATTGCTAACTTATAATAATAATAGAATCATACATATGATATAAATAATGAAATCCCTTATTTTAAATACATAAATTTTAACAAAATTCTATAAAAAATACTATATTAAAAACATCCAAGGATCTTTTGAGGACTACTATCTTAGAAACTAGACACAAAATTTATAAACTACAAAATGATACCATAAACAAATAATTATTTGATGCCATTGAAATGAAACTTATTTATTCTATATTAGGTCACCACACTACAGCTAATTTCCTGGGGAAATATATAAATTGGATAGGATGTGAAAAAATCCATGTAAGGGATAAAAACGGAAATGGAACAAGATTTTTCTTCATAGATGGAACATGAATCATAGCATGAGTGAATAATCATAAGTACTTGACACATAACAAGAAAATGTATATATAATATAACATGATACATTCATAATCATATCACCAGGTATTATAATCAAGGTTTCATAAATTATAAATACAACAGTTCTTAACCAAGGTATTATAAAATAGGTTATTTCTATATATTAATAATTTAACCAACACTTTAGAATAAATTAGGGTTCACTATTCATATAAGATCCTATATTTTGAGATAGTTACAGATTTCATTAAATAACTATTTAAACATATATTTTTAATAAAAAAATGTTACGAATGTACTAAGTAATAATTCAGGAGTGTGTAGGGTGTATTCTGATATAGTATCATTAGTTTTTGTAGAAATATCTTGAGGAAAATGGTTGGAACATGATTATTAGTAATGGAGAAACTCTACCATGTGACCCATATATGGGGGTGCATAGTTAGATTAACTATGAGAGGGACGCCACAAGGCTGTGTGAATCCTTCAATAAATTGCACCTATGTTGAGATTTATTGGAAAATTATTAGCTTAAAATGTGTATATTCATGAAAGAGGGTAGATTTATGGGAAATTAAGTATTCATGGGCTACACATAATTTTTCAAACTATGTGCTTAGCCTGCGAGGTGGTGAGCCACTTGGAAATTGGTGATGCATTGATGATAAATTCTTTGTATAACCATGAATCCATACTATTTGACCCTTAAAAAGATTAGGAAACATAAAATTCATGCTAATTATGTGACATACAAGACAATAAATATGTGTGGATTCTTGTTTTCATACAATGGGCATAAATCTTTAAAACGAAAATATAAAATTATAAGAGATTGGAGACATTATGGCTTAGGCCAAAGCATGTAGTGTCAGATGGGTGGCCCATGGGGGACTCGAACCAAATATGTTTATTTAGTTACAACTTCAATTTATTATCATATTAATATATATCATTTTATATTCAAATACTAGATTTTTATAGACAAAATTGGTGGTGGACTACAATTATTTATTAGTACCATTTTTGTGACCTTGATTGGTACCCGAAAATACTTCACAGATGAACATAGGGATAAGGGGAAGCTCCCAGCTATAGATTCGTTACTTTATATACTAGGATGGATTAATGGAGTTGAGGAATGTTCATATGTTTGTGATTCTAGTCGTGGTAGATTTTTTTATTGTTTTCATTTTTGTATAGCATATTATATATTCCTTATACATTGTATCCCTTGTTTCCCCCCTTTTTTATAACATCATAACAAGTTCATTTTTTAGATGTTATTTTATTATGTAGGATACTATCTTTTTTATTGTTCTTACAATGATGGTTTACAATTCTATTATTGTTCACTGATTTTTTTTATCTATTTATCCATTCATTGTCCCATTGGGAAACCCTTCTCATAAAAGAGGATATAGTTTCCCCAGCTTATTATTATGGATCCCACAATTCTATATGGTATTCTCTATAATATTGGGAGGTGTGCTTGAGGCCATATTAACAACTGGACAAGCCACATATCTATAAAGGGGGATTGGGACATCACAAGTGGTATTATAGATTTCATTAGTTTTCCTTACTATTTTAGTTGGTTGAAAGAATAATAGGACATATTAGTATTTGGTAATGTCCATGTTCCTAGGAGTAGCTAAACCATGTATAGGGAAGAAGTGAAATTACCTAGGATAATACATGTTGTTCTATGTTATCCTTATTATGGTTGTATGGATTTCATTATTTTCTAACACATATAATGTATTGTGTTTACCATTATTAACATGCATTCTATTTTTACCATTTTCCTAGTATGGAATGTAATTATTATCTCTTGAATCATTGTATGAACTTTATGATTCACATGTAAAGAATATTCTTTGTCTTGAACTGACCCTAACCGAGATTGAGTCACAACTACCCCAATCCCGCCTCAAAAGGCCAGAGGCTAGTAACCAATGTTGAAGGTATAACTAACATCGGGGGCCTTTTCCTATGTACCTATACATACACACAAAACCATAATTATGTAAATGTAAAGTAAAAAAATAATAAAATCATGAAATGGAAATAAATTAAACTAAGCATGAAAACCCTCAAAGGCATATAGAAGCATGACATTGAAAAAGTAAATGTAAAGGGTAAAAATACATGCACAACCAGAAAGAAGTACCAACCTGAAAACCCATGAAAGTAAAACACTGAGAGAGCCAAACTCCTAATCTTAATGATGTGAACATTGTTTGTAGTCCTAAGTAATAGGTATCCCTAATATATTTTATATACAACTCTGGCCTTTAAAACCTCTTCATAGGAAATAAAATGTGAGGGAAAGGCCCTTGTATGTGTGAGTATATACATACTAATTAGGATTCCCAGAAATCTAGTAGGGAGATGTAAGAGATAAAAAAGGGATAGAAAGATATTTTATAGTAAAAATGAAGCATCTCAACCTGAAGAAAAATTAATGGGTTACCTCATAAAAAACATGGGTCTCATCACATTGTTTAGATAGACTGCACTATGAGTCTTTACAACCCATAGTAGGAGAGAAACCATATCCGACCACATGAAGCTAAACACAGAAAACATGTGTCATACCCCACAAATATTCGTAACCCATAGAAAGAGATTAACTAGATCTGGTGCATAGATATGTATATAGGATGAGAATTAATATTCTCAATCAAGAGGGTAAGGGAATCTAAATCTCACACCTCATATCATGAAAACATTCTTCAATAGTTACATAAATTAAACAATGATTCCCATCTTTTCCCATATCTTCCTAGGTGAGAACACTTGGGTCAGGCCACACCTCTCCATTGTGTTTTATAGTCAAGGGGAATCAATCTCTAGGTAGAGGACTCATTCCCAAGTTAATTACAGGGGTCTACTCCAAAGGATAGATATATGACCATATCATGCTCCAACATGAGGGTTTCACTCTAATAGTTAATAGGAAACCCATACCCTAATGAGACGGAGAGTTCCAGACACTAATTCTAGAGGACCCATGCCTTGAATATAATAGACGGTTCGACTCTCAGAGTCTATAGAGCACCCATTCCCATCGCAACTATACTTTTTCACACTAAATGTATGTATAGGACCCATGCCCAACCCAGCTAGAGGGTTCCACTATAAATGTCTGTAGAGGACCCATGCCTAGCGTAACTAGAGGGTTCCACTCTAAAATTATATAGAGGAAACATTCTTGTCTTAGATGGTGGGTTCCACTCTAAATGCCATCGAGGACCCATGCCCATCCAAGCTAGATGGTTCCACTATGGATGTGTCTGGTGAACCTGCATGATCTCTTGAATCATTATGCATCACCTAAACAATCTCTTTACTATGAAAACTCACACCATACCTCCAAATCCACAATAGAGGGAATCATAAAATTATATGTGAAAACTATTAGGATAGGATACTCATGGGAAAAAATACATTCCCAAATGAATGTTCTATGAGAGTTTGAAGTTTCCAAAAATGGAAACAAGGGGTACACAATGTTTTAGTGGACCAAATTGCATCTATTCCCACTACATCACATGGTCATTTCTCTAGAGGTACGCGACTCACGAATCTTGTATGGATACACAACATGTTGGTAATATACACGAAATTATCATGCCACTCGGTGTGTCACAAGTGTTCTATAACATGTCCTTTTATCTATCTCATTTTTTTCAGTAGTACATGGAATGGCTCTTCAAACAAGGTGTTACCCATGTATATTCTTGTGATAATGTTCCATGGGAATGTATGCATACATCATTATGTTTTCATCTTCTTAGATGTTTATTTTTTCAGAGGGTCCTTCCTATTTTATTCACCACATAGCTCGACTACCTGAAAAAGGGGTAGATGACATGTAAAAGGGATACACATCATTTCACCCTTATAATTTTTTTTAAAAACGCTAGTTGTTATAGATTTTTGGAATCACATTGTGTTCTCATCATTATACATGGTGTGTAGTAATGTATGTCATATATTCATATATTTACATTCCATGATCCAAATATGAGTTTTTCACTTTGAATATGGCCACATCAACTCTCTAAAATGGTGTATCTTGACATTGATTGTCGTTTTTGGCCATTTGGTGGCCATAAAATGTTACACAATGATATTCGTAGGTTTTTTTCGCATCCTGCATGCCCCTACTTCTACATTTATTAATGATTTAAAGTCCAATCATCCAGATAACCTCCCATAACATGTATTCCATCCAAAAGAAAACCTATATAGTTGATCAGTTCCTCACGTACAGGTTCTTCACGACTTTGGGGGTCATATTAGGCTCAATTCCATCTGAAAATGTCAAACCAAGTCCATGAGGTCAAATAGATTACAAAACATGACGAAATTATTGGAGGAAGGAGCATGATAAGATTTGAATCAATCTTTTCCAGGGGTCCTTGAAAAATGACCAGGAATAAAGATATCTGGCTTAGAAAAACAAGATTATCAAATTGAAATTTCAATATGTAGGCACATTTAAATGCCATAAATGGATCAAATCAAAAAATGAACGATCTTGATCAATAAATTTAATAAATAAAGGCAATAATCCAATGTTTCTAAAGTCATTTATGCATATTTTATAATTCATCGTTGAATAAAATTCTCCAAAATGAATAGAAGATGTCATTTTGTTTGATCCATCATAATTTACTCTGATCTAGAGGCACTTCATTGCAGATTTACATTATAAAATGGAAGGAGATGATGAACATTGCATTGTCATTACAGGGTTATGAGGATAACCAATGGAAAATATCCATAATTGTGAATTAATAGGTAAACCTCATAAGTCACCAAAAATTAATCCAGTAATTTAATTGATTAATTTAAATTAAAATACACATGTCAACCTTCAAAATATCTGAATTCACTATGTTGACTTATTTTAGGTCTCACCAAGGGTAAACATCAAATTCTAGAATCAAATGTGGTCCCATATTTATAATTTGAGATTATGTTTATGAATTATCCAATTTTATTAAAGGAACTACTCACACATGATGTAAAATATATTTAATATTGTTGTATATTTAATTCATGGAACACTAGGCCTCAGAATCGCACGTCATTTAGGAACCAGGCTCTGAATTATCTATGTAGACATATTTCAACATCTTTGAATAAAAATAATATGTATCTACATCGTTTCATCGTTCAATATTTTCATCACCAAAAAATAAAATTAAACAAACAAACTAGGATATTGATCCCCCATATACACCTCTTTCTCCAAGGCACCCTCATATATATTACCATGGTACTATAACACACAAACCATGGGTTTTCCAATTCATTCATGGTCATCTTTTATCGATCCTTGATCAGCATTGGGATATCTGTAAAAGTGGTTCTATCCTCGATTTCTATATCACCTAGTCAATGAAATATGAGGGGTCATGCTCATATCCCCTTGGCTGCAACATGAGGAGGATATTGTGAACCATATCTAGATTAGGGGGTAGGGAGAGGTGATTATCAACCTCCCTAACACACTACATGATCTCAAACAGCCTGTTTTACCTTGGTGATAGCTTGACTCCCTATATAAACCTCTATAATCTCCACAATGGAGAGATTTATAATAAAATGGTGTCTCTATGGTTGAACTCCAAATCCATATAATGGAAATCAGTGTATAATTTCAACAAACTTTGGCTCATTAATATATGATCACTAATGACTTGGAACTTCTCCATCATCGCCTGTACTATATATTGACCCCCAATAAATGTATCACGTATCTATGTCATGCACAAGGTTTTCCTATATGGTGTCAAGTACAAGACCTCTAAAGGTGAAATGTCAATGGACTAGTTGTATCTTTTATTCTACCGAAACTCTACAAGAGGAATAAAATCCTCCCATCTTTGACCAAAGTCCAACACAAAATACCTCAACATATCCTCCATCCCCTGGATAGTGAACTTTGTATTTTCATCTATATGGGGGTGAAAGGTTGTGCTCATCCCCATTAGGGCCCCAAATACCTCTATCATTCCATTCCATAGTCTTGATGTAATCCACACATCACAATCTGAGATAATCATCAAGGGTGACCTATGAAGGAAATAGATCTCCCATATATACAACTACCAAAAAACACTACACTGAACAATACTCCCTGATAGTAAAAAAGTGTTTTGACTTCCTGAACTGTTAAACTATAACTCCAATGGAATATGTCCCTTAACTATCCTCAAAATACATATAACAAAGTACATGGATATTTTTTTCGACTTCTACTCCAGGATATCAAGGGGCCACAACAAACCTGCTGGAACTTGGTGATCAGTCGTCACCTAATAGAAGGTGAGTCACTGAGGGATGAACTCAGAATGATATGTCTTATGATAGACCACCAAATATACCACTAAAGATCTATATACATATTCACAACAATGGGATGTACATCCATGGGATAAGTTTGCAGCCCTCGCATCACTGACTCCCTCATCATGACTATGTAAATCGTACATCGCTAGAAATAGATGACATTATTTTGTCCTTCATAATATCCATATAGTTAATCCCTTGTGGATATATGGTCAAATAAGATCTCATAGTTGATGTATCCAAGTTTGGACTCCATCACATGCCGGAGATGTAGAGGATTCAAAACCATCTACTATAGAGATGATGTCGCCTCCTCCTCTACTTGGGTCTGCTACAAGGAAGATAACTTCTTAAAATCCTCCTACACAAAAACAGCCTAGGAAATCATATTAAGGAAATTTGATACTACATTTCACTTCCCCAGAGTATATTCAATATCGATATCATAGTTTTATAAGAAATATTACTAGCCCTAATATTATAGGTTCATTTCTCTCTATGTGAATACATACCTGAATATCTGATGTTATGAGTAAACTAAAAATTTCACCCCCATAATATAGTTTCTCCACAAACATAGAATGATTAATACCACTACAATATCATGTTTGTGACTCATGTAGTTCTTTTAATGGGGTCTTAACTACCTTGACCCAAATGTGATAGCTTTCATCCTCTGCATCAACACGTAACTAATCCCAACTCTCAAGGAATCGCAATACACTACATACTTTATTCCCTACTCTGGTTGACTCAATAAAATAGTACTCATTAACCTTATCCTAAATTACTAAAAGTATCTATATAACTTCTTAGTATAGGTAAAATAATTCAGTTTCCACGTCAATAATGTCAAATGGGTCTTTAATCATAGAATAGTCTACAAATAACCCCATGTAGTGTCTTTCCAAACCAAAAAAAATAGTACACCTCAAATATGATCTAGGGTGGATCCATAAAAATAAATGCATCAATATTTTCTAGTTCTATTGATAAACCATGATTAGATATGACATTCCCCATAAATTGAACCTCGTAAATAAAGAACTAACACTTCAAGATATTTCCTTAAAGTTAGTTTTGTGAAAGAAAATCTCTAACCATATTAAAGTTCATTGTCTAATCCTCCTATGATGTAGAGTAGATGAGTATGTAATCAATGAAGACAACGAAAAAATGAATTATATGTTTTTGGAAAACCTAATTCATAAATTCTAGAAACATGATGGGGGAATTCTACAAACCAAAGGGAATCACTAAGAACTCATAGTGTATGTAGTGACATCAGAATGACAACTTCTGAATATCAACCTCAAGATCCCTCAAATGATCTTAGCTAGACCTAGGATTTATCACCATGAACCATCTCACAAATAAAAACTGGTAAAATAGGTAATAAATCCTTAAAAAGTTTCCCATTTTTTTTACCATGGCCTGGTGTAGGTGATGATAATTTAAGAAAATTTGTAAGCTCATGTCCTCATATTTCACCAACAATAATAGATCTCCCTATGAGAAAACACTATGTATGATAAAACCCGTCAATCTAATGTCCTCCAACTGTAACATCATATCTTGGAGCTCGGTATGGAAAATATAATATTCTATAAAACATATCAAAGCAGTCTTGGGAAGAAAGTAGGAACACAACTCCATCACTGATATCTGATTTTGTCCTTAAATTTCCTTAGGGAAGTAGTATATATAATCCTCCACAACTAAAAAAATCAAGATTTCTTAAGATCCTATTGTACCAAACGATTCATTGTCTAACTGATTAGTGATGGGATTTATCCTCTGAGAAGAAAACTACATTTCCCCAGCCAAGGGATCTCTATCACCAAAAATGGAGATAATTGTCCCGTCAGAGTGAATACATCTAACTTGCCTATGGTAACATTCAATATGGTATTAGAACATGAAAAATAAATCCATAGCCAATATTATATAATAGGTTTTCATTGTAAGGACCAAAATATCCCACATGAATGTCTCTCCACCAAGTGATATTTGTCACTACCAGCAAATAAAATATATAGAAGAAGCATCCCCTATGCAAACATCTAGACAAAGATGTTGGGATAAATCCAATAATGGGACCTCTAGATCATGCATAAGTATTATATAGAATAATTTACTTTTTGAACATTTTTCAGCTAATACTAGTTTAATAGTAAAAAATATGTAGATGGTACCCTTAATCATCTCATGTGTTGATAGGTCATAATAATCCAAATCATAAATCCATCTATGGCCCCAAATGCCAGATTCCTAACCCTACCATGAGACTCTTGGAGGGGTGGTGGAAGGATATCATAGGATCATCTAACACCCACATATACTACTACTACTACTAATAAATTTCTTCTTCTCGGGGGACCAGTCTACCATCTCCTCGAAGATACATAATCACGACAATTCATATGCCATGGTGGTCAATCAGATATTTTCCTATACTCCTTAGCACACCTGGATGGGAAGTCACACACTATGTGACCACACCCATCATAATAAAAGAATTTCCTCTCATAGGTATTCCATGTTCCTATGAGCATTACATTTTCCACATGACCACAAAACAGAGTTTGATCAAGATAGGATCTCTAGTGCCAAGTCCTAGTGACTAATATCTACGATATATTACAGACGGCTCATATATATGGCTCCCACTTCCTTCTCTATCTACTATAAATATTTATGATAGGAAAATCTTGGTATGTAATGTTCCCTCTAATACCCTAAGATTGGTGGGAATGCAGAAGAAATCCATGCCAACAGGGATCTCTCTCTATATTCCCTTATCAAAATTTCATGATTGGAAGTAATCTTGTCAAATAAGTACCACATAGTCTCTTTTATCCTCATTGCATACTCATCAACTATAATCCCTCCCTTCTGCAGGACAAGAACCTCCTAAATCTAAACAGGTCACAGAATGTTTGGGTAGTACTCCTCATAGAACATCTGGTGGAATTTGGGACATGAGAGTGTTGATTGATCGTGTATTTTGGTATCAAGACTCAATCAGTACCCTTATAATCCATGGAAAATCCTAGAATCTAGTGAAACCACCTGATCCATCTATGTCTAAATGAGCCTAGAAACATAAACTACATAGTGTAGACAATCCTCTTATACCTAAAGATCTTGATCATTATGGAACCTCAATGGCTTATTTTGTTGGAGCTCATATAGTGCGCTAATAATGACCACATCCTCATCCTTCTTCTTTGGGATGAACTATTACTTAACGGGTGGTGATGCTACTACAAACAAACATGGATGATGAATTTCTCGTGATGAACACTTAACTAAGACCTAATCACCCATCGAATCCCTGTCACGATCTGTAACTAGTATCCATACTGGCAGTTGTCCCAAAGGCATCCTAAAATATAATCAACCTCTACCATGGTAAAATAACCCTATATTTATATAAAAATGGGTAGCTTACTCAAGAAGGATACCCAAGGTATTTATCCTATACTATGCATGTACTATTGATCCCTACAACTAATTTATTGATGTTCTGAAGAAACATGTAGGAATTGAGAGACCATGTGAATTTTTCTTTCATCCACCCATACCAATAATGGGTACCCCATCATGAGACCCGTGCTCGATATAGTTTGAATCAATTAACTAAAATCTCCTCTAAATCCTCATATTGATACAACACTAAATATCATCCCAAGGATTGCACCACCACTCAAATCAATATATTATGACCCAACCCTAACTGGGCTTAGGCCACAACTACCACAAGGGAACCTCCATAGGTTATGGGATGGTGAATATTGCAGATGTACTAGCTAAATTAAGAGGCATTTTTTTATGTATCCATACACACACAAACACAATAATCACAATAAATAAGTGTGCATGAATAACAATAAAAAGATACAATATATAGAATGCAACCCACCTATGAAAACATTTTAGGGTGTACAATAGTACGATAGTGCTAACTAAAAAGTAAATTAAAAAATTACACCCCAAAATAGAATGATGAACCAACCTAAAAAATATGGAAACTAAAGCACCGATAGGTCCCAACTCTTCATCTCAAAGATTTGACCACCATCTGTGGTCAAATGTACCTTGCTTCCCTAAGATACTTTATAATAACTGCTGACATGTATATGATCTACATAAGAGATGACATGATTAGAAATGTCCCATATATTGGTGAGTATATACATACCCAGTAGAACACCCTGAATGTATTAGGGGTATCACAAAGAGATACAAAATGGATATAAACACAATAGATAGTAAAAAGGTTATATATCAACCCAATGAAAGAGAAAGGGTGACCTCATCCAAGCCTAAGGGGATAAACAGAGTGTTTCGATGGACTACATGTCTTGTATTTTCCACCCATATTAGAAGAGTAGCCTCATCCAACCATAAGAAGCTAAATATGGAAAATACAAGGAATATTCCATACATATTCATAAATAGTAGTCATAGATTTACAAAATAAAATTCAAGGATATATATATATATATAGTAAAAAGAATCCCAAATTAGAGAGTAATTGGATCTACATATCATAGATCATCCAATGAAAATAGTCTCTAATAGTTCTAGATGTTCATCAATGATGCCTAGCATCTCCCATATCTACCCTTCTAAAAACACTGCAGTCAATATTTACCTCTCTATTTTTCAACATAGTTGAGGGGAAATAATATCTTGGGAGAGTACCCATGCCATGGTACAAAAATATGTTTTCACTCAGTAGAATATATAGAGGACTCATATTGTATTCCAATAGGAGGGTTCCAATATAATAGTCAATATAGGACTCATGTCCTATCCAAGAAGAGGATACAACTATCTCTTGAAAGAGGAACCATGTCATAGCTCTATAAGAGGGTTCCACTCAAAGAGACACTAGATGACCCATGCCCTGCAGATTTAGAGTTTTCCATTATAAAATTATGTAGGGGAACCGCATCCAGAATAGTTGGAGGGTTTAAAGATAAACATTTGTAGAGGAGAAACTCCAATCCCACCTAGAGGGTTCCACTCTAAATTTCATCAATGAACCATTCCCATCCAGTTATATGGTCTGACTTGGGATTCCTTTGTTGATCCTAAGTGATCATTACCATTTTCAATAATCGCCTTAACAAATTCCATGCCTCGAAAAATCAAATATGCCTCAAAATCCGCAATAGAGTGCACCATCTTGTTCTACATGTAAATAACTCATGATACGATACTCATAAGTCTAAATATGAGTAGAAATGATGGAGGTATGAGAGTATGAAGATTCATAAAAATAAAATAAGGGGGTACATGGAATTTGAGGGAACCCATGCAATGTGTGGTCCCCCACCATTACCTGGTCAAGTCCATGTGGTTACACAGCTCCCCAACTTTTAAGAATACATGTTTTCTAGGTAATATACATGGAATGTCCATTCAACTCTAGGAAACTCCTGTGTTAGTGGTCATTTAGGCATATCCCTCATATGATAGTGTACATCCGAACACGATGTACCTCTTCACATGGGGTTTCATCCATGACTTTGGACAATCTCGTTCACTATGGCCATGTACATGTACATTGAAGGATGGCTATGTTCTTGTCTATATATTTTCACATGGGTTCCATATTGTGTTATCTTCCACAAGGATCAGCCATATAGGAAATGGGTACATGGTGTGTAAGAGGACTATATGTTATGTCATCCTAATAATTTTCCAAAACCCTAGTTTCTGAAACATAGTAGATAAATTATGTGTGATCTAGGTGATACATGGAGACTAGTCATGTTATTCAAATATAATCAAATCTTAATTCCATGATCCATATCTGAGTTTGTGACTTCAAATCTAGCCTCATCTCCTTCTGAAAATGGAAACTGTTGCCATTTTTTCGTTTCTGGAAATTGGGTGGCCGAAAAATATTACCCATTGGTATTCAATGGTTCATCACACATCCTATATGACTCCATATCTTATTTCATCAGTTATTTGAATTGATATCTTAAAAAATCTCATAAAAACCACAATACATCAAAAAATAACCCTAGTTTGTTGATCTGTCATGGTACCACCTGAAAATATCAAACCAAGATAGTGGGGTCCAATCAGTGATAAAACATGAAGAATTTTTGGGTGGAAGGCATAAAAATTTTCATTATTGATCGTTTCCAATTGGTATTGGTTAGAAATCAAGAATAGGGATTTAGAGGTTATAAAAACTTGAACAATAAATTTAAATTTAAAGGCGTTGGAACATGAAAAGAAAAAAATTGGTACAGATTGAAAAATGGAAGATCCTACTCAATAAATTTTATAAAAAGAGAGTAATTAATAGTTTCACAAGTACTATATAGATATTGTTTTATCTATTGTTGATGAATGTGCTTGCGCATATATGGATGAAATTTTTTCACTCACAACATCTTGATCTGCACTGATCTAGATACTATAGATTGTTAGACGTTGATTCTCCAATGGAAGGAGAGGAATAAAGTAGCTTGTATATTTTTGGATTATGAGGTTGACCGTATAAAAAGTTTCATAACATGTGATTTATAATAAAACACGTAGTTAATCTTAAATGTAATGATTAAATTAATTATTTAATTGAACAAAAAATTCTCTATCCCATAGTTGAAATATCTAAAACCCCCATGAAGACCTATTTTAGGTCACGTATAGGGTATAAATTATGTTCTAGACTCAACAATGGTCTTAGATACCAAATTAAATATTTATTTTAAGATTTATCACCTTTTCTTCCTAAAACTACACACATGTGATGTGAAATATATAAAATATTATTATAAAATTAAATCCCAGTACATTGGGCCTTCAAATCATACTCCAAATCATCACGTATATCTAGAAATATATAAATATATATTTCAATGTAGCAAAATACAAAAAATGGGTCTCTACAATCCATTCCATATATATTTTGTTGCATGTATTTCTAGCAGCATCATGCATGTTCCTCGAGTGTTATAACATCCATTTAACTAATGTTTTTATAGGAAAAATGGAATGAATAATTTGTTAATTTAATTTTTTTAGCCCAAATAAATAGTTTTTTCCCACAAATATTGATGGTGGAACTACAACTAAACAATTATGAAATTTATGAAATTCCTAACTAGAGTAATTTGGACTTAACTATTAATTTATTTTCATTACAAGAATACCAATTTTATGGTATCAGGATTTTATTTCTAAAAATTTGGAAAAATGATTCAAATAGTAAAATAATTTTATACAATTTCTTACAACCTAATACTGGATGTAACAGGTTTGTTTATAGTTACATGACATGCCAATTATAAATTATAAATATTGAAAATTTACAACATGTTAAAGGTAAATCATATTAATAGATCGTGACATATATACATATGAATTTTTAATCCTAAAAAGTTAAATAAATTGGTTTTTGTTATATAGGTATTCAAACTGCAACCTAAAAGGTGCTTCCTCTATAACATTCAATTAATGTATTTTATTCCAAAACCTATAGTGGGAAACAGATAACTTTCCATTTCCTCAAACTTATTAGTGGATAGTTAGTAGTTTATCATATGATACTTCATGATATTATAAACTATCTAGGATTAGATTTATTAAAAGGAAGATGGGAAATGGACATTCTATTAGAAGGCTTCATACATTTTCCATTCATTTACATATGATTTTTTCTATATTAAATTATTATCCTGAGGAATTAATTTTTAATTTTATAAATTTTCTATGATGAAAGAATCAATTCTTTCACAAAGAATGCGGTGAAAACTATGATCATGAGGTAGTTTTCATAGAATCGTGAGTATTACATCTTTTATTTCCACTTGTGGAACCACATATTAATCTTAGTCATAATGAAGATTCTTAGTTTCAAGTGGGTTTATTATTAATGGTTCATCATAAACAAGGATTTTCCGTGATCTATCCCTTATATGATAGAGATAAATAGTGATTTCCTATTGTAACACCCTCCAACCTTATCTGTTGATGGTGGTCTCCAAGCTTCCAAGTCATGGATGGAGTTCATTATTTATATCATCATTAATATTTTCAATCCAGACAATATGTGGTTCATGATGGGATTTTATATTCTTAGTGTATTTTTTGTGATATGATGGGATGTTTTGAACTAGGTAGATCAGACTCAACTTTTGGACTAGAAGTATTTCATGGAATCCTCCTATGACTACATCATTCAGGAGATAGTATGATTTGATTGATCCATAGTAGTTATTGACATGGGTCAAGGGGCATTATTGGTAGTGGATTGCTTCTCTTTTTTCTTAGTGCTTCATCATTTTGTTCATACCCTTCAGGGTGATAATAAATACAGGGATAACTGATCTGAGGATGGTATTGTGTATGACAAATGATCTAAAGTGATATTATTCTATTTAAATATTGTTGTCAAGATAGTCATATATCCCATCATGAATGATAGTAACTATATATGATATGAAGGTGTGGTCTATGGAAGGTTATCACCACTATAGTGTAGCGGTTCATATATATATATATATGTAAATTTCAGTTTGTTCCTTATCATGGAGGAAGCAGTAGTCATAGTGTGCTCTAGGGTGGCAATGTAGCCTTTCCAAAAAATAGTAGGATAGAACACATGAAACCCCATTTTTATAAAGATATATTTGAGTGTATGTTCTGTGGAAATATGGTTCTCCTTCAGATATTTTTCGAAACCTTCCCTTTAATTTTTAGAGAGTGTGGATCAGCCCCAACCCAATTTCATGGAGAAGGATTCTCATCTCTATATTATCTAGAGAACTAGTGCATTACCAAAAGAATTGTTTGATGGGTAGTCATTTACGAGGGATCCTGAGAAACCAATGGGAAAATGTTAGTACATTGGGCCTACCCATGGAAGTCAAGTTGTGTCTTAAAGATATGAATCAATCTATATGGATGTAATACAATTGATACCCATGAAAAAAAGTATCAATCCATTGACTATTAGAGGTATAATTTTTTATCCTCTAACTTTGTATCTAAATTATTTAAAATAAAAACGTACCAATCATTCAAATATATGAAAATTATGGATAGTTATGGGATAAAAATTCTATTTTTTAGATGATAATTGTTGATACTATGTTGTAATTATGACCCAAATTAGAAAGGGAGTTAACGGAGTTCCTGCTCAATATTGGAAAAAAAATATTCTTATGGAACTCGTTCATCATTGAGATAATAATTCGTGAAAAAATTATCAAGATAGATTTGTTGGTCTATAAATACTATCCTTTTGAATACTCTAAATGGAGGGGTTTCTTTATATAATATGAGGTGTGTAATTAAATTCACAAGGGTGAATGATAAATCCAAAATTGTAGATCTAGACTTAAACATTGTAGGTTTTCTGTATTGATAGCCCAGATTGATTGTCTCTATTTAGATGATCAAGTAATGCAATGTTCTGACTTCCCTCGTGTACTAGATTGTTTCTTAGACATCTTATCTGATGGATTTTTCAGTCTACCTCCTATGATAGAGGAAGAATTTACTATTGAGCTACTTTCAAAAGATACACTAGTGTCTATTAATCAATATTGTATGGAACATAATATGGTTCATGAACTCAAAATATAATTAATGTACCCAGAATATATGAGGATTATGTGACCAAGTAATTCACCATGTGGTTTTCCCATGTATTTGTTTTCAATAAAGAGAATGGGAAACTCATGACATACATGGATTACCATTAGTTTAAGAAACTTCTGGTTAATAACAAGTATCAAATTCCACATATAAAATTCCTCTTTGATCAGAATTGAGGAGTTAGAGTTGTATTATAGAGTGAATTGAGGTGGGTATCATCTGTACATAACACCCCTTTAAAAATTACATGTATAGAAATTTTTAGTAGATATGGATTGTACGATAATTTGGGTATTCCATTCAATATCATGAATTCAACTTTTATTTAATGGCACTAGTAAATTGGGTTGTCAATCCTTATTGGGATTCACTTGTGATATTATTTTAGGAATGCATCTTGGTGTACTCATTTAATCAACAAGATCATTAAAAAACACCTTGATATAAGTTTGTGTATGGTAATAGAGAACAATATGTATTCTATGTTCATAGAATTCCACAATTGTATTGACAATATAAACTTCCTAGGTCACCATATATCTGAATGAACAGTATTTTTTGGACAGAGAGAAAGAGAGAGATATTATTTCCATAAACAATCACAAAGGAATCACTTATATTCTAGTTTCATAGATATATAAGAATAATAAAAAAATTATATAATATTTCACTCAACTTGAAAATACCTCATATAGTTTTTAATAGAATATTGATAAATTATTATTGTTTAAAGATTATGAAAAGTAATTTCAATAGTATGAAAAAAGAATAAATTTATAAATTAATTTCATTCATATTGAGATTGGTATAGGATATAAATTATATTTTGGTTCATTTATAATTAGGTCGGGAGAAGTTCTAATTCATGGAAAACATGTTGTGGTTTACGAGTCTCGTCATTTGAGGCCTCCTATATTCAATTTCTAGACACATTATCTTGATCCTATGGAATTTTTTCATGACATGCATTATTAAAAGCACTACTTTCTAGAAGATTGGTTCGTTGTGTTCAAGAATCACAAAATCCTTCAAACATAAATTCACCTAGTGTGATGTGAACCATAGATAATAATGATGAGATGAATACCTAAAACCAATTTACATTGATATTTCCCATATAAATGGGAAGTGAAATCTCTTTGCTAGTGATATGAGAAGATGGACTCAAAAAAAGAACTTTAGGATGACAGTTGGGAATAAAATTTTGAAACCTCATTTTTTTAAATGAACACGGTGGTTATGGAGTGTAATTAGAAACATGTGATCTCATCATTATCAGTGACATCTTCTCTTCTGGATATATTAAAGATAAATAAACTTTTTGTAAATGAGGGATTGGTCCTAAGGGAGAGTGTTTCGTGAAAGTAACTACCACTTAATCTAGTCATTGATAAGGATCAGATCATGCACATTCGTAGTAACATTTATTACCATGATGATAATTTAATAAAGTGATTCAAGAATCACCTAGTTATAATAGGGAAATACACCCAGAACTAAAAAAATGTAGCGTTATTTACACCACCGTTATTGGAAGGCCAGTATGAAAATGTCATTATTGTCTTAATTACATAGTGTTCCATCTAGAAGAAAGTGAAGATGGAGTTCCAAATACTAGAATTTAAATTAATTTTTTTACAATTTTTCATTATAAATAGGTTGATGTCACTATGGATTTCATGAAGGGATTTCCAAAATACCCTTGTGGTTGTGGTGTGATATGCGTTATTTTAGACATGCTGAATATAGTGATTCACATCATTCCAACATGGTAGAAATTCTACATGGATATTGATAGGAGGATTTATATCCATTAGATTCATAATCTTCAAAGGTTTGTCTTTACCATCATATCAAATTGATATTCTCTTTTTAAAATGTATTGATGTAAAGTTTTGTTGAACGATTGGGTTTTATAGGTTATTCTAAGTATGGCCAATCATGTTACACAAATGGTTAGTCCAAGAATATGATTAATGTATTGGAGTACATTAATTAGACATTTATCCTTGAATTTAGTGGTTCTTGGGAGTGACACATACCCCTTGATAAATTTTCCTAAAACAAAAGTATCAATGCTACTTTAAGGATATATCCATATGAGGCTGATAAAGTATGTTGGGTTGTTCACCTCTATGTTGGTTTGAGGTAGAAGATATAGTGATTCTAGGAACTAATCCTATTTATAAAAACATCATAGTAGGTACATCTTAACATAAATCATATGTATATAACTAATTCTAAGAATAAGTATTATGTCGGTCATAATCACTGATAATTAGAATTTGAGTTTGGGGATTAGGTATTCCTACATGTCTTAGCAAGATTTGGTCATAAAAAAAATTCAGATTCAATGTCATATATCTCCTCATTTCATAAGGCCTTTTGATATTTTGGAGAGTTTTAGACTATAATATTATTGAAAATAATCTCCTAAGATATATAAGGTTATTTATAAATTTTTTAACATTTTTTAATATGTCATTATCATTCAGTTTCATCGCATGTCCTTCATCCCGATATGGTTCAGTTGGATGTCAATACTTCACATGATGAGCAACTTATACACATTGTTTATCATATACTAATGGATCTCTAAGGAAATTAATTTCCACTAGTATGGGGTTTATGAAAATTTAACAATTTAATAGTTGACACATGGGAGAGAGAGGATAACATATATTTTTAGTCACCATAGTTATTCACAGATGATTGTTTTCCACCTTCAGAAGGGAAACATAGAGATGATTTATTAAAATCAGGGGAGATTGAATGATCTTGAATATCTATAGAGGCGTAGTTTCTTTTAAATTATCATTTAAAAATATTTTTCCCATTAATAATTTTTCTTAAGGTATAATATAATGGATTGGGAACATATATATCTTGTTCTATTCCTAGAGCTTCAGTTTTTGGACAAACAGCATGAGGCGCATGGTTGGTGCATGATTAATAATAACATTGTGAAATAACTGTGTGGACCATGTATAGAGGTGTGTGGTTAGTTGAAGTATGTGAGGGAGGCCTCATAACCATTCAAACATGTAATAAATATTACAAAATATGAGCATGGTGGACACATGGTTATTTTTTTCGTGATCCTAATAGTGAGAGGGGTATATGTCATTCAAAGTAGCAATTCATGATCTATTCATAGACTATCACATAGTGTATGGGGGTGTGGCAGTTTGATAGTTGTGGTTCGTGCTTATAGAATGATTATTTCATCCTTGTTGAAAATGCGTGAAATTTATATTTTCACCAATATTCTTTAAAGCACCACTCCACCTTTCTTTTCCTATCCACACATAGTATTTCCCCCCAATTTTTGGTGCTCTATTTCTCATATTCTAGGGTCTTTGATCCCCCTCCATCATAAAACATCTAATTCATGTATTTTTCAATGTGATGGATTACCCTCAAGAAATAATTCATTTCTCTTCAATCGGTTCTTAATTTATCTCACCATATAGAATGCCAATTCTATGATAGATAATATGCACTATCATGATGGTGTTTTTCTGTTCCTATGATATAAACCATTGTAGACCATGTTAAAGTAAGATAAAGGTAGAGTTTTATACAAACCATAAATTGTTGTTGAACTATAATTTTCCTATAAAATTATTTAAATATATATTATGTTTCATCATGTCTGTGGTGGTCGTTCCATAAGATTCCCTTAAAATAAGATATTAAATTATGAAATCGGTATCAACTAAGTTGGTTCGTCCCATGAAACCATGTATCATCATTAGAGGTTTTCAACTTCACGTAAAGCTACACCATAATGGATTACATTTTAAAGTATTGTGAATGTAATGACTTCATAGGAATTTAAACCACATTTTGAAGTTCATTTGTAATTAATATAAATGAAATGGTTAAATGGACTTAAATGATATAGATTGATAAATTTTTAGGCCTCTCAATCAAAGGATATGTAATTGAACCACCTTCTGTCATGACTTTACTTTCTTATATAAATGAAATGGATAATTCATACAGTTGAAATTTTAATGGATTGGTTATTTTACCTAGACCCTACTAAATTATAAAATGAAATTATTGATATTTTATGACTATGGATACTTGATGAATAACAATATCATTATTTTTTATGGTTTTGAACATTTAATTTCTTTACTGTTGAGAAATTACCTAAGGGATAATTGAACTATAGTTGTGTATTTCCTTATATGGGCTCATGTGATGCCACATTTTCATGGATATGTCTAACAAATGAATGAACACACATGCATTCAACCCATATCCAAGTTCTTGTGTTCCCCAACATGGTATTAACGGTTCTCATATATTCCAAAAATTTATTAAAAATAATTCTATAACATCCCAGGAAAATAAAGAACATGAAATTTTTCATATTTATTAACATTTTTGCATTAAATATTAATTCTCTATTTAGGGGGATGCTATGTTTGATGGCATACCTGATACGCAACAATGGGTTTCTTTGAAATCTCACATTGCACACTAATAACATAATATTGTTATTTTAAATGATAGTTAATGCCTAGCCGTTGTATTGGTGGGAATTAATATAACTAACTACAATAGGATTATATATGTTTGTTTAATATTTTTACATTTATACAATAAAATATAGAGGCTTAAAATTTGAATGAATCTAAGCATAAATACTCTAAAATTCTTTAAAAGGTCGATTTACCGCCTTCTGATGGGGAACCCTAATTAAATATATTTTTTTTAATTTTTATATGTTCTAATTGACAAAATAAAATTCTTCTTTAGATTCGGGACGTTAAAATTTACTTTGAGTAAATTTTTGGTATTTTTCTGATAAAGTTCATTTTTAATGAATAGTGAAAAATCCTATATTTTAATTCAGAAGTGTTTTTCAATATAATTTATTTATATGGTTATATTTTATTTTAAATTGATTATAAAGTGTAATTAGAATATATTGTTAACATTTAATCTAATGTTAGACATTGGAATTATTTTCACTTTGAAATTGGACATAAACAAGTGTCAGTCTTTTGATAGTTATTATTTCTTAAAAACACGCTTTTTGTTTTAACAGCGGGAATTAATTTTAAATTAATTTCTACCACTTATGTGTTTTGAATTTCGAAAAATGGATTTCATATTTCGAATCAATATGTCTAAATTTTTTAAATAGATAAATTTTATTTTGATACATTTTAAATATTTACTTCAATAAATATTTTATTTACCATGATTAAAAGGTAAATATAGTAAATAAGGGTAAACTATAATATTATAATAATATTAAATTACCCTAACGAGTGTTCTAGTCCTATTTTCTGATACTTATCCGAACATGGGCATCCCTGGGTCGAATTGGGGGCCCCATGGAGCCACATGGGAGCAATAATGACACTTTATATTAATTAATTTAAAGTGAAGACAAAAATGACATAAACCAATATCTTTTCGTAAATCAATTTTTTCATGGGGTTATATAAGTTATATTTTCGACTATAAATATTATTTGTAAAGATAATAATTTTTCCTAAATCATTTAATTTTTTTTATAATATTTGGACATCAAATATATTAAATTATTTATGACATAATAATGATGCAATATTTACCTCATTAATAAATGATTTAAATAAAAAAGATTATAAATATTAAAACAATATCCAAAACCTGTCCAATTATTATTGGAGTATTTTATTTAAACCATGATTCATTTTAAATTTGAATTTAATGGTTATTTGACCATTTGAAACTAAACATGAGGTTATAACAAAATAATTGTTTCAAACATTTCTACAGAGTCTCTCCTCTCCCTTATAAAAATCCCTCACTTATAACAAATTCCTCACACCTCTCTAGCTTCTTGGGTCGTCAAAACACTACCCAATTAATCTCTATACATACCTATACTCTTTATAGAGGCATTTCCTTAGGTAGAATTCACTTCAAGAAGTCCTTTTGGTTCAAACCAAAGGGAGTTACCCGATTTAAAGGTAATGTCTTCTCTTAAGTTCTTTTGTTTTATTTCACTTCTCCAACCCCCTAAAATATTTGTATTATTTTATTTTATAAAAAACCATTATCCTAAATATAATATGATTTTTTTTATGAGAAGTATTTATACTAAACATACACACTCCTCCATCTAATGGGTAAAGAACATAATTTTTCTGTGGATGGCAAACTAATGCCTCACGAAATGATGATTGTTCAATTAACTCCTACCACCTCTCACGGTGGCCATTATGATGGCACTGTATTTATATATGATATATATTATGTTTATTTTTTCTTTATTCTACTGTATTTTTCATTTATATCATACATTTATGGTTTCCATAATGGGTAAACAATATAATTTCATTTTAGGAAGTGCGGACTACCACCCCCTCAAGGTGATATGATTCATTCATGACATACATGGAACATATAAAGATGGAGTTAATGAAATTATGTAAAATATATATCATATGATATTATACTGGAAATATAATATACCTATGTATCATTAAGTTTTAATTCCATTAAATATTAAATATAAATAAAAGTAGTGTTCATGCGTATGTACGGATTACTGTCTCCATGAACGGTGCATTTAATTTCTTATCTCCAAAATGTTATGTATTGTTATAAATATATATATATATATATATATACTGGATATATATGATATATATGATATCTAAATCATTAATATCATTCTGGAGATAGTGGATTCTTGACCACATTGAAAATTGTAATTAAAACAAGTTCATTTATAACTCAAATTCCGAACATTGACAAAATGTCTGATATGAACTCAAATAATTAACTAATTTTTATTTCAAGGTAATAAGTGATATAAAAGTAATAATAAAAATTAAAAATTTTATTAACCAATTAGAAATTATCTTAAGTTTATTATTCAGGAAGAATAAGGAACATATGAGTCAAGTTGGAAACGAGGTAAGCGATTTCTTATCTCACTTTTAATTCCGTGAGATTTCCATTGTTCACCACTTATTTATTTCATGTGGGGTATTTTGTACTAACAATTGATATATATTATCATGATTATATTTATATTCATGGTATTATGTGATTCATTTTGTGTTTATTAACTTTTTCTCATACGACTAGATTGATTACAATGTGGTAAGGTTTTTTCATCTCAATTTTTATTCACGTCAGATTCAAGCTATATTAGCCACTATTTTATTTTGTGTGGTGGATGTACTACCCATGATTGTATTATTTGTTTGAAATAATTTAATTTATGGGTATTAACATATTCATTGTGTGATCTTTATTTCATGGGGTGTATGTTTCGTAAGTTACCAAATCGGTAAGGGAACCTTTCACCCTCCTCTTTTTAAAATATTTATTTTTGTTATGTATTTTAATTTACATATTATTATGTTGGGATATGCTCTTATATATCCTTTTTGATGAAAATTGTATGTCCATGTGATGATATATCCTTTTCTATCTCATAAACTTATTTTCTGAATTTTAAAGTGACGATGTTAGGCTGTCGAATTTCTGTAAGAAAACTTCTTAACCCAATTTCAATTTTTTGGGTTAAACATATAATTCATGATTATGTAGTTTTATGAATATATGTGAATAAACTCTGATTTTTTTACAATTAATATCCAATTATATTGGGTGTATTCATATTTTTCCCACGTAACTATGTAATTTATCTATCCTTAATCTAAGGATACCTACTTTATAAGGGATTTCGCCCCAATTTACATTTCCATTGAGACTTCTTTGTTGATATGAAACAATTCACTCTCATGTGGTGTGTATATTGTCCTTAGGCATATTATATCATGAATACATTTATTCTCATGATATTATTAATTTCTGATAAAATGTTATTCCTCAATTATATCCATTCTAGGATTTCATATTTTGTTAAAAACGGTTTAACTAAAATATCATTTTAAATGTTTTAAAGGTTTATTCTTCTAAATCTTTCACATTAATGTCCATGTTTTAAAAATGGTTTTAAGGATTTATTCATATGTACAATAATGTTTTTAAATTGAAATTTCTATCAAAATCATCAAAGTGTTATGGGACACTTTGATTCAAAAATGTCTTTATTTAATATTTTAAATGGTTTTGAAAATGTTTTGATAAAAGCTTTGATTTTGTCAATATTTGGAAATGATATATTGTTATTGAAAGGTGGAAATTTTAACTTTACATTATGTTTGTTTTATGGGTTATGAATATGTTATGTCAATTGGGCATTGTTTAAGTATACCGGTGGTTCTGTGATAAACCTAGGGCGGGTGAGCCCAAGATAGCTCTCCAATGCATTGGGTAACATGATAGAGGAAAACTTGAATGTTTCTCCTAAGAGATTTAGGAAATATATTTTGATGGGTATTCCAAATATATATCCCTATGTAGTTGTGATAGCTAAAATTTATGTTTTATATGGATTCCACAAGTTACCTTTATGATTTATGATTTATGATTTCTGTGTGTTATTCATAAATCTTATGATTTCATGAGGTGTGTTATGATTGAAAAGTATGTTTTAATTGTTTTTTATTTATTGATGGTCTAAAATTTTCATTCCTTATTTTATATCCCTTACTGATATTTTTATTCTCATCCCATGTTTTGAAATTTTTTTCACAGGACTTAAAGATGAATAGGGTCAAGGATGGGATCAAGGAAAAGTCATGATGTCTAAAACATGGAACTAGACATGACTCTTTTTTTTCAAGAGTTTTTATTTTGTGAAAAAAATGGAAACTGATTATAAGTGTCTACTTTGTAATCTTTTAAGATGTAACAGTTATGACCTATTTCTCTAAAACTATAAACCTTAAAAGATCCTCGATGTGAATTATCCATTTAATTCAAGATTATGTAATGTTTAAGGGTGAGTCCTTATAAATTCCATGGATGAATCTATTTGGATTCATCTTGATGTTAGGGAATTCCATGGTTAATACCTTGGCCTACATTCAAGTAAATAAATGAGGTTACATAGTACTTAATCCCAGGGATTTGGTCAAAAAAATTCTCTTATGTTGGATTGGAAATTGTACACCTATGTGGAATTTACTTGTTTATGAAACATGAATCCCATGGTAATTATAGAATGTGCACAACTATCACTACTCATTGATTCCTTTTTCACATACTTTAGTTCCCAACCTTTTTAAACATAAACCTTTAATTTTTTATGCATAAATGTATTCTGGAATAGGATGAAGTAGGTTGTGTCGTATTGGTGTCCAATAGGAAACCTGGTCCAATATTATTTATTTATTTATTACTTCCATTAATTATTATCATCACACTTTTCATTGTATATTTGGAGACTAGATAATGATAGAAATATCTTATAGTGGCATACTAGATTCCACATACACCATGTTTGGGTGTCGATTGGTTTCCCTATAGACTTCATAGATGTTGGTGGGGATAATGGGAAGTTTCCTTGTAAAGACATGTGTTTCCCCATGTAACAACATGAACTTTTATAAATAAAATTCCCTTTTGTGGATTAATTTAATTTTATATTATGTATTATATTTATAGAAAACACATTAAATTATTTGGTTTCATTATATCCTATCAGATTAAAAATACTATTAATAAATTTAACACATGGATAATATTGTAATATAGTTGAGATCCTATGATTAGTATAAAAATAGGGTTTTGACAAATCCAATTGACTTAGATGAAGGTTGTGATGGAAATAACCAGTAGGATAATACACTATAAATTTCATTTATCAGATCTTTTGAGCGAGACTCGATCACTTGGATTTTCCCTTGACCAAGCTAAATGTGAGATCAAAAACATAAAGCATGATTAAAATTGTATATAAGGAATTTATTACTAATCTATATTAGTACCAAAACCATGTACGTGAAACCACCCCATAAAAATATCTTTTTCACACACCGTACACAAAATGAATCTTTTAGGTGTAATAAATAGATATGTAACAAATCCCTAATAATATGAATATATAAATTTTACTCAACATGGAATAATGGATATATGTACTTCTTATTATTTTTACCGTAAAAACTATTCTAATATTGATTAAATAATGAACAAATTACATATTTTTTAAATATGTAACTTCAATTACAACATTTCTTTTGATTAATTAATGAATTTTATAAAAAAATGATATTTTTAATAAAATAAAATTATTATTTATTATTTATTTATTATAGTTTATAATATAATTTTATGAAGACAATAATAATTTTTATAGGTGTTCAAAAACTATTATTATAAAAAAACCCACCATTTCTCAAAAAATGATAATAATTATTAAAAATATCAAAATTCACAAATTTAAAAAATTATATTGATAAAATAAATTTTAGTTCTCGAATAATAATTTTGAATTTATACCATATTTAATTTTTCATAATTTTCTTATTCTGTCATATTTTTTGGTAAAAATTAAATATGGTATAAATATACAATGTGTATTATGACAACATAATGACACAAAAGCTATGTAAAAAAATATATTATTTTTATCCAAGTAAAAAATATGTTTATCCCATTTAAATAATTTTTTATTGAGGTTATTTTATTAATTTTATAAATCCTTTATGAAATGATTATAAACTATATTATATTTTAATAATTCAAAATCATTTCCCTATTAACATGACACAACTCAACCTAAAAGACGATATTGTTTTAATCCATTTGGCCCTTATATATATAAAAATAATGAATCATAATCACCTATTGAGAAATAAATTGGTGAAACTAGTGGTAAGGTGTGTGGGTTTGATTACACAATTATACAGATTCCAAAACCTATGTTTGAGAAATAACAAAGAACTACCATTTTTTCTATAAAAAAACCTACCAAGATCACTCTCCTCCTAATTCAAAAACCATGGGCCACGTATTTACTCTGACCTCACATATTTATAGTCCTCCCAAGATTCCTCCAATATCCCAATGAGCTCCTCCCAAGATTGTCAAATCCCCATCTCAATGTAAGTGATCTTCCTCTATTCATTTTATTCAAGAAACTCTTTTATCATGTACCAATTAATTTTCATTTCCTTTTGTTTGAGTATGTTTTAAACATCCCGATTTTGAACCTTTTAATTTATGAGTGATTAGAGAGCCCTTTCAAACCCATTAATCCATCTATTGGTACTTATTCTACACCTGTTACGCTTTCTAAATTGTCTTACAAATTTTATTAATAAAAGTAATAGACCACACTCTATTATTTTCAATTCATAAACCATATTTAAAATTATAATTATTTATAACAATCTGTTTTATTTTATAGAATTTTTAAATCTAATTTACTATCCACATTATCTAATTTGAATGAGTGGTCATTTGTCCCCTCTCATTTTCACCTTTACCTAGTTCATTACCATATCTAAATTCCATAACAGATCCTTTACATCTCTAATTTATTTGAGAATATTCTTGAGTTAATTCCTTTAATTTCAAATTAATAATTTTTTATATTGTTTTCTTCATCACTCTTACTTCCCATTTGATGTCCAAATGATGAGATACCACTTTCACTCTCATTTAACCATTTTATGAATCTCTAATTACTATACTTATGATGACAATATTTCACTGTGATTTTTCCATGACCAAACATTGTATTTTGAATACCATGACTATTTCATCTCAGGGTCGTTCACCAAAACATAACAATAATTATTGGATTGATTACATCAATGTATGCATTCCGCATTCTATGATCTTGGAATTAAATATGTCGAAATATGATCATATGTCGAATGATATATGTGGAACACTTATTCATGTAAATGTTATGAAAAAGATGGGTGCACCAAGATTTTTATAGTACTCAAATTAAATGGGATGTGTTTCAGTCCCATGAGAAAACCTAAAATGGATAAGTTAGTGAGTCTAATCCATCACATGACTTTTTCAACCATGTTGTGATGCCTTGGTGCTTATCCTTGACCTATGATTGTGGTGTATCTTTAAGGTTTTTTCCACATTCCAATGTTTCCTTTATGTTATCATTTTATATATTATGTCTTTAATCATTTATATGAATATCAACACTTTTTTATCCATTAAAATTCTTAATTAATAACATATAATCGTTTCTTTATGTTATTTTATGTTTATTCCCTTACTTGGATTTATATCTCACCCCTTTCATTTACATGTCCTCATGTTATACCTTTCTGTTTTAATAATGATTGAATATTATGAGCATGTTAGTTTCGTTTTAAATAATGGTAGTGTTTACCTATTGTTTGTTGTTATGTAATGTGACTAGTTACTCAAATAAACTAGACATCTTGATGTTTTGGTTTGTATTAATTGTATTCTTATGTAATAAATTATGAATTAATGTGTAATAAATACAAGGGGTTTTGTAGTTGGAATAAAATGAAGGATTGGATATTTTTTGTATTAATATTATATTATTATACCAAATTCATTAGTTATGATACTAAATATAAGAAGACATCCCTAAATTTTGGTAAATTATAGAGTAATGGTATTCAAATAAAATACATCCCTAACAAGATTCTACATGTGGATACTATTATGGCCCATATATACTTAGGGGGGAACCTGAAAACACAACATTGAGCTAGAAACGATCAAGAACTAGTGCATTACAATAGGCCTTACTACATACATGGTTTTACATTTTTGAGGTAAATGGTCTGATAAATTCACATGTTCATTATGAACCACTATTAAGAGAACAAATATCCTATATGATTATATATTAGGAAATAGATCATTGAAAACATAGTTTGAAGCCTCTAAATTAATATGTTAATGAAATAAATTTCATTTACAAATTATTCATTTAATTGTATTCCTATATACATGATTAATAGTTTAAAATAACTCATCCCTAATTTTCCCTATATTCTACCCAATGGATAGATATCGGAGCAACCAGGTAAACATCCAAAATGAAGGGAAATGTGATGAATTTTCAAATGATATTCCCATATTAATGGGTAAAGGAATCATGATATTTATTATAATACACACTCACATAACTCATTTTATAAATAGAAACCTAAATAAATATGAACATTAGATTATATGATTCCTTAATAGTGAAAATATTGATCTAATCTATTTAGAAGATCTTATATTTCCTTCAATGTTATGAGAAATAAAAAGTCATACTTGATTTTTATTGTAGGTAGGGATATTCTAATTAGTTTTTGACATTGATCAAGAATATGAAGATTTAAGAAGATGTTGAAGCGATGTGGTGGAAGGAATTATGGAAAAAGTATTTCACTGTATATTTTCCTCACACTCTCCTCTTAAAATAGAAATGTATTTCCATTACCTCAAGAAACAAGATAGAAAATCATGCAGGTTGTATAAGGAAAACATCACAAGGCTTAAATAATACAACTCTATCTTTTTCCTTATCCCAAAATACAAATATTATTCTTATTATGGAGGCTAAAACTACGCCAAAAAAACCTTGGTGACCAGATTCATTGAAAATTATGAGTGAATTTTAAAATATTCCCTCAAAGATGAAATGGATATTGGAAAATATCATCGGTATCATGGGGATAATAAGTAGAAAGTGGAATTTTATTTTGATGGTGTGATGGAGAAATATAATAGTGTTATAAAATTTCAACATATCACAAGAAAAAACTGTGGAAATAAGTAACCCAAAGATTGTATGAAGGGGATAAGGAAATTATTTAGGTGGAGAAAGGGAATAAATATAGTGATTAATGATAGAAGAAACCCACAAATGTAATGGTTGAGAGGAATTCACTAGTAAGCCCTCACCCTTTTTCCAATGTTTTAATTGCATTGAATAAGGTAACTTCTGAAACCAATGCAGTAAACTAAGGGTGTCCAGAGAAAATTAGTGCTGATAACCTACAATGATATAAGGGATATATTTTTCCATTACCACCATAGTTGTGGATCTAAATTAAAAATTAATGGAAATAATTCATATTATTAATTAATGAATAGTGAAAAAAATTGATTTAGGTTATATGATTTAATTTGTATCATGCAGGTTTATTATAACTACTCAAAAACCACCAAAGAAAATGAAAGTAGGCCAGTTTTTAAAAATAGAAAATGGTGAAAGTATTTCATCCAATGAATATAAATCCACCCGGGAAATAATTTGTGTGATGAACATCCTATAGGACCTTGTTACCCCCTTTTGTGTAATTTGAATCAATTATGGGTATGTATTTCCATTACATGCATACATCGAAACAATATTCCTTATAAAGGAAATCACTCTCTGTATTGTGAATTGTCCCCCTTTTTTTAAAATGTGCATGGAGAAGGATGAATCTTTTTTAGAACCAGCATTACAAGAATGGATATTATTTTTCTATATATAATCATATTCAATTAAAAATATTGGTTAAATATAAATGATAATCTTTGAAGACATTCCTATTGTGATGGAATATGATGAGGTGTTTCCTGAATAATTGCATAGTATCCCCCTTACTGAGAGGTTGTATTTTAATTTCAGTGTATACATGGGGTATTTAAAATATCTAAAATCAAAATAGAATCATGGTTGGTGATAATGAGGAGATAAATAATAAACTATTGGAGAATATGGATAAAGGTTCTGTACACCAAAATTCTTCAACATGGGGTGAACTAGTCCTCGTATTTGGGATGAAGGATTTTTCAATGTACCTTTTCATTTATTATAGTAATATCAAAACAACCATGATAATGAATATGTTTCATCTACCAAGAAATGATGACTTATTTGATCATCTACATGCATCCCAATACATCTCTAAGGTGTAACTTTTGTCTAGGTATTATCATGTAATGGAAAACATGTGGGATACCCCAAGACTTATTTCCATGCAATGTACATTCACTATGTGTTCATAATAATTCCATTCAAAATCACTAATTATCCATCAATATTCATAGTAATTATTAATATAGTTTTTTGATATTACCACAAAAAATGTTAGGTATTCTTTATATATGATGTTCTAATATATTCAAGATGTATGGAAGATCATGAGAATCAATTAGGAACATTTTTAAAGACCTTATATAAAGAAAATCCTTATTAAATTTTAAAAAAAATTGAGTTTTGGTTAAATGAAATCTCATTCATTGATAATATTATCACAAGTAATGGGATATGTATTGAACGTTCAATGATATAAGCAATTTATAGATTTCATAGATCAATATATGTGAAAAAATTATGGTTTCCTTTGGATAAATAAGTAATATAATATTTTTTAGATAAAATATTCATGATTTTCAAACCCTTTAAAAAAGATAACAAGGAATAGAGTAATGTTTTATTATATAATTAATATGAATATAGATACAATGAATTAGGAAATATGCTAATCCCAATACATGTACTTAATATAACCAAAAGTGGGGAACTTTTCTTGGTATACATTGATGCTTCCTGAAAGGGCTTGAGTTTTGTCTCAATGTAAAATAACCAAGTGAAAATCTATGTCCCTGGGTAATTGAATGTTCATGAACAAAAATACCCACTGCAAGTCCTATTATTGGCCAGAGAGATATTCAAATTGAAAAATATGGCCTATTTATCTCAATGGGGAGAAGTGTGAAATATATTATGATCATAATAGGTTCAAGTATATATTCACACTGAAATAGTTGAATATGCACCAATTATGATGGTAATTGATGATTAAAGACTATGAATGATAAATCTAATACCATCTTTGGAATGAAAATAAATTAGATGATGCTCTAAGTAGAAAGGATAATGTAATATTACCATTAAATATAATTGAGAAGGATCGCATATTCTTATACATGAAATAGATAGACATGGGAATCATAAAGGAAATAACACTAAAAATACTTTCAAAAATGATTGATTGACCATCCCTTATGAATAAGATAAAGAATGATCAAATAGATGCTGTGGGAATTTAAAAGAAAGTGTAATATATTAAAAAATATAAACCAATATATGTCAAAATTAATGAAGAAGTTGTTGTAAGACTAAGGTCACTTCTATTAAAAACTTTAAATAAAGATCTAATTAAGGAATTGTAAGGTGATTCACAAATATCAACCTTATCCATCCATCCAAAGAGCACAAAGACATATCGATATCTCTAAGATAACTATTGGTGGGGAAATATGATGAAAGGGATCATGAAGTATACATCAATTTTTCCTATTTTTGAACAAGTGAATGCTGAAATGAATAGTATAAGGGGAAGATGTAAGCATTAGCTATAACATTAATGAAATTAGAGAACAAAACCCTAGGCTTTTTTACTATTCATCCAAATACATCATGAGGGAAAATGTTATATGGGTTGGGGTAGATTTTCTATCAAATAATTATCAATTATTTGCAATTCAAGATGAATAATCCCTCGATTAAATTTTAAATATATAAATTAGAAAACTGAGGAGGCTCAATGGAAAACCAAAATCGATTATATCTGATCGAGACTCAAGATTTACCAATTTTTTCTAGAGGAGTCTCTATCTTGCTAAATTTACTTAGTTCAACTTTATTATGAATTATCACCCTCAAACTGATGGAAAATCATGGAGGACTATCTAGAAACTTGAGGAAATGTTCAGAGTTTTCTCAATAGACTTAAAAAGAGGAAGATATCATCATCTTTTTTTGGTTGAGTTTTAATACAATAATTATTTCCACTGAAAGACCTAAATGGCCCCCTATTAAGTCATTTTTGGGAAGATATGTATAACTCTTGCATGCTGGGACGATGATGGTGAATTCAAACTGATGGGTCCTGAAATGTTTAAGGAAATGTTTTAAAATGGGAATATCATTCATCATTACATTAAGGATTCTCAGAGTGTAAAAATAGCTATATTGATAATCTTCGATGAGACCTAGAGTTTGAGGATGGATGCAATGTGTTCTTATTCATATATTAATGGAATAAATTCATGATATTTTGGAAGAAGGTAAATCTTAGTTCAATATATGTTGGTCACTTTGAGATACTTGATCCCATTAGAGTGGTGGCATATAGACAAGAACTTCTACTTAACTAATCTAAATTATAGGATGTGTTCCTTATATCCCTCTTGATGGAATACAACCAGACCCCTTACCTATGATGAATCCAAATGTGGTACCATTTTAGAGTTATTATTTGTATGATTAGCTGTCAATGTAGAACTTGTATCGTAGATACAAAATTCTACAAAATAAGACAGTGAGACTATTAAATGTAATATAGAGAAACCAAATGTTTGAAGAAGAAAATGGGAATCGGGGTAGGTAATGAATATAATTACCCTCATCTATTTTAGTGTGTGAAATGAAAATTTCAAGGGAGAAATTACTACAGGGAGAATATTGTAGCAACCAAAACTTTTATAATTAAAATTATCTTTGTGGTTGTATTAAATTACAAATTTTGTATATCATTTATAAGAAACACACACACATATTTGGTTCTATTATATCCAATCAGATTAAAATTAACTTTAAACATCATAATGGTTAGAAATATATCCATTGAATAGTGATTTTATGATTTTTATAAATATATGGTTTTAACAAATCCAATTGAATGAAACACAAGAAGTGATTCCGTCAACTAGCAAGAGTGTACCCTATAAAGCACATTTATTGATGATCTGAGTTAGATATAATTATTGGTATTTTAATATGACTATTCCAAGGATGAAATCCACAAAATAAATAATTTTTGAAACTATTTACAAGAGTAATTCAAGTTCATTGAGATCGTGACCCATACCATGTACGTAGAACCATCTTATTAAAGTAACATTTTTGTTCACCGTACCCTTAAGATGTTTTCTAGTGTAATAAAAAAAAATTTATCAGTACGAAAATAAATATTTATATTTATATCGTATTCACAATATATAAATGTTAATATTTACTTATTATTGTTGTTACCTTATAAATGATTTTGATTTTCATTATGTAGAGAATAAATTATATTTTTTGTTAAAATGTAATTTCAATTAAGACATTAATTCTTGATGAACTAATGAATTTTTAAAATAAATGAAATTTTAATAAAATATTATCTATAAATAATATTTAATAATTATCTATGATAATATAATATTATGTTGTTAAAAATAATTTTTATATGGGTTCGATAAATATTATGGTCAAAAAAAATATCATTTCTCAATAAATGAATATTATTATTTTCAATTTGAAAATTAATAAATTTTTAAAATTAACTGGATAAAATTTATTTTATATTTGCCTCATAATTATGAAATTATCCAATGATTAATTTTTTTAAATTTCTGAGACAATCGAATTTTTTTGTATAAAATAAATACTGTATAAATATAGAATGTGCATTATGGCATCATAGTGACCCAAAAAAGGATGTAACAAATTCTATTAATTGTTTAAAAGATAAACAAAATATGTTTTAATGTTCTATTTATTCGTTTTTTGGTAATTTTATTAATTTTATAATGACTTTATGAATCTTCCAAAACCTATATTATATTTTATGGTCTTGGAATCTTATTTTTTAGAACAATACTTAATTCCACATCAGTAATGGTAAAATATTAATATGATCGACACTTGTACTTATAAAATAATTAAAAACTTTCTTATTTGGTAGAAACCATGTTCATAAACAATTGTAAGGTATTTTTTCATTGACATTTTTATAAAGAATCTAAAACCTAGGTTCTAGAAACTTTAAATAACTCCCCCCTATATCCCTATAATGACTGATGCAAACTATCTCTATTATTACTAAATATATTTTGAGACCATCTTTAATATAACCTACCCATTAAAAATTGATCCCATGGTTCCACAAATATATCAAGAAGATCATCTCAAGCTTTTAGAATCAACCTCACAATGTAAGTTATTGTTCAGTCTTCTTTTTATTCATTCACTTTTTTTATATTGTTCTTCTTAACTCCCATTTGTTCCTATTAGGGCATGATTTTATAAAACCCCATTATGGACCATTTAATTTAAATTCAATTTAGTACCATTTTCACTATCATTAATCCCTCCTATTCACATGTACCCTTGTTATGATGCGGAAATTTTCATGTAACTTTTGATACAAAAAGTAAGGGACCTATCTCTCTTTTTCACAATTCAATCATGTTATTTGAAATTTGAAATGTTAATCTCCATTGGATATAATTTTATTTAAATATTAACATTATTTTACTGACCAAATTATGTTTTTTCATGGATATCATTTATACCCTTTCATTTTTACCTTTACCAATGTTGTTACCATGTCAAAATTTTGTAATGGATCCTTTCCTTCTTCACATTATTCAAGAATATTAATAATTTTATGTTATTTAATTAAAATTTCAACTATTAGTTTATTCTTTTACACATCCTTCTAACAACAAATTTTATGTCCATGTTTTTATAGATCACATACGGTCTCATTAAACCACTTTATGATTCATTAATTACTATCATTATTCTGATTAAATTTCACTTTTATTTTTCCAAGTCAAAATATTGTATTGTTTATACAGTCACCATTTACACTCAAGGGTATTAACCTAGACATAAATATACTTATTTTAATGAGTATATCCCATTTTTTTATATCATATTATATAGTCATTAAACTAAATATGATAAAATTAGATCATATTTTGAATGATATTCATAGAACACTTATGAATGTACATGATTTTAAAGTGATTGGTTTTCCTTGATTTATATAGAACTTCAATGCATTGGGTAATTTTTTAATCCCATGATATTTCATTAAATGGATTATGGAGTGAACGTGATCCATAAGAAGAATTTTCCCACCATGTTATGGTGTCTTGGAGGTTATACTTGACCTATTTTTAACATGAAATGTTTAAGATTGTCTCTGATTTCCCATGTTTACTTTATGTTGTCACCATATATCATTCATATTAGTCTTTTTTATGATTCTCGCTCCTCATATCTTCCATTTAAATTCATATTTCCTAACATATAATACTTTTTTTATGTTATTTCATGTTTATTCCCTTAATGGTATCTATATCCCAACCCATTATTCTATATTTTCCATGGTTGTACCATTCTATTTTATGTATGATGGAATTTTATTATCATTGTTTAGGATGTTTTCAAAAATGGAAATTTAGCCCCTATTTTATGTTTTTATTTAATGTAACTAATTACCCAAATACAATATGCTTATCAATATTATATGTTATATTATGTGAATTATTATGTAATAAATCATGAATTAATGTATAATAATGAGAGTAGTTTTCATACCCAGATTTCTAATTTTTTGCAGAATTTTTAATTTTTTTCATACTCTAAAGAGGGGTAAAATCATCATTTTACACTTGATATAATCTCATAAAATTTTTATGAACACTAATTTTGTCTTAGAAATTTATTGTTACTCTAGGACATATGTTTGATATAATTCCGAGTTTTTACAGTTTTGGTAGAATATTTAATATCAAATTAATTTAATATTTAATAATTTTCATGAGTTCAGGTGGAAGTATCTTTTTAATGGTGCATCATATGGAATTTTTGACTCTTCAGTTTGGTACATAATAGGGTTTTTCATAGGAGAGGTATAAAACCAGTTAGGTTTCTAAGACTCATGTAAAGTGTTAAATTTGTATTAAATTAATTATTTAATTAAAAATTAAAATTATTTAAAACATTATACCATCCATTTTTTGGGTTGTCTATGAAAGAAAGGAGGTAAGATAGTGCCTCCATCACATGATAGTCAGGCCAATAGGATAAGGGGATGAATATTACACCACACATCATATATGGTAGTGATCAAGACTATATTGGGGTACTACAGCTTCCAATAATATATATTGACCTAAATATTTAGGGATTATGTGAAAAGGAATGATAGTTTTTCTTATGAATCTAACCCCACAAGCAGTCCTAATATTCATTATTTTAGTTTTTAGAAATATTATTATTACAATGTACCCTTTGGGGATCTATCTATGCCTACATTGGAAAAAATTGGACATTAATGAGGTTCTATGGAATATCCAGTTTGAAATTCCCTATTACATGGTGTGTTTTCCATGAAAACAAGCCATGTACTCTTCCAATTCTAGGAATATGTAATTTTTGGAATTACACATCATGTATTTGGGAATAAACTCAACGAAATGTGACATGGTCATGTGGCCGAGTACGTTGGTAAGTGGAATTTTTTAATAATAAATCCTGTAGTCGAGTTATGAGCCATTAGTGAGACATGGTCATCTGACTAGGTACATGGGAAAACACCCCATGTAAGGAGGACATGGCCATGTGGAATTAAACATCCATTCCCCCATCAATTTAATGGATGTGTAGCAGTACCCTACCAGACCTCCAGTGGAGTAGGCCTTGTGAAAGTGTGTGTATAAGGTGTAGATTTTGGAGTACACAGAATGTATTGGGGATGCACATCTTGTACTTCCCCTTGTTACCCTTCCAAGGGTTTTGGGTGGTTTTGGGACATGGAGTGTAAATGGTACACATGAGAAGTCCATTTTTTCCCACGAAAAATGCTAAAGCGGAACCATTTTGGTGTATTGAGGACTTCTAAGGGGCAGTATGGGTGATTATGTTTTGAGATATGTGTTTACCTCTCAACAAGTGAATTTATATATCTCATGACAGTGATACAAGTTATGTGACTCATGTGAGGTTCATAATAATTATCAGAGTATATAAAATTGGTTCATTAAATACCTCATTTAGTGTGACAACGATATCATACCATGTTATTAGGAATGGGTTATGAATCAAGCTGGTGTAAAGGTTGGTTGTACGAGCCAAACTATAGTTACAAGGAAAGGTTTGTTCTTCATTAAATCTCCCTTATATGTATTTATAACATATAGTCTGGTGTAATCAACCTATACTAGAGAATATGTGGTTGGATTTTTGATTCTTGAGAGGTAGGTACTGGACCGAGATATTAGACGTTGTTGAGGATTCGGAGAGGAAAGCATCCAATTATGTTATATTACTCAGGATAACAAAATCCATTCCACTTAATAAGTTCCATCAATGATGATATAAAGAGGGATTCCTCTAAGTATGTGTTTTCCTAGAGGGCTATGTGGGTGCCTGATATATTGACCAACCTTTATCATGTGCATGTGGTTGGACAGTAATGATTGATATTTTTTACTTGGGACCCCAACCGATGTGTAAGGTGATGAGGCTAATATGTGATGAACATAAAGGGTTTTCATAAAAACTTTTAGATTTATTAAAATGATTTGGGTTTATTCTTGTAGCTATAATGGTTTAACTGGGTTGAGCTTGATGCTTATTATCAGAACCAATAGTTTGACTATGGTTTAGGGTAAAAAATGACTCCCCATAAACTATTGGTAATATGTAAGAAGAATGATGATATATATATATAGTTTAGGTGTATTAATGATGTTACATGACATAATTTATTAATGTATTATGGTGTAATTCTCTATATCAACATTTATGGTGCCATATTGATTCTCCATATATGATTGTTTAATCAGATGGTGGAGTAATGCACTAAATCCATGGTTTAGGTTCTAGAATGATGCTCTAGGAATTATTGGTTGTGCTGATGGAGTAATAATACTTTCAAAAAATGTTTTAGGTGTCTTATGTGACTATACTATAACTATTGGTAATGTAGATGGTATATTGATGAATTGTATACATTGGTTTGGGGATGGTTTGATGCTCTGTGAACTATTGGTTATGCAGATGGTGGACTGATGTTCTATATACATGTTTTATGTGACAAAAGGATAGTTTATGAAATGTGTACTATATATTGTTTGTTGTTGGAGGACCTATATTATACATCGGTGGCTTATTTTTTAGACAGATGTTCCAATATTTATTATTTAATAAACATGAATATGATTTTAGATTTATTGTTTTGGTATTAAAAGTTTATTATCATGGAATGAGTACAAAATATTGATCCATTTAGGTACTGATTAATAAATAATGCGTAAATTTGTTAGTATTGGCTAGGGTGGTCATGATTGTGTGACCTGTAAGTTCTATTGGACTCATGGTCATCGAGATGTTCTCAACGATGCCCAATGTAGGCTAAGGTAGGTATGGTCAATCTTCATCACAGACCCAAGAAAAAATTATGATTTCATTTTTATTTACTTCATATATGTATTTCATAGTCTGATAATATTTCATTAGCATGAATTTACTGAATTTGGTCATAGGATCGCCATTATGGGTGGACAACTAAGAATTATTTCCCACGCCTTTTATGTATATATTAGTGTCTATAATGACCTTATGTCTAATTTCATCTTGTGCATATATCAATGGTGTATAGGGTGAAGGACTAGTTTAGCATGATTAAGTGGGATTTTGGTATGGAGTTTAACGATTGGGTTAGATCCACTCATCTGTGTACTAGAGACATGGTATATGACATTTCTCAGAATTGGTAGTCATATATGATATATTTAACTATCTATTGTTTATTCTTAATATATTATCATATGAGTTAGTGATCAATGTTTTATGTAAGGACTGATTGTTTTGAAAATTATTGTATTTCATTTTGTTACATCATAATTCTTTTTAAGTTTGATTATTCATTATGGGTAATATAATTTCTATGATGTTTACATATTTACATCTAGTTGTGAAATATGATATGGGGGTATAGATTCCCCACAGTTCCACATTAAAACCATACTACTAATCACAAGCCTTTGTCATATGAGGAGTTATGTTTGAGGCCCTTTGGGAAATAATCATGCGGAACTGATTTAGTGTAATATATTCCAAGATGTTAAAATGTGGCATGAGAGGAGTTATATTGAGGTATTATTATTTTGGATTCAGTTTACTTTATATATAGGAATGTTTTGGAGGATATGATAGATATCAGTTGGTGTGTCATGAACACCTATTTTGGTAAGAAATCTAGTTTACCAGGTCTCAAATTGATGTTTATGGGTTTTGATGTTATAGGTGTATATAATTTTCACAATGGTAAATTCACATATGGTTTGAATTTTATGGTTTTTAAGGGAATTCTAGCCCTTGGACCATTGGAAATTGGCTTATGATTTTGTACTATTATCTTTTACATAAAAGATTCATCTCATGTACCATGTTAATCATGTATGATCCACATGTTATAAGCCTATATGTAGTGGTTTTTATAAATTTATTTAGGATTTTATGATTTTTAGATCTACGGTAACATGGTGAACAAAGAGAACATGGATTTCGTCCTTATACGTAGCTAGTGCAATAACCTAGGTCGGTCAGTACGGTATGGGTATATAAGTGTTGGACCCTAATGGGTGGTTTTTTATTGAGTTTGGTTGTCTGGTTTGTTCCTAAATGGTGTGGTCTAATGTGCATATTCTTTTGTAGTAAATGTTCCCAAGTTTCTAGTGGTTGGTTTTATTGGTAAATTCCTTGTATTTGAAACACTAGAGATAGGTATTTGGTATGTTGATTTCATGTGTCATTGGGATAAGAGTGTGTTGACTCCCCATGTGTATTAACCTCTTGTGAAATTTCATTGATATGGTTTGTTGTACATAGTGACCTATTTTGTTACATAATTGGTAGGTCTTCATGGGAGATCCTAGTGACATTCATTGGCATTACCCCCATTTAAGTGTTCGGTACCTTTGGTTTTTTAAGGGTGACATAATTGATGGTTTGGTAAATTTATGTATGTTTTTTGGTTTTGGGAGTAATATAAGAATGCTTTTGAATTTTGGAAATGGTGTATGATAGGTGCAGTTAGGATATAGGTTTTCTCTTCTTGGATTCTATTTTTAGAGGGAGAACTTTTGTGACAGTGATTTATACCTGAGCTTGGTTTCATGATGGGAATTTTCGCATAGGTTCCAAGACTATGTGAAGGTTGTACATGAAGATTTTTACTAATGGGTTATCATCTAGAATAGGAGAAAAAGAGGTACTTAAGGAAACATGGTTTCTGGATTGGTGAGTTTCCTTTTGTTTTTGAGTGCACCAAGGGTACTCTTTATAGGGTGAGAACGGATAGTTGAAATGGAATGGATAGTGTATTGGGAATGTGAGATGAGTTTTCATGATATGTGACTCATTTGAGCCATATTAGGATTTTTGTTAGGGATACATAAGAGAATTTAATCACTGAGAATTAATGGTATCTTGGAGAAATTGACACTATTAATTTACTATCCCATTTTGATTATGGACCAAGCGTTATTGAAGTGTTGGCCCATGATGCTTGAGTTGATCATGTTTCCATGAATATGCAAAAAATCGATGTGGGTGTGATGAGAGGCTTGTGTGAATGGTGACCTAAGTCCCTCGAGATAGAATTGTGACGTTCATGAAATGGATGATTTACAGTGGTATTAATCGATGACATCTTAGTTTACACAATGTCAAGAGTCAATAAATACATATATCTTTACATCATCATGACTACTCTAGGAGAGTATCTTCAATAAGTAATTTCATACACTTGTCACTTTAATTTTAGAAAGGGTCTCCTGGGAGGAAGTTATTATGGTGTAGTGCATGTAATTCCTTACAAAGGAAGTGAACCATCAACCATTTGTGAGTGAGTTCCTTTTATAATTCTATTCTTTAATTAACTCCAAGGGTGTCATTACCAGATTCAATAAATGAATAATAGTTGTTGTTTCATTTTTTGAATCATGTTGCGATGTGATAGTACTAAGAATCCTATGGTGGGGAGTATTGGATCAGTCATGGGGATGAGAACCTTTTGTAGATAGGGTTGAAGATGTTCGGAGAACCACATTGGGTTTGAAGGTGAGTTGTTATGGATGTTTTTTTGTATGTGACTTCGATTGTGGGATGTGTTTTGGATCAAAATCAATAATTGTAGGTTGAAATATATGGTGAGGAACACCATGGAAATGACGATGATTTTTGGATGACATCGTGAAGACTCTAGGTGATGTTACTATTCGGAAATGTATTGATTAATTTTTATATATAGAAAGTGGTGGATTGGCCTTTGATGGGTTTTACAAAAAATATTTTTTGTTACATGGATGATACCAGTTTTCTCCCTAATGTGGAATGTAATGAGTTGATTGTATGTTGAATAGAAAGGTGGGTAGATATGTTTTTTTGGAAGATAAATAAGGATTATCTAGAATGAGAAGTCTTATGGTTGAGAGGTTTTATAGACTTGTGTTTCCCCAATTTTTAAATTTGAGCAACATTTTGAATTATTGCTTTCAGATGAAAATGTGAGGTAAAATTTTAATTCTCACTGAGTTGGTAATATTTTATAATTATTTTTATAAATCCATTTTTCCAATATATTTTTTTTACCCTAGTAAATATGTTTGATGGAATTTCGAGTTATTTGAGTTTTGGTGTAAGATTTAATATATAATTATTTAATTTTTAATTTTTTTACATAAGATCAGGTTATGTTTTCATTTGAAATTGGTGTAGAATTTAGATTATAACTCTGTGAATGGGTCTAGTGTGGTGTATTTTTATTAGCAGGGTATAAACATGCTTTCGGTTCTGGGAATCGATCTTGGTGTTAAATGGAAATTTAATTAATTATTTAAATAATTAATTTATATTAGGTAAAACACCCCCCACCCCCACCAATTTTTGGGTTTCTATGCATGGAAGGATGAGGGGTAGAGTCTATCTCATATGTTTTAAAGAAAAAATAATAAGGGTAATGAGTATCCATTTAACTTCATACTTAGGGTAGATCAAGACTGGATCACGGTGCATGAACTTCTAGGAGAAGATATGTACCCGAGCCTTTGGCATTTACACCATGAGGTACGTTATTATTTAGTTTTTAGAGTCAATAACCATATTATCATTTTTTAGTCTCTATTATCGCTATTATGGACCCCATGGGGTTGAACTGTTCTAAATTACAGTAAATGGGGTTTCTAGAGGATTGAAGGGGTTTCCAATTTGGAAATCTCGATCAAATGATGTATGGGTCATGTAAACATTCCATTTTTTATTATCATTTAAGGAATAAGGATATATGTAAGTAAACACCATGTTTTTAGAGTAAATTCCATGCACTAGGATATAACCATCAGTTCAAGTACATGGATAGATGGAATTTTGGGACCACACACTATGTAGTCAAGATACACACCATGTAGTGGGACATGTCCATGTGACTAGGTACATGGTAAGATTCACCATATATAAGGGAAATTTCAATGTGTAATTACATGACCCAAACACATGTATGAATTTCCAATGAAATAGTAAAATACCAAACCCCAAGTGGACCAGGGTACGTATATGTTCATGGCCAGGGTGGAGATTTTGAAATACATGTCTTGTAGTGGGGGCATACTTTGGGTACATCCCATTGTTACACATCAAAGGATTTTGGATGGTTTTCATATTGAGGTATGAGTGGGATCCAAGAGGATCCCATTTATAATTTTTTCCATGTATAACATGTCAGAGTATAACATATGGTGTTTTGAGGACTTCTTTGTGGTGAATAGGGGAGATTATGTTATGAATGATATGGTTTCATCCAAAAGTGAGTTTCCCTATCTCCTGAGAGTGATACGTGGTATGACACTTTTGTGAGGGTCATGAGAATTATTGGAGGATGTATCGAGGGTTCCTCAAAGAAATTGTTGGTTTCTTAACGGTATTTTCCCTTGTTAGGAATCTGAGATGCAACTTGAGGTAGTGGATAGGATGGGCGTAAATTCTAACCTAGGGTGACATATAAAGGGTATAGGCTTGAGGCCTTCATCTATATGAGGATTTTGTCTGTTAATGCATATGAATATATGATATTGTTGATAATGAGTGTTGGGATGTGTGATTTTTGACATATGGGAGTTCGTAGGAGATATTTTTTATTACCAAGGATTGGGAGAAGGAAGTAACAACTAATTTTCCGATATAAAGGATCCCAAGGGGGGGATTTCGTTTATGTTAAAGTTATAGGGACACAAATAGGGATTCTTCTATGTTTTTGTTGACCAAGAGGTCCCAATGTGTTCCTAATATATATACCAACATTGAGAGGGTGAATTTGAATCATTAGTGGTGGATCCAAATGTTCCCTTGGGAAATGAACTGATGTGTGAGATAATGAAGATGCGATGTGATAACAGGAATGGGTGTTCAACCATCCATTCATTTGTATTTTATTGAATAAATTTTACATCTACGGGGATATGATTTTTGAAATGGAATGGTCTTAATCTTGAATATCATAAATGGTATTTTGTTATTGTTTTAGGTTCTAGACTGATGTTCCACAAGCAATTGTTTAGGAAGATGTTTACTACTGCTCTACATCTATGCCTTAGGTTTCTGTTTTCTGCTCTAGGAGATATTGGTTATAAAGATGGTGGTATGATACTCTATATCCAATATTTAGGTTCCTGACTAATTCTCAATTCATTATTGGTTATGTGGATGGTGGAATGACTATCTCTAAATCAATGGTTTAGGTGATGTATTGATTCTCCAGTAACTATTGGTTATGTGGATGATATAGTGATTCTCTATATCAATGGTTTTGGGGTCATACTAATCCTCCATGCACTATTCGATATAAAGATAGTGTAATTACTCTCTAAATCCATGGTTTAGGTGTCAAAAATATTCTCTAAACATGGTTGGTTATGATCATGGTTTAATGATACACTAAATCAATATTTTTTGTGTCATGTTGATTCTCAATGCCCCATGTATTATATATGGTTTTAGTATAGTGGTTTTAAACTATGTATCTATACTATGGTATCAGACTGATGTACAGGGAACTATTGGTTATGACGACATGGATTAGATTCCATTGAGATGTTATAGTTATTGGTAGTGCTTTAGCATGGAATGAGTACCTATGATTGATGTGTAAAGATTCCTATTAATATATAATGATTAATGTTATGATGTTTGGTTTGGGAGATCATGATTGAGGTTCTTGAATGTTATTTAGGATTCATGGTCATCGAGATGTGCTCATAAACATATGGTTTTTTAACAAGTATTGTAAATTAGGTACATAGAACCAATGATAGACAAAGAATTTATTTGTATTTCGTTACATTATCTTTCATCTTGGATTAGAATTCATCATGAAAATTCACTTATGGCATGAGTTTATAGGTTCTTTATTTGGGGTAGCCAACAGAGGTTTATTTCTCACCTAGAGTACGTACATAATACTATGAATATAGACCTTATGTGTACTTTCAGGTTGAGAATTGATGTAATATGGACAAGGTAACGTGATAGATTATTGTGAATGAGTGGGTATCCCATTTGGATTATAGTGATCAAGATAGATATGCTCGATAGGGTATTAGAGATTGTGTTTATGATATGAAATTGATTTGGTAGTAGATCCTAATATATAATTTTTTTTATTTTTTATTTTTAATATGTGATCATCCTATTGGGAGAACAATCTTGTATGTATAGAATGGATCTTTAGGATTTTATTGTATACCATTTTGTTACATTATTCATTTTTTTATATTACTTATTCCCTTAATGTACTCTGATGTGTATAATGTTTGGTTGATTACATTTGGTTAGAAACACATATATGGGGGTATATTCCCCTCAATGTACCACCTTAGAACCATTATTATATTCCCTAACCTCTAGAAAATGTGTAGTCATTCTAGTGTTAATTTGTAGAATGAGCTGAGGGATCCAGTTTAGTGGTATCCGGGCCAAGACATTACAACCCATCTATAGATGATTAACTTTCTATACAATAACAGTGTAAGTGAGAAGAGGAATAAACATATTATTGGGATGCTAGTAGAAATATATTTTCTTCTTTTTCACATTTTTTATACCATTTTTTATATTCTTGATAGTCTATATCCCTTTTATTTTATGCTTCTGTATGACATCATGAAATGCTCATCAATTTTATGTGGTTTTATTTAATTTTTATTATATTTTCAGAATAATTATTATTATTATAATGATTTAATATTCCAATACTATTAATATATTTTAGTTCAATTAATTTTCCATTATCTATGCCATTATTCTAACACACTGATAAAAGTGGTTATAGTATCTCAACCCTTTCGTTATAGACCATTGAGGCTAGTCAGATTCCTCGGGTTTACGAGCAGGCCCGCTTAAGGTCATGTGGGCAACTAGACATGTAATCTATCTAAAACTAGGGATACAAGTGTCACAAATCATATGTATAAATTCTCGTGATACACATCGATCATAATTAAAAAATTATTCAATAACCAAAGGATAAGTATTAATGGGTTTCATATAAAACCATTGAGTCCATAAGTCCATAATGACATGAATATTCAATCATCTTTAACCAATGAGAAGGTGATGTGGGTTTCATATATTTCGATCTCCAATAAAAATATTAGTTTTACATCTATTTTTATACTTATGGATAAATAATTTTTTTCATATTCAATATATAAGACTATTTCATGTATAATTTGGAAATTCATGAAATGAATTTGACAAAATCATGGGTATAAAATATGGATTAAATATATTCAACAATCAGTGGGAATAAAGGGTTCTAATTATTAAAAACTATTTTGGAAGTAATGGTACTAATAAAACTGTATGAAAATAATATAATTCAACATTAATAAAGAATACTATATAAGGGTAATTTAATAGAAGAAAGAAGAGGATATTCCCTTACCTTGGTAAGTATCTTCGTAATGCTTCGAGACGATAACCCTAAGAACTTAGTTATAACTTGGAAGCACTTTAGAGAAATTAAATGAGTAAAATAATTTCTTATGGGATTTTTAGTGTACATTAATGGTAGGATTGGTGGGTATTTTTATTTCAATGTGAGAAATTGTTTAATAATTTCAATATTTATGTTATACGAATCTATGTTATGGAAAATGAGAAACATTGACTTAATAAGGGTTTTTACTAAAGGTTTTAAAAATTTAATCCATGTTTTATAGTATTTTAATCCATTAAAAATGAAAACCATTTTTTAATATTACTATGGAATTATAAAATTAATTTTTTTTAAAATATTTCATTTTTCGTATTAATATTTTTCATTTTATACATGGGAAAGTCACGTATAGGTTTGAATATTCATTTAAATATATTCATATGAATATTATTATTAAAATAACATGTTTATGTTCTTAGATTATGTTGAATTAATTATTAAATAATTATTACATAAATAAGTATTCATAAAACATACGAAAAACAGAAAACCAAAACTTTACTATTCACATAAAAATAAAATATTTTTTAAAATTCTCTAAATTTCAGCATGATCTATGTTTGAAATGATGACATAAATTATAATATTTATTTAATTAAAATAATTCTATAAATATGAGAATTTTTTATTTCAATTAATAAAAATTATTTATTGAAAAATAATAATTTTTATGACATTGTCAACATTAGGGATATTATGACCATTTTATCACACATTATAATGTTATATTAACTTTTATATTTAATTAAATTTCATTTAAAAAGACTATATCATGATAAACAAATAGAAAAAATGTTTTTATAATTATATTGTTTATATTTTCTATATATACAATTTTTATTTAATTATATCCACAAATCTATTTATTAAATTCATCTTATATTAATGTGTTTATTATTAAATAATATAATACATAATATGGGATTGATGATATTACAGTGTCATTTAAAAATAATATTACACTTTTATGTCACAATTATATAAATACATAACCCCTCATTACAACGGCATATTCCCTAGTGGTAAAATATGTTATTGTTATAGTTTCATGGAGTGTCTTATCAAACATTAAATTAGTGTTTATCCCCACCAATATGAAATTCTCTTATAAAATATTTCAATAATTCCTCACTTGTTGAATCATTTCATGTTCATTGGAAAGGGATAACAATATTGATTCTACCTCCCTCGCATGTTCTAACAAATGGGATTTAGTTAGCATGATTCTAATGGTTGGGTTCATTACTTCTACTTTATGAATCATTTGAATTTTTTCATTACCCTTTATAAATACTAATTCTAATGGTGACATTATTAATAATCCTCGTAGTGACCAAATTTCATATTGAAAAATGACTATTTGATAAACATTCTCGTAATGGTAATATAATGTCCATACCGTAATGGTATCATTTTTTATTAAATTCTATATATTTACAACCACACATCATTATTTACTACTACATTACCAAAGGTTATTTAGATTTTCCTTTATAAAATTTATTATATTCTAAACATTCCATTTTCATTAAAAAATTTACCTATAATATATAATAATCCAAACATATTTTGATCCTAAGGATTACCCCATTGTGTAGTCAGTATTTTATAGTTCTTATATCCCAATACGAGCCTTAGATATAATATTTGTTATTATTAATTAACAAATAATATTCCTTTTATAATATTTCATCTATGTACTTACATTATTCAATAATGAAATATAAATTTTAAATAAATTGTCCTCTTATTAATCAATAAAATAATTTTTAGGTCATTAATGTTTGGGCTTGGTTTTTCCACACAACGGTTCCATTATCGTTAATTGTTTTAAGGGTTTGACATATTTTTGGAAAAATCAAAAATAACATTATGGCATGGTTTGTGGTATTATAGAATGGATCTCCTCAAAAATATAGATATGGAATGGTATATATACCATAATGACATTCTATTCCATTTCTATATTGTGTAATATCTACACTGAACAATCTTTAGTATATTTCATTGCACCATGGTATCAAACTAATTCTTCTATAATTACTCATTATTCATACCACTGAAAGATTCTTAAAATCCCTTTGCAAGAATTTCAAAAAACACTTAATATACCCCAAATATATAACAATAAGAAATCCATTCAAAAAATATCCTTGAATCCAACATTATAAAATTGTATGAAATCTAAAAGTGAGTCATGTTTGACTATTCAATCATATCTTTAAAAAAAATCCATATATATTTTTTCACATTAAATAATCATTGGATACATTAAAACTTCACAATGCCGTAAATTTTTCTGCTTATCTATATAATATGTGTAAAATATTTGGGGACTAAAATATATTATTCCTCTTTTTTCTTAATGAAACCCCATCAATTTTATAACATTTAAATCAATCACAATTATCTTTTATGTAAATTTCTCTTAGACAAGATGAAATTTTATCCATAATATCCCTTTCTAAACCAGTAGCTTAATATTCATATAAATATATTTTATTTAAAAATTTTAGTAACAAGCCATAATTTAATGTTCCTTGAACATCTCCCTTTTTTATTACGATTTCTACAACATGTTCTTTCATATGTAAAAATTTGATCCTTACTACCAATCATATAGCATTGATAATTCTATTCATTATATTATTTCGACAGAGTAATGTTCCAATTATATTTTTACATAATGTTTAGTATTCAACCATTTTCTCCCATACATGCCAACATTTTTTGAAACAACTATCTAAGTTGAAATAGGCTTCCACTACTCAATTATGAATTACTTTTAGAATAATTTTTTGTATTTCATCTATGAAATAAATGTATTCCATTCACCAAGAATGAAATATTACTCTACAAATTATGTCAAATATTTTATCAATAACATTTCAATCTCCTAAATCTTTTTTATGGAACTATTATTAGCATAATTTTCTAAACTCCACTGCCTATGATGTAAACTATGTACACCAAAAATATTATTATATACTATTTAAAAAATTTCTCATAGAGGTAGTCATAAAACAATACTCTTTTAGGTCTATTTACTTTAGTAATTAATTAGTCCACCATACCAAACATGATTAGATTTATTCAGGTGACACAAAAAATTCCCCACCATGTTCACTTTGTAGTAATCATTTCTATGAAAAAACTAATATTTTGTTTAATATATACATATTTATCTATAAAATATCTAGAAATTGCATCTCTGCATACATATAAAACCCTTTGAAAATTATCTAGTCTTACACTTTAAAGAATAATCTAATAAATTCCATTCAATCCACATCTGTAAAATTTTCTTCACTATCAATACGTTCAATCGAATAATATCACATGAAAACTGGTATTTATTTATTCTATATTACCATATTAATAAATTGAATATTTTTCATTTAGACCCTCATTGTACCCCATTAAATTTCTATTTTCATTTATTTCTTTATGCATCCATGTTTATTTTTTATCAAATTGTTCTAAATATTAATTCATTAATTAACCCATGATTCATAATTTTTTATCTCTCTGAATTATGTTGGTTTATTCACATATAATAGAGTAGTGTGATCTACATTATTAATCCATCAAGAATGATTTTTGAGAAAAAATATCCACATTGATATTTCTTATATCAACTTGATTACTCTCTATTTTTTAACGAGTTTTAGGTTGGAAAACCTCTTTACATTATTATTCTATATGTTCAATAAAAAATGTTCACTACCCTAAGAATCATGAATTTTGAATAAATTAAAATGTTATTCCTTAGATTCAAAAAACACCTTATTTCAACCGGAAAGAGATTATGGGGAAACCCTCACTAAGGTGCTCTCAGTTGAGCCAAATGGTTGACTGTGTGAAATTTGACCTCTACTAAAATCATTAACATTAGATAATTTTCATTCTTGATATAAACCGTCAACAATTCCCTAATCCTTAACTATGTACGGACCAAATTTCCAAAGGCATGTGGTCAGCTGGGGTTTCAATCCCAATAACACATGGGGACATTCATTGGTTGATAGGATGGTAGGTTTGGCACATTTAACCCTTATGGAGGAATTGTTTCATACTCCAAGGCTCTCTTATATGTTTAATCAAAGTTTTTGAATCTCTTCTTAATCTCTGTACGGGACCAGTTAACCTAACAAAATGATTATTGTTTAATTATCCTTATTGGAAAATAAAGTTAATATCATTGATGAAAAATGAAAGGTGGGGTATCATTAGTGAATACTTAGGTATGTATCTAGGGTTCCCCATTAGTTTTCATGAAATGGTTGACTTGTTTATATTATGAACTTGTATAAGAATTTAATTCAAAATTTTATGCCATGCAGTGAGGCCATTAATACTCAGAGGATGGGATTGAGCCATTATGGGGAATCCTATGTATCATGGTTATTATAGGTATAAAAACCATCATAGTTTATTAAACCATTGAAGTTAACTTCATATAGAGAATAAATGTGATTGGGTGCTGAGGTACCAGTTAATTCAACTTGAGTCTTCAGGATACGTCCTACGTGTCATTGATATAGAATTATTCATATTTACCAAACTTCTGTCACACCCTTGGGACTAGCCATAAGGTAGATACCCTTATATGTGGTTTTTTCTTATCATTCCACTTATCGAGGCTTATATATTATGATTTTCTTGGATGGTGGATGTTCATGATTCTAATGAAGTTCTCATTGTGGATCCCTAAGCCCATCTGAGCTATGCTTGGTGTGAGAAAATGGGGATGGAATGTTATGAGCCTCATAGAATATGGGTGTGGAGGGTTATGTATTAGGACTACCTCAATGATGTTCAGTATAAATCATAGGCCTCTTGGTTTTGTATTATGTATCCTAGTTATATAAGGAATTACTATTGTCATTTTTTAATCATGCGCTTGGGACTGGTCCTAAGGTAGATACCCTTATATGAGGTTTTTTTATATCTTGCCACTCATTGAGGGTTACATAATGGGATTTCTCTTACTGGTGGATATTTATGATTATAACAAAGTTTTCATTATGTCTCTTTAATCCCCATGATCTAGGCTCGGTGTGAGAAACAAGGGATGACAAGTGATCAACCTTACATAATATGAGTGTGGAGGTATATATGATTAGAATTCGTTTAGGATATTTAATATAGAGCTCAGTCCTCTAGAAGGCATCCAGTGTATAATGGTAATGGAAGGAATGAGATTCATCATAGTTATGTAGAGTTCTCAGACTATTAATGGATGAGGTGGAATGATCATCCCAAGGAAATTATTGGTTCTTAATGGTTGAAATGTTAGATATATGGTACTTGCATCGAAAATGATTTTTTAATTGAGCTCTGGCCTTAGGAAGGAGTCCTAAAAATTCTAGTAATGGAATAAATCGTATTTTTTTTCAATAGACAGAGATTACTCTATGATGTTTCCCAATTATTAATGGTGTTTCATATTATGTTGTTAGTCGAGGATTAAAAATTTATGATGCCCATTTGATCAGGGATTACAGATCAAGGACAAATAATTCCATCTAGTCCAAGGATTACCTGTTGATCTGGCTTGTATTTCTAGAGGGTGTCGTATAACCCTGCTGAATTATTTGAGGGACATCACAAGTCCTGAATTTCATTTATAAAGGGTGTCTCATAACCCAGAAATGTTTCCCTCATGTCATCGCAAGAGATATTTGACATGTCTATAGGGTGTCACATAACCCATCTGGCATACCCTTGTGTCATCACAAGAGATATCTGACACATTTATAGGGTCTCATAATAGTCGTTGTGATATGTCTCTAAAGATTTCACATGTCCTGAATAATTGTATGGAGGATATCACGAGCCTCAACTGATATTCCCAAAGGGTGGTGCAAGAGATGGTTAACATGCCTAGGTGCTACCTCCACACATGGCTAACATGAGAGGATTCTGTTATATGAGTCAAAATGTATCTTCATGACACCGCACAGATTAGGAGATGAGGAAAATGGTCTTTTCAAGACTAAAGTGAAATTTCCATGGGAAACCTATTTCATGCTATAACATGTTAAGAGATCATCGCATGACCCAAACAACAAGTTGAAGGAGTATTGTGAGGTCTATGAGACATGTCCTAGTGTTGTCGCATGTCTTGCATAGATCGTGTGAAATTAACGAGGATCATATAACAGATTTTTTCTATTCCTACTACCTTAAACATTATTTATAGAACATGCTTTGTGAATGAATTAGATTTATTCAGTGTCAGTTTATTTCATGTGGTGCATGATCTCGAAGACGTACAGGATGTTAATCGCATGTCTTTCCTGAATTCCTTCCCATGATCTAGGATGATCACGTGAAGTGCTTATTCATTTTTCATGATAATTAAAGCTGTTATATGGTGTATTACATTATGAAATACATTCATATGACAATATCATACTCTCTAAGAAATCATATTTGGTGCTTAGGTGTGCTGATGCTCTTGGATGTGAAATAATCATACTTTTTATTAATGTTATGGTGGGTGATTTCTAGGACTCTACACCCCTAATTTTCTCCATTATTCATGAAATATATCTCAAAAATCTAGGATGGATTCATGGATTGGTTCTGGTGGCACATGTCATCGCGAGCCTCTACCATGGATTGTTCTGAGGCTGTCCCCTTATTTTCAGTGACCATAAGTTCATCCTGTCATTTTCTCCATTAATGGGTTATCACCAAATTAATGGAGACTTGATTCATATAGTTTTCCAGAAAAGGGACCTTATTATTGTCATATATACATTTTCATGGACTTCATGAGATCCAGTCACCTATTAAAAGGACTCTGCATGATCTCGGTTAACAATAATGGGACTTACCATGAGACAATAATGGTTCTTCTGGGAGAATTTGAGGGATCAGTTCGGCATGTCCCGGAGTCTCATGAGACCATGCTACATAATTCCTTAGCTCTTATCAAGTGTTTTAAAACTAAGATAGGATTACGCACCCTCCCTCTTTTATTCTTGTTGTTTTATATTTGAAATGTTAAGGGTTATGATAGATTTCTTGGGTAATGTCATAAGAAATTACTCTACCTCAGGGTTATGTGTCACATGACCTACAATAGTCCTATGGGGGTACGTGTTCATTTTATGTAAAACTCCATATGTTTTTTCATAAGGAACAAAAGTAGGAGTGCAAGGTAGCCTAGACACACCGATGTGATTTCTTGAAATGAGGATTTCATATCGTCGTGGTCTTGTGGTGTCTTGCAGATCTCTAGGGGTGCTTCAGATTTCATTTATGACCACAAGAGTATTCTACCTCCTACATTTTTATTTCATTTGGGTTATTATACAATGGAATGGGATTCTTTTTAGTTTTTTTAAATTTTTTCAAGGAAAATTACCCTTCCCATCATTGATGTCTCGCATGATCTTCATGACAAAAAAGGCCAACCCCTTTTTTCATTTTCCTTGTATTTTTAGAAGATTTCTCAGATGGATTTTCCAGGTGATCACTGTTGACATCCCAGGTGGCCTAGGGGAGAATATTTAGAATCCATAGCTTGACCATTTGTTTTTGGAAGGGCATTAGCAAGAGTATAAATACTTTCCAAAAGAGGTTATGTGGGATCCATTATAGGTTATACGATACACATGGTTATGTTATTACAATATAGTGGTCACATGATCACATGTCCCTTGAAAGATCATGTGATCCATAGGTCTCAAGCACCTTCTTCTTCTTTTTCTTTTTCTGGAAAAATAATACCCATATTCATGTATTTCTTAAATTCTAAATTTCTCGTGGTTAATTTTGTGGTCATCAACAATACCCCCCCCCCCCATAGAGAGATATCCACATGGCCAAGGGTTCAGTTTTATGGAATGTAAATGCTCTCCTAAGACCTTTTCAATGTCATGAATCAATTTATTTTGAGTTTCTTTTTCTACTGGAAGCTTCTTGGTATTCCATGAAATTCACTATATATAGTGGTTAATAGATCCATTAATTTTACTGATCACCCATTATCTAGAGTGCTATCACTCTACCTCTATTGTGTACCTCCATCACATGAACATTATATAATACTAGATCATATGAAATGCTCATAAGACCACACAATAAACCCCATTCATGATAATTCCTTCACAAAAATGCTTATGCTTAGTCTCATGTCCAATCCAACTATGAACCATAATTTAGTAATTTCATGAACTTTAGCCATGAGGACTGTATTTATCATTAAGGTTTTGTGGGATCCTCTTGATTGATCATTCGATCAAGTGAGTATTATGTGATTAACATGACTATGTATGGGTCACACAATCCTGGTCACCAAGGGTTCATGTAATTTCACAATGTCTCATGGGATTATACAACCCGAAAGAACTTATAGGGTCAGGTGATTCATGGACTCCTTATGTGGATTGTGAAACTCCCACTTATTCATGCGGTGTGGCTCATGGCACCAGTTAATTATTTCTTTTATTTTTAAAAGTTTTTATATTCTCTTTTTTTAAAATATGCCAATTACCCTTGTTCAGATGGCATCCAGTTCCAATCAATCTTGCCGAGTTGTGTAAAATCAAAGGTCTGTGATTTCATGAGATCATAAAGTTGGCCCTTAGTATTGTATGTATTATATTAATGAGTTTTTAAAGAGTACACTCTCATCAATTATTCATGACTATACTCTATATCAATGAATCCCTATGTATGGGTTTGGTTTGTTAGATGATGATTCCATTCCTCCTTCAGACTATAATCTTTCATCTCATGAGGTGTTATAATCTCTTGATTGTGCTGAAATAAAAATTTCCAAGGATGTCCGACTATTCACAGATTATTCCCAAGGGTTATCTTATATATTTTTAAATTACCCCTTAGGTATGTATGGCTATGAATTTTTTCATTGGCCCATTGCACAGAGCAATTCAAGCACATTTGTTTCCCCTCTAAACAATAATAGTAGAAGAAGGATCATGAAGTAGGATCTACATCCCAATATAAATTTCTCTAATGAATGGGGATAAATGTTCTTTTCAATTTAGAAATTCATAGAATTTTATGATCAGTTGTACATGGTTCATCTTTTTGAAGCTGTATGGATTTTCAAATTTATCTTCTATAATAGGCCCGATCAACTTTCAAAAAGGATCAGTCATTGGTGTCCTAGCACAAATAAATTCCATATGTCCCATGGTTATGTAGGCATCATCCAAGGGGTCATCTATCAGCTAGATGGGATTCCCTCTCTTAGAGAGTTGTTTGATGATTTTCTACCTACAACAGTTATTTGGGAAGATCACTCGTAGTCTCTTGTTTTGGTGGAGGAAATGCTTACCATTTTGATGTAGAAACTAAGGAATGAGATATCAATGCACTCGCTCATTTATTTCAATGACTGGATGATGCATCCACCTTCTATAACCAAGATTATTCCAAAGCATGTGGTGAATTTTATGTGCGTGGTTCTCTAAAACAGAAGTTAGAAAATGTGGAAAAGCATTGTACATCTCTAAACCCTCCATCTGTGGTGATGGTAGAATCGATTGATGATTTGGGTGAGATTTCAATAAAGATATCTCATTCGGGTGATGAATATGTTTGTGGTAAAATATAATCTACTGAAGAGACTATTCCACCTACAAAAACTATAGATGATACACCTATCAAGATAATAGATTATGAGGATTCTTATCCTACTCCCCTACCATATCAACTAGTTAATGCTCTTCCTATCATACTTACATCATCAGTTATAGAATCTCAAAATCAATATAGGATTACTTGGAAACATATGCATTCCTTGATTACTATGACTCCCTTAGAATCATTTCATGAAAAAGCGGACTACCTTCATCATCTATTTCAAAACACGGGGATAGATGGTTTTAATCATAAACCATTGTATGATATCATAATGCAAATAATCTTGAATCGGTGAGATATAGACACAATTGAAAAATATTTTTATGATCTTGTCGATGATTCTCCCCATTATGGTAATATGAGGATGATTCCATATGCATTGGAGTAGGGTCATCGAATGATATCTAAAATGAATGCATAGATAGATTCCTTGCCTACATAAATATGGAGATGCGAGGACATCATTTCCCTATTGAGGTATGATATTTCAACATCATAATCCTCATTGGATAATTCTCAGAAGAGGTTTGAAGAATTTACTTAATTGTTATAGAATCTTCATTCTAGGGTGGAAGTGGAATAGGTTGGGAGAGTGGAACTTTATAATTCCATCAACTCTTCCCTCTAGACACTTTTAGACATTTCTACTATAGTCGATTGACTTTTATCATTATTTTACCATGATAATACCTTACATTATTTATTATACATCAGAGGGAATATAAAATTGGGATATTCCACCCCATTTTTCACACAATAAATTAATTAATTTTCTAATCATTCAATATTACATTACAGTTACTTTTCACCATTGATAAGAATGATATTTTTTTTACTCTGATATTATTTGAATCACCAACGTTACCGATATTTTATGCAATATTAATTATATCTTAATGTCTGGATATAATATTTAAATCATTACTGATTCATTTCAAGAAAAGTTCATGAATTCCCAAAAAGATGATAGTATTTACCGGTGTATCTACTAAGGTACTCTAGGGATTACATATTTTTCATAAGGATAATTTGGGAAGAGTATATGTCTCAGAGAGTGAGTGACCTATTTTTAATTGAAGATTATAAGCTTGGTGATCTATGCTTGTTCTTCAAATCAATAAGACAGACCTCACAATCAATGGAAAAATAAATCACTGATTTTCTATAGTTTAGGTTCATCTAGATCATACATGATATTTTTATTGTTTAGTATGGCATCCCTCCTTTTTATTACATAACTTTACATTACATTTTACATACAGAGGATCTTTAAAGTCTTGTGTCTTGGAAATCAGGAACCTAACACATGAAAAAAACATAAAAAATCCTTAAAATAAAATTTTAAGGCTTCATAATAGGTTCATACTAAGTAAAATTACTAAATATCATAACATGGAGACTTATATCAAAGGAAATGGTGAGCAGAAGGCCCAGTAAGAAAAACAAGTGAATCAATTTAATTGTGAAATCGATAAGTACATAATAAAAACATAAAGACATGAGCAATAGAAGTAGAGGCATTTCATAATGAAAATAAATTGAACCATAACATTAATATGTGGCTTAAAAATTTAATTTATACATTCATGAACATATCACAAAGGTTCATCCCCAATGTTTCATAAACATTACCATGGTTATTCACCAAGGTATCATGAAACTTGTCATCTCTAGAGATTAAATTCTTTACCCAATGAATTGGAGAAATATTAGGGAACACCGTTAATATGAATTTTCTTTCATTTGACCCACATAGACAATAATCAAACATTTCTTAAATAACCCATAGATAATAAAAGAAATGGGTTTCATTTCAAAATAATGACATTTTAAAAGTTCTTAAACACATGATCGTTACGTCATTTATAAACCATGGAATGGTAGTGAGGGTTATATATATGTCAATTACAAAATAAAATTGACCAGTTTTATGTATTTATGAATACCCCTATAAATGAAAATATATTTGGGTATTCTCATAAATAATACCATAGAATTTCTTGAGAAAAAGAGAGATATTTGAGATGAACATTCTGCAGCATAACAGCTATATAACATGGTTTTTGAAAACATTAAAAAGAGAGGGTACAAGGGTAACCCACTCACAAATAAATTATAATATAGTATAAATACATAATAAAATTGAGATAAGAACATGGTATGGAAACTTTAATGACATACCACATGAAAAGGAAACTTGAGAGTAAAGAGAAGATGTGATTTCTTTTACAAAAAATTAGGCAGCCTAACGGTGTCACTTAAAAATTCAAAAAATTAATTGATGAGAGTGGAAAGGGTATCCCTTCATTTTGAAATGAAATGAAAATTAGTAGGGATATATAATAACTAACCCCCACATAATAAAATGGAAACTAGAAGACATAACATAATGGGAGTCATGACTTAAAAGAAGAGAGTGAAAGGTTCCCTTACCTTGAAGAGTAACTTCGAAAGATTGAAGGTCGGAACCTTGTGAGGATTGAGGGAACATTGGGAGGACTCCATGGGAGGTAAAATACCAGAACTTAATTGATGAGGATTTCAGAATGAAATGGATGAGGGAATGGCTTGGTATTTATAGGAAAATTGAGGGAATAAATTATTAATTTCCAAGAGACACCTCATCGGTGGTATTTGCAAGACCATGGAAATTTCCATGGTATTTTCCCATGGTATTGGCCACTTGGGAAACCTCATAACATATCTTACTATTAAAAAGTTGACCATATTATTTACATCCTGATTACATCGTCAATGATGTCATTAAACACCCAAAACTCAAAACTGTATTTTTACTCTTCACCGAAAAATCAAATGTTCCAAAAAAATCCCAAAAATTCACTCTAACCTAATATTGATGATCTATATTCAAAAAATGAACTCCATTTTATGAGAATAATTTTATATATTTTTTAAATTTATTTTCTAAATAAAATCATTATTTATACAGAAAATACAACGTTAAAACGGTAACTCATTTTCTAACACGTTAATAAAGTAATCAAGGTCCCATAAAATTATCGTATAACCATAAGACAATAAAGTAACAATTTATGATTAAATTTTAGGAAAAATAAATTTCCATTTTTAATTATTAAATTAATTATAAAATTTTAAATAAAATATTTATGACTTACAAAAATAGAAAAACATAAACTATGATCATTTTTTTACTTTTAAGTTGTCTAAAATATTTTTATACATTCATGGGTGAAGTTTCTATTTTTTTGGTCGATATACTATTCATTACTATTCATTACTATTCATACGGTTATGTTACTATTCATACTTTGTTATTTACTAAAAATTAAGTTGATTTTATTGGACTCTAAATTTATTGCAGAACACAATTGTAGAAGACAATTTTTCGAAGATAAATTCACAATATTAGTTATTTAAAGAATACCAAAAATATTTTAAAATACCATTTTTTCCTAAATTCATCAATAATATACATCCTATATTTATCCAGACATTTGAAATTCACAAAATTTACCATAATAAGAAATAAAAAATTTATTTATATAAAAGGATTACACAAAGTAGATAAGGTATCATTGCATAGCCCCTTATAACCCCAGCATAGGACTTAAGTGTAAGGTGTGCTATGGTGATAGAATCTTGGGGTGGCTTGGACAACATTGCCCGAGTAGTGATTTCTATCAGCATGAACTTCTCCCTTAGGTGATTTCGTTCAAGCTTCACATGTTGAAGTTTGGATTGGGCTTCGTCCAAAGCAAAGCCCAGTGATGCTACCTCCTTCCCAAGCTTCGATAGATGGGATTCATATGGATCGAGTCTACTAGTTGATTCCATCGACTCTTCTTTCTTTATTAATCAACCAAGATCATTTGAATTTATAAACAATAATTGTAACGTTACGAATTTAGTTTACAAAGTTCATATTGACCAATGGCCATATAACAGTCAAAACCCAACAGTCTCATTTAATTATACTCACTTCATTAATTAAAGGATATAGTTTTGTTGAGTATAAAATAAAATAACACACTAATATAAGAAATAAATAATATTAAAAAGTTAGGGTCATTACATTATTCCCCTCTAAAGAAATTTCATCCCTAAAATTTTAACTCATACCCAAAGAAGAGAAAAGGTGTGGGTACTTCTACCTCATAGACTCCTCTAGTTCCCACAGGGATTCATCACATTTGTGGTTCCTCTACAACACCTTAAAATGGTGAGTAGTCTTGTTGCATAGAACCTTGTCTCTATGATCCAAGATCTCCACCGGCTGCTCATCATAAGAGAGGTCATGTTCCAATTGTACCACCTCTGGATTTAATACATGTGAAGGGTCTGGTATGTACTTCCTCAAGAGGGATACATGGAAGACATCATAAACTTGTGCTATATTTAGATGAAGTACAAGCTGATAGGCCACTGCTCCTACGCGATCAAGGATTTTAAAGGGGCTAATATACCTAGGGATGAGCTTCCCTTTCTTCCAAAACATCATGACTCTCATCCAAGGTGAAATTTGAAGAAAGACTTAGTCACCAACATCAAAATCCAAGTCCCTTCAATGGTTGTCAATATAGATCTTCTGCTGAATCTGAGCAGCCTTAATGTGTTGCTGGATGGCATGGACTTTTTCCGTCATCTCTTTCACAAGATCAGGCCCAAGAAGCTTTCTATCACCAGCTTCATCCCAACAAGTAGGAGTTCTACATCGCTTCCCATATAGATCTTTATAGGGTGACATTTTAATGCTCATGTGGAAGCTGTTGTTATAAGAGAACTCAACTAATGGGTGATATTGATCCCATCCACCTTTAAATTCCATTGATCATGTTCTCAACATATCCTCGAGTGTTTGAATAGTTCTTTCGGATTGGCCATCAGTTTGGGGGAGATAGGTTGTACTAAAATTTAATTCAGTGCTCAAATCATGTTGAATACTTCTCTAAAATATTGATGTGAACCTTGGATCGTGATCAGATATGATAGAAAGTATAACTCCATGCAGCCATACCACTTCCTTCATGTAAATCCTAGAATGTTGATCAAGAAAGAAAATTTCCCAAATGGAGATAAAATGGGTAGTCTTGGTGAGACTGTCCATAATAACCCATATCGTATTGTTTCATTTAGAAGTTCTCAGTAGACCGGTGACGAAGTCCATAGTGATATTATCCCACTTCCATGTTGGTATGGGTAGTGGTTGTGTAACACCCTGAGATTTTATGAAAAATATTCTTTTTAATTTCATTAATGACTTGTGTTGTACGCTACACCAAAAGGAGCTTTCACAACATGCATCCTTGAATTTCCTTGCATTACACGCAATCACGACCTTCTTCGATAGCGTGTGTAGTACGCAATACCGAGTTTCACTAAACAACGATATGCTATTAAAATATTATTAAAACTAGTCGTTATGAATAGTAATAACCACCTTTTAAAATATTAGAAATTTTATCTCTCAAAATGGACTTCATTTTTGGATTCGGAATATCGAAATTAGCTTAGGGTGAAATTTTGGTACTTTTCAGATAACTTTCATATTCTGATGAATAGTGAAAATTACTAAATTTTAATTAAAAAAAACTTTTTTAATTGAAATAATTAATAGTGATAAATTATTAATTTTAGTGGTTTTAAAGTATTTTTAGAATATATTTTTACAATTTAATACAATGTTGGTCATTGGATGTAATTTCACATTTAAACCAGTTATAAACAAGTGTCAATCTTTTGATAGTTATTATCTCTTAAGAACACGCTATTTGTTTTGACGACGAGAATTAGTTTTTCAATTAATTAATGAAACTAATATGTTTTGAATTTTGTAAAATAGACATCATTTTTGAGTTCATAATATCAAATATTTCTTAGGACTAATTTTTGGTATTTTTCTGGAAACTTTCATTTTTGGATTAATAGTGAAACCACTAAATGGTAGTAAAAAAAATGAATTCTTCATAAAACATAATTTTACCGCTTCTGTGAGTGGAATTTCAAAAATCCGAGAGACATGGTTGATTTTAGTAAGTAAAATGTGGTTCAATGAGATGAAAATAATTTTTGGTGAATAGTAACTTTTTACTTTTTTTTACCACGGTTCAAAGTAAATAGGGTAATTAAGGGTAAAAATGATATTATTATTACCCTAACACATGTCCTAATTCTATTGGATAAGTGTAGTTAGACCAAAAACAACCTTAGGAATAAAATATGACCATTTAGGCGCACTTGGATTAGATTAGGACATTTATTATTATTTAATTCAAAGAAGAGTTAAAAGAGTTAAAATCAAAGTTTATTTACTAAAACATTTTTAATATAGGGTTATACATAATATAAATTAGATTGTAAATATTCATTAGAAATATAATAATATTTCCTACATAATGGTATTTTATTTATAATTTTTAGACATTAAATAATTTAATTTATTTATGACACAACGATAATGCAGTAATTATCTTATTAATGAAATATTGACATAATTGATGTTATAAATACCCAAATAAATGTAATTTGAGACTTTTGATAAATTAAACTAATTTTATAGGTTAATATGACATGTTAGTATTTATTTCATTAACTTTTTTCGAACTAATAATTCTATTATTATTTTTACAAAAATCAATTACAAAATAGTGTCAAAATTGACAAAAAATAGTTTTTAAAACAAATATTATATTATTAATTGTTATTTTATTCCTAAAAATCTAAAGTTCTGCCAAATAACTTAGATAATGTTATATATATTAATAATAAATAACTTGGGGTTTGTTTGGATTGTTATAGTAAGTTTATTAACCTTATAGTGTAAGAACACAAGAAGACACGGTAAAAGTAAAATTATTTAACTTAATGTTAAATCTAAATGATAAGGTTAAAATAGGATCTTAAACTTGTCTAAATTATATTGGATGAGATTATTGCGACCCATCCCCACCTTTTCTTCGAAATAAATCAATTTGGATCTATTTAAAACCGAATTTGGCTTTATAATAAAATAATATTTTTAGTTATTCCAAAGGTGCCCCTCTCCCCCCTTATAAAAGGGCACCCCCTCCCTCTCTTCCTCACACCACTTTGAGCCTTAAAGCTCGGCCAACCCCTGCCAAATTATCTTCTCCAATTCCCTAGAAACATCCTAGAGGTTCTGGTCTTCCCCCAAGACCAATTTTAGTACCCTAAAAGGAGATCTCAAAGAGGCGCTTCAAAGAAGGGGTAATTTCCATTACTGATTCTTTCACCTTTATTTCTTCTTCCACTTCTTCTTCTTAGGTTGTTTCATTATGAAGTAATAACATCAGTATCAATAATATACTGATATGTTATTATATGTATGAAACAACCCTATTTTACCATCTATCCATCCTACGGAAAATGAAATCACCGTGCGTGCGTACGTACGGAATACCGTCTCCACACCGTGGTGAAATCTATTTTCCACCACCACCTTACTTGGATGGGTATAATGGTGTAAATAATAACTATATATGATTATTTTAAAGTGATATTTATTCTGAAATATTATACATACACTCCAATACAGTCGCACTATCATGGGAACGATATCATCGCTCGTGCGTAGGTACGGAATACCGTCTCCACAATGCGATGAGATTCATTCTCAATGATTAACCATTAATGAATGATTATAAAGTATATATAATAAGTAATCGTGAAATATATGACATAATAATGATACTGTATTTATGTTTATATATATGTATATCATCTACTTAATTCCATTCAACTTAATAAGGAAACGGAAACAGCATTCATGCGTACGTACGGCCTACCGTCTCCATGAACGGTGTATTTCATTCCTAATTTATTATATATATGTATATTATGAATATATATTATATATAAATCATTTTTTATATTCTGGAATTAATTAATCATGATCTAAGTAATCATATGAATAATTACAAGTCAAAACACGGATGACAAATGAAACGATTTTACCCAAAACGCTCTTTAACATGGAATTTACAAAATAATGAGTAATATAAAGTCATAAGTGAACCATATATGATATCATAACAATGAGTATGATTCTCTAATAATTAAATTGCATTATTTAAATCATTATACAGGAGGTTCGGACACTTACGAAGCAAATCGGACCTAAGGTAAGGGAAAATCTCGCAATCTCAATTTTTATCCGAGATTGTTTATACTTCAGAATTTACTGGGGTGTATTTTATCATCCACATCCACGTTTCCTCAATATGTAATATTGTTCCATCCACCTACAATTTTTTAAATCCAATTTTAACCTTCGGTGACTTTTTAGTAAAGGATATGAAAGGAATCTTTTGTCGTTTTTCGTACGAGGTACTTTTTAACTTTTCCGACAAAAGTACGAAGAATGTTTTTTTAACTTATACGGTATGAATGGATTTTTAAAACATTATTTCCAAGAAGATTACTTTACAAGTTTACAAGTTTATTTTTAATCAACTTATTTTAGTTTATAATTGTACAAGATGTTAAGAAAGGAAAAGTGTTTTTGAAGTTGAAAGGATATTTTCCTCAAGAATGGAGTTCAAGTGTTTTATCAAAATTATTTTCCATCTAAGATAATAAAGGGTTATATTTTTATCCCTATTATTACATTTATTTGATTATGTTGTGATGGAATTATATTTTTATGAATTCATTTATCTTATATGAATTGTTTTATGATGTCACAATGTTTAAGATTCCCATTTTTATTACATGGGTTATGTTATGATGTATGGTTTATGATTCTGTGGAACACATAAGAATGGTATCATTATGAGATGGGTGGGACCTATATCTCCCTCAAATTCATTGGGTAAAGATTTTATATCTCATGAGGTAGACATGGCTGGAACGGTAGGTTATACCGGTTCAGTAAAATAGGAATGAAACGAGAAGTGAACTCGGTTAAGAAATGGACTTTTTCCACTAAGATAGTCTTGGAAATGAGTCTTGACTAACAAGAAATGATTCTCTATGATTATGTTTGTATTCCACAGAGTTTCATGTTTTATGTTATGATTATTGGGATTTCATTTCACTACTATGATTTATCCCATGCTATGAAATTATGCTCTCTTTTGCAGGTTAAGATTTCCAAAATTTTATGTTCTTATGAATATGATGTGATTGATATTTATTTTGTTTACCCTTACTAAGCATTTGAGCTCACCCTTTTATGTTTTCTTTTCCCCGGGATATAAAGAAAGGTTTTAGATAAAAAAAATAAGATCTTTATGGGAGATTTTGAAGATCTTTCACCACGATTAGAAGATTATATTCCGATTTTCCAAAGACACTAAACTATTACGGTCCTTGTGTGTCTGTTTTTGTTATGTACTAAGTATTCCGAAAAAGTAATGTAATGTCTATGTACGTCAAGCTTTGGGTCTCTACAGTTGGTATCAGAGGAAAGGTTTAGTCAACCTTTTGAAACTAGGATGCGAGAACTTTAGTGATATCCCTAGAGATATTTCTAAGGTATGTCTAGGGATGTCCCTAAGGTTAAGTATAAGTATAGGTTATAGTCCTAGAATTGCGCTAACGATCTTAGAATTAAACCTAAGATGTTAGATATTGAAGGTACTTCCCATTTATTATGTTGTTTTCCCTAGCATGATTTTTGCCTCTCACGCTATTCTTTTTGGGTTTTAGACGATGGCTGGAACCCGAAAGAACCGTGTTGATCAATGCAATGGACAATGCAATGATTGTCATCCTGAACAAACAAATGTTATGGGAGATGGAGTGAAAAATCTTATTACTATACTTACACAAGCTATGAATCATTCTGGACTTCCAAATGAGCAGAGAAGGGAACAATATTCTATTGAGTCCTTCATGAGGCAACGTCCACCTTCTTTCAGTGGGTCTTATGATCCACTTGTTGCTGAACAATGGATCAGTACCAGTGAAAATATATTTTCAGTTCTTCAATGTTCTGAATATGATAAATTCATCTTAGCAGTATATCGTTTGGAAGGTGAAGCTGATAAATGGTGGAATATTATCAAGAATATGAGGCAAAGAGATGAAATTGATTCCATGGAATGGGACGAGTTCAAGAACTTATTTTTCAATAAGTACTTCCCTCGTATTCTTTGAACAAAGATGGAGAAGGAGTTTCTTGAACTAAAGCAAAAGGATAATGAATCTGTTGGTATATACGAAGCGAATTTTATAGGGCTTGCAAGGTATGCATCTGGATTTATCATCCAACCTGAAAGTAAATTTGATCGATTCTTCAGTGTCTTAAAACCAAATATTCAAAGGGCATTATCTATAAGAGACTTCAGTAGCTATGAATAAATTCTGTGTTGTGCTATCAAGGTAGAAATGTAAGTTGGTGTTACTTATCCATCTCATAGTTTTGACAAGAAATGAAAGATGGAGTTCAAGGAGAAATCCCAGAATAATGGTGAAAAGAAGATGAATGTTTCCTTATGCTCAAAGTGTGGAAAGAAGCATGGTGGAGATTGTCTTAAAGGGACAAGTAAATGTTTCAATTGTGGAAAGGAAGGTCATCGGGCATTTGAATGCCGCAGTGATGGGAAGAAGATGTCTAATGATGCAAACAAAAAAAGGGATACACAGAATGAACCTATTACACTTCAATGCTTCAAGTGCAAGGAAATGGGGCATTATGCTAATAAATGTCCTAATCCAAGGGTTAGTGATGATCGACATTAGCAACCACATAAAGCAATGGACAAAGGGAAGTCACATGCGATCACCATTGGCGATGTTGAATATGATAACGATGTGGTGGAATGATTAAGTGTTTATATAATGAGATTACAAAATAATGTTGTATATAGTATCGTGGAATATTGGAATATTTATGTATTGGTCTATTGTGGTTTTCAATAATTTTATGGTACCGGTAACCATGGAAAGTGATTGAGATATTTTTGGAAAAAATATGATATGCGCATAATTAAGGGATAAGTAAAAAAATGAAATGTTTGACAGTATTCATGAGCTCATGATTGATATAAGGACTAAGTGATATCATGGTTAGAGTATATAGAATTTTGAGGATTTTGGTATGTGGAAAGAGTTAACTTTTAACATCATTCATGTTTTCACTATGGTTCAATGGGTATTCAAGAGAATACATGATTAAGGCCTTTGAATGTTTTGAATGTGACCAACAAGACATATCTTGTGATATATGGGGATCAACGATGGTATTAAATCTCTGGTAATCGTTTTCACTATATTATGAGAGTGGATTTCAGTATTATAGATAATCCTAAAGATTGGAATGGATTATGTTAGACATAAGTCAGTATTGTTTGTTTTTTCGATATTATTGATGGGATGTTATAGTAATATAGTTTTAGAAAAAGGACAATCTACAGGATGGGCGACAGCCCATCGCGTCGGACAAGGCCGTGGGAATCGAACCCACAACCGAAGTGCGACTGGCCTTTATCTCCTACCACTGGCCTACAGGAAGTCCCTGTTTAGTAGAAACTAGTTTTATTATATTAAGCAGTATGATATATGTAGTATAAGTCCATTTTAGGAACCATATATGATTAATCTCACTATAGATGGACTTATGTATTTTTTTTTTATAACTTTTCTAACCTTTTGTTTGAGATAGATGGAATGACCCATCATTCTATCACATGATCTGATAACACATCACGAATGACAAATTCAACTTAATGTCTTTAAGAGATGAAGTGGAAATTGTCCAAAGAACGACCAACGGTGAGACTATACCGAAATCACGAAAGTATTTCTTCTAATTCCAATTTCATCAACTCTAGGGAAATGATCTTGAAAACCAAAAATGTTGTCCTAGTGCTCTTATATCTGATGAATCATATGATACATTATATCATCACAAATTTTTGGCTTTGTGATTGATGGCTTTTCCATAGCCATGTTCTCAACCACTCTCTATCAGAACGTGATGGTTAGATTTCTCTTCCATATCCATATTTTCACCTATGTGGAAACACAGTGATTAGTTTATTTGGGTAACCGTTACATTTCATAATTTTGTTTTTAAAGATTGGTTTCGGTATTCCTTTTTACGATGTGGGTTTCTATCAAAGAAAATTTCGAATAGTAAACCATTTATAACCCCGATGAATTTCGAGGGTGAAATTCATTTTAAGGGGGCTAGAATGTAACACCCCGAGATTTTATGAAAAATATTCTTTTTAATTTCATTAATATCTTGTATTGTATGCTACACCAAAATGAGCTTGCACAACATGCATCCTTGACTTGCCTTGCATTACACGCAATCGCAACCTTCCTCAATAGCGTGTGTAGTACGCAATACCGAGTTTCACTAAACAACGATATGCTATTAAAATATTATTAAAACTAGACGTTATGAATAGTAATAACCACCTTTTAAAATATTAGAAATTTTAACTCTCAAAATGGACTTCATTTTTGGATTCGGAATATCGAAATTAGCTTAGGGTGAAATTTTGGTACTTTTCGGATAACTTTCATATTCTGATGAATAGTGAAAATTACTAAATTTTAATTAAAAACAACTTTTTTAATCAAAATAATTAATAGTGATAAATTATTAATTTTCGTGGTTTTAAAGTATATTTAGAATATATTTTTACAATTTAATAAAATCCTGGTCATTGGATGTAATTTCACATTTAAACCAGTTATAAACAAGTGTCAATCTTTTGATAGTTATTATCTCTTAAGAACACGCTATTTGTTTTGACGACGGGAATTAATTTTCAAATTAATTAATGCAACTAATATGTTTTGAATATGGTAAAATATACATCATTTTTGAGTTCATAATATCAAATATAGCTTAGGACTAATTTTTGGTATTTTTCTGGAAACTTTCATTTTTTGATGAATAGGGAAACCACTAAGTGGTAGTAAAAAAATGAATTTTTCATAAAACTTAATTTTACCGCTTCTATGAGTGGAATTTCAAAAATTCTAGAGACACGGTTGATGTCAGTAAGTAAAATGTGGTTCAATGAGATGAAAATAATTTTTGGTGAAGAGTAACTTTTTACTTTTTTTTACCACGGTTTAAAGTAAATAGGGTAATTAAGGGTAAAAATTATATTATCATTACCCTAAAACATGTCCTAATTCTTTTGGATAAGTGTAATTAGACCAAAAACAACCTTAGGAGTAAAATATGACCATTTAGCCCCACTTTGATTAGATTAGGACATTTATTATTATTTAATTCAAAGAAGAGTTAAAAGAGTTAAAATTAAAGTTTATTTACTAAAACATTTTTAATATAGGGTTATACATAAGATAAATTAGATTATAAATATTAATTATAAATCTATTAAAATTTTCTACATAATGGTATTTTATTTATAATTTTTAGACATTAAATAATTTAATTTATTTATGACATAATGATGACGCAGTAATTATCTTATTAATAAAAAATTGACATAATTGATGTTATAAATACCCAAATAAATGTAATTTCAGACTTTTTATGAATTCCACTAATTTTATAGGTTAATATGAAATGTTAGTATTCATTTAATTAACTTTTTTCGACTAATAATTCTGTTATGATTTTCACAAAAATCAATTACTAAATAGTGTCAAAATTGTCATAAAATAGCTTTTAAAACAAATATTATATTATTAATTGTTTTTTTATTCCTAAAAATCTAAGCCTCAGAAAAATGACTTAGATAAGTTTATATATATTAATAATAAACAACTTGGGGTTCGTTTGGCTTGTTATAGTAAGTTTATTGATCTTATAGTGTAAGAACACAAGAAGACACGGTAAAAGTAAAACTATTTAACTTAATGTTAAATCTAAATTACAAGGTTAAAATTGGAACCTAAACTTGTCTAAATTCTATTGGATGAGAGCATTTCGATCTATCCCCACCTTATCTTCGAAATAAATCAATTTAGAGCTATTTAAAACCGAATTTGGCTTTATAATAAAATAATATTTTTAGTTATTCCAAAGGTGCCCCTCTCCTCCCTTATAAAAGGGCAACCCTCCCTCTCTTCCTCACACCACTTTGAGCCTTCAAGCTCGGCCAACCCCTGCCAAATTCTATTCTCAACTTCCCTAGAAATATCCTAGAGGTTCTGGTCTTCCTCTAAGACCAATTTTAGTACCCTAAAAGGAGATCTTAAAGAGGCGCTTCAAAGAAGGTGTAATTTCCGTTACCGATTCTTTCACCTTTATTTATTCTTCCACTTATTCTTCTTAGGTTGTTTAATTATGAAGTAATAACATCAGTGTCAATAATATACTGATATGTTATTATATGTATGAAACAGCCTTATTTCACCATCTATCCATCCTACGGGAAATGAAATCATCGCGCGTGCGTACATACGGAATACCGTCTCCATGCCGTGGTGAAATCTATTTTCCACCACCACCTTACTTGGATGGGTATAATGGTGTAAATAATAACTATATATGATTATTTTAAAGTTATATTGATTCTTAAATAGTATACATACACTCCAATATAGTCCCACGATCATGGGAACGATATCATCGCTCGTGCGTATGTACGGAATACTGCCTCCACGATGCGATGAGATTCATTCTCAATGATTAACCATTCATGAATGATTATAAAGTATATATAATAAGTAATCATGAAATATATGACATAATAATGATACTGTATTTATGTGTATATATATATGTATGTCATCTACTTAATTCAATTCAACTTAATAAGGAAACGGAAATAGTGTTCATGCGTACGTACGGCCTACCGTCTCCATGAACGGTGTATTTATTTCCTTATTTATTATATATATGTATATTATGAATATATATTATATATAAATCATGTTTTATATTCTGAAATTATGTAATCATGATCTAAGTAATCATATGAATAATTACACGTCAAAACACGGATGACAAATGAAAAGATTTTACCCAAAACGCTCTTTAACATGGAATTTACAAACGAATAGGTAATATAAAGTCATAAGTGAACCATATATGATATAATAACAATGAGTATGATTCTCGAATAATTCAATGACATTATTTAAATAATTATACAGGAGGTTTGGACACTTACGAAGCAAATCGGACCTAAGGTAAGGGAAAATCTAGCAATCTCAATTTTTATCCGAGATTGTTTATACTTCAGAATTTACTGGGGTGTATTTTATCATCCACATCCATGTTTCCTCAATATTTAATATTGTTCCATCCAACTAAAATTTTTTAAATCAAATTTTACCCTTCGTTGAGTTTTTAGTAAAGGATATGAAAGGAATCTTTTGTCATTTTTTGTACGAGGTACTTTTTGACTTTTCCGAAAAAAGTACGAAGAATGTTTTTTTAACTTATACAGCATGAAAGGATTTTTAAAACATTATTTCCAAGAATCTTCCTTTACAAGTTTACAAGTTTATTTTTAATCAACTTCTTTTATTTTATAATTGTACGACATGTTAAAAAAGGAAAAGTGTTTTTGAAGTAAAAAGGATATTTTCCTCAAGAATGGAGTTCAAGTGTTTTATCAAAATTATTTTCCATCTAAGATAATAAAGGGTTATGTTTTTATCCCTATTATTATATTGATTTGATTATGTTGTGATGGAATTATATTTTTATGAATTCCTTTATCTTATATGAATTTTTTTATGATGTCACAATGTTTAAGATTCCCATTTTTATTACATGGGTTATGTTATGATGTATGGTTTATGATTTTGTGGCACACATAAGAATGGTATCATTATGAGATGGGTGGGACCTATATCTCCCTCCAATGCATTGGGTAAAAATTTTATATCTCATGAGATAGACATGGCTGGAACGGTAGGTTATACCGGTTCAGTAAAACAGGACTGAAATGAGAAGTGAACTCGGTTCAGAAATGGACTTTGTCCACTAAGATAGTCTTGGAAATGAGTCTTGACTAACAAGAAATGATTCTCTATGATTATGTGTGTATGCCACAAAGTTTCATGTTTTAAGTTATGATTTTTGGGACTTCATTTCACTACTATGATTTATCCCATGCTATGAAGTTATGCTCTCTTTTGCAGGTTAAGATTTCCAAAATGTTGTGTTCTTATGAATATGATGTGATTGATATTTCTTTTGTTTACCCTTACTAAGCATTTGAGCTCACCCTTTTATGTTTTATTTTCCCCCGGATATAAAGAAAGGTTTTAGATAAAAAAAGAAGATATTTATGGGAGATGTTGAAGATCTTTCACCACGATTAGAAGATTATATTCCGAGTTTCCAAAGACACTAAACTATTACAGTCCTTATGTGTCTGTTTTTGTTATGTACTAAGTATTCCGAAAAAGTAATGTAATGTCTATGTACGTTAAGCTTTGGGTCTCTATAGGTTGCAATACCCCTTTAAGAAGTTTTTGCTCCACCTTCACTTGCTGACATACCAGGAACCTTGAAGTCCAGTCAGTAATCTCCCTTTTCATATTATCTCACCAATAATGATCACGAAGTTCCCTATACATTTTTGTGCTTATAGGATGTATAGAGAAAGTATAACTATGAGCTTCATCCATCATCTTCTTCTTTATTTCCAGATTAGATGGAATACATAGTCTTGTATGAAATTTTAGTACACCTTCATTATCAATATTGAACTTTGGAAACTTCCCATCCTTCACAGCCTCAAACTTCTTCTGTAACAAAGGATCATATGTCTGATCTTTCTTTATCTTCTCTATTAATGATGGTTGAGAAACCATTTGGGTTAGGGTTGATGATTTACCTTTCCGTATAATTCCCATGTACAGTTTTACTTGGTCATTGATCAAAGGATCTCTTTGAATCCTCATCATGGAAATAACAACTGGGTCATTCCTGCTTAATGCATCAACGACTTTGTTTGCTCTTCTGGGATGATAATGAATTGAACAATAATAGTATTTGAGAAGTTCCAACCATCTATTTTGTCTCATGTTCAATTACTTTTGTGTGAAAATATACTTTAAACTTTGATGGTCTTTGTATATATCAAATTTCTCCCCAGAGAGATAGTTCCTTCATATCTTCATAGAAAAAACAACCGCAGCCAGCACTAGATCATGCGTAGGACAATTCTTCTCATGAGTCTTCAATTGTCAAGATGCATAATCAATGACTTTGTCATTTTTCATGAGGATGCACCCAAGACCTTTCATATATGCATCACTAAAAATAACGAATCCTTCTCCACTTGAGGGCAGAGTTAACACAGGTGCAGTAACCAATCTCTTCTTCAGCTCTTAGATACTTTCCTTGCACTCTTTTATCCAGATGAACTTGACCCCTTTTCAAGTTAACTTGATTAATGGATTAGAAATTCATTAAAAATATTTCACAAACCTCCTATAATATCTCGCTAATCTAAAGAAACAACGAATCTCAATTATTTTTGTAGGCTGAGGCCACTCTGCTACAACTTTTGTCTTTCTAGGTTCAACTGTGATTCCTTCACTGGTAATAATGTGCCCCATGAAAGAAACTTGTTCTAACTAGAATTCACATTTACTGAACTTTCCAAAAATCCTCTCCTTTTGTAGTGTTTCTAAAATAACCCTTAGGTGATCCTCATGCTCCTCACGAATTTTGGAATATATCAGAATATCATCAATAAAAACAACCACAAAGTAATCATGGTAGTCCTTAAATACTCTATTCATCAGATCCATAAAAATAGCAGGTGCATTAGTCAGTTTGAATGGAATAACAACAAACTCATAATGCCCATATCTTGATCAGAAGGTAGTTTTTGGAATATCTTCTTTCTTCACCGTCAATTGATGATAACCATATCGAAGATCAATCATAGAGAAGAATTGAGCCCCACGAAGTTGGTTAAATAAGTCATCAATTCTTGGAAGAGGGTGTTTTTTCTTTACTGTGATCCCATTTAGTTCTCTATAATTAATGCATAGCTGCATCGATCCATACTTCTTATTCAAAAAGAGAGCTAGTTCTCCCCAAGGAGACACACTCGGTCGGATAAATCCATTCTACAAAAGATCCTAGAGTTATTTCATTAATTCCTCCAAATCCACATTTATCATTCAATACGGGGTCTTTGATATTGGATGAGATCTAGGTACGAGTTCAATGGAGAACTCAATCTCTATTTTTGGTGGAGGAAAAGTAAACTCCTCAAGAAATACGTCAACGTATTCCTGGACTATGGGGACATTTTCTATCCTCAAACTTTCATTTTATTCTTCTTCTTCACTGATCAACTCCATAAATAAAGATATAAGAGGTTATTCTAGACAAAGAACAGGTTGTGATATCTTTCCTTGGAAGTTAACTGTAGGTTCTACATTCAAGACTACAAAGATTTCCTTGCTTCTTCATTTGATCTTAGCAATATACTTTGAGAGCCAGTCCATCCCTAGTATAATGTCGAATTCCATCATGGGAATGACTACTAGATTTTTGATAAGATTGTGATCAAAAAAATAAATACTATAGTTTCTAAATACTGATGATTCTTGGATAATCACACCAGGGGTTTTAATTGATAACTTTACTTTTAGAAAATCGGGGGTCGATTCTAAATTCCTTGAGAAATTGAAGGAAATAAAGGAATATGTAGAACCAATATCGATAAAAGTACTTTCTATCTTTGAAAGAACAACAAGAGTACCTACTACCCCGTCATTCGGAGCATCAACATTAGTTTTTGTGATAGTAAAAGCATAAAATTTATCCCTTGGCCTTTGCTAAGGATAGTGGTGGTTCCCCTTTACTGCCCTCGGATTTGGAAAGTGATTGGAAAAGTTACCAAGTTTTCCACACTTAAATCACTGGACATCAGGTTGGGTCTGCACCATCTTCCCCTTGTCGTTAGTGTTTGGAATTTGAGGTTTCACCTCACTATGATAATTCCTCGCAATATGGCCTTCTCTTCTACACTTGTAGCATTTCCCGCTCCTGAGCAGGTAGTTCCCCAAATGCTTCTTCCCACATTTATTACATGTGGTACATCTCACTTTCTTGCGCCCTCTTACCTGATCAAAGTTCTTCCCTAAGATGGTCTCCATTGATCTCTTCTTGTTGTTAGATTTATGATACCACTGTGTCTCACCAAACTCCAATTTGAATTTCATCGCAGTCCAAATGATCTCCTCATAGATATCATTGTCTCGGTTGGATAGATTTTTCCGTGGATGAGGTCTCAGTCCACCGAAGAATCTATCAACCATACCATTGGGATACATGAAAAAGATAGAGGTGTAACATGAAAGCCTTGTGAAGTTCATCTCGTAGCTTCCCACAGATTTATTCTCTTTCTACTTCAGCTCAAGATACTCATTCTCCATTCTTGTTCTCATCCATCAGGGGAAATAATTTTTGAAGAATATCCCTCTAAACCCTTCCCACCCCATAGCATCAACATCCACTCTTGGCCTTGTGTTTTTAATCAGTTCCCACCACTGATCAACTTCTCCCTCTAAGAGATAGATAGCCAGGGTAACCATCTCATGTTCAGAACATCGGAGCACAGAAAAGATCTTCTCGATAAATCTGATCCACTGTTAATCAATCAATGGGTTGGTCGATCCACTTAAGGTTGGTGGTCCTTGACGCATAAAGTATTCAACAAAAAGTTGTTCCATTCATTGTTATATTGGTCTCTCAGCTTGATTCAAGTTATTTCCCATAACTTGAGTCAGTTGATTTATCATTCACATGAATGTTTCCATTCCAACTTCCATCGGAGGTCTGTCAGTGCATGGTTCATTTTGGTCACCAATTGCATGATTCCTCCTATTTCCTAGAATTTTCAAAATGAATAAATACTTAGTGAGAAACTTGTTTCATTTATGAATCTTTTAACTATAAATTATTTTATGTCTTAAAACATATTTAGAGAATTACATTTCTCTATAAATCCTTCATAATGATTCATAAAATGCTTATGATTAAGCAAACATATCCCCCAGGAGTGTCATAACCAAGATTTTAGAAAGTCCCATTATCGTGTACCCGGATACCCCGAGTCAATCCCAAAACTCTTTGTTGGAGTTTTCACTCCTAGGTACCTCTATGCCAGAGTCTCCTCTACCTACTAGTATCAAGACAGGGAAGTTTTTTCTTGATAAACCACTAACTCAATACTCAACAAAATACCAGATTGTTTTACTATATTTAAACTTTTCTATAGGATTCTTTCTAAAGTTTTCATAGCCTAATTTCCATTAATAACTAAACTATCCTATGATACGAACTATGGAATCTTGCCTTTTTATTGCATATCTTTTCATTACATTTTACATATAGAGGATATTTAAAGTCTAGGGTCTTAAAAATAATGAACATAATACATGAAAACAAAAAAACCTTCTAATAAACTTGTAAGTATTCATCATAGGTTCGTCCTAAGTACAATTACTACATCTCATAACATGAAGACATACATCAAAGGAAAGGGTGAGCATAAGGCCCAGTGAGGAAAACAAGGGGATCAGTTTACTTGTGAAATCAATAAGTATTTGATAAAAACATAAATACATGAGCAATTAAATTAGAGGCATTTCATAATGAAAATAACATGATCCATAACATGAATATATGGCTACAACATTTAATTTAGACATTCATGAACATATCACCAAGGTTCATCCCCTAAGTTTCATAAAAATTACCAAGGTTATTCACCAAGTTATCATGAAACTTGTCATCTCTAGAGATTAAATTCATTACCCAATGCATTGGAGTGCTATTAGGGAGCACCCTTAATGTTTCTTTATTTATATGTGATCCAAATAGATCATGGCCGATCTTTTCATAAATAACCCATAGGGAATAAAATAAATGGGTTTCATTTCAAAATCACGACATTTTAAAAATTCTTAAAAACCTGATCGTTACGTCATTTATAACCCCTGGAAAGGGAGTGAAGGTTATATGTATGTCAATTCCAGAATCAAATAGATCAATATTATGTACTGATTAATACCCTTTAAAATGAAAATAGATTTCGGTATTCTCATAAATAATATAAGATAGTTTCATGAGAAAAAAAGAGATATTTGAGACGAAAATTATGCAGCATAACGGCTATATAACGTGGTTTTAGAAATCATTAAAAAGAGAGGGTACAAGTGTAACTAACTCATAAATAACTTATAAAATAGTATAAAGATAGAATAACATGGATATAAGAACTTGTTATATCAATTTTAATGACATACCACATGAAAAGGAAACTTGAGAGGAAATAGAAGATGTGATTTCTTTTACAAAAATTTTCACAGCCTAACGACGTCACTTAAAAATTTAGAAAATAAATTTACGAGACTAGAAAGGGTATCCTTTAATTTGGACATGAAATGGAAAGTAGTAGGGACATATAAGAACAAACCCCCAAATAATAAAATGGAAACTATATGATATAACATAAAGGAAGTCATGACTTAAAAGAAGAGGGTGAAAGGTTCCCTTACCTTGAAGAGTAACTTCGAATGATTGAAGGTCAAAACCCTGTGAGGATTGAGGGCACCTTGGGAGGACTCCTTGGGAGGTAAAATACCTGAACCTCATTGTGGAGGATTTTGGAATTAAATGGATGAGGGAATGTGTCATGACCCGTCCTTGGGGCTCGTGTCATGACTACCTCAAGCCCGCCTTCCATAGGCCAGAGGATGGAGACTAGCACCAAAGGCGTAAATCCCGATAAAAAGGGAAGGCATTGCCATTATGAAATTTAAACACACACACACCCAGAGTACAATCGGAATCAAACACTAAGTAAAGTAGTATAACAAGTGTGATGAAAGTATAAAGGGGCTGAAATACAAGCCCAATAGAAAGGTACAACTACAACTGAAAGAAAGTACAACTGAAAAGACAAACAACTGAATGGTGAAGCAACTCCTGGATCATCCTCCGAGTTCCTACCTAAAGGGTAGGTACAGATGTCCTCCTCAGCACTCCACGTCTTTCAGTCTACTCCATGTGCCGTCACACCGAGTTTCCACCTCCGGGTACCATCCAGTCTTCGTACACTCTACCTCGGTCAGCGCTGTCTGTCGTCTGCATCCAACACAATGAGGTGCGGGCATAGCCCGTGCAGGGTGAGTATAATGATACTCAGTAGGGACCCTGAGACACTCAAGGTCTCACTAAAATCCAACAAGGATAAATGAAAAAAATATATCTCAACAGATAACCTTTACTTAGGTATATGCCCATACATATACCTAAGTTATCAAGTAACCCATCTCAATCATGAGGAAAACTCAAAGGTCATTGACTCAGCTCAAACCAGTGTTTTCATTATCGAAACCACAACTGCTAGACAGCTCCTCCTCTGTCGAGTACAGTGATCTTGTTGCGACTCCGAGGCGCAGCTCACTAACCTTAAACTGCTGAGGTACTCCTCCTCTGTCGAGTACCGTGGGTCTGTCGCCCCAACATAGTGGCAATTTCCTGCCATGGGTCTGCCGCTACAACCAAGCGCACCCCCTCATAGACTACAGAGGTACTCCTTCTGTCAAGTACCGTGGGTCTACCTCCCCAACACAGTAGCGCTCCTCCGCCATGGTTCTGCCACCCCAACACAGTAGTGGTCCCCACTGGGCTAGTCAAGTCACTCTGAATCGAATCGGACAAGCAGTCATCAGGTCTCAGCCAGCTATAAGGTCTTCATACTCCGTACACTCATCTCCGGGAGGATCCGCTCCACGAGCTATTGGTCGATACATCCAAGTGTCACATAATCTCTCATGGAATTATCCCATGGGACCATCTCATCATAGGGGTCTCAACGCAATAGACAGTGCGTCAATCGGGCGACCGGTCTGTAAGTTATTTGCATTTCCGTTCTAGGGGCCCGGTTGGATTTCGAGTACAATCCAACCTGGCCATACACCAACTGTGTCCAAACCTCTAGTGAAGTATGCCAAAAGAACCTTCTCATCAATAGAAATCCAACATAGTCAATGACACATCAATCAGACCTCTGGTCCTCAAGTTATAAGCGTTTTCGCTCCGAGGGCCCGGTTGGAATTACGCTCGTTCCCAACCTGGTCATTTTCCAAAGTCATCCAAAACTCACTTAGAGTATCATAAAAGTATTGTATCATCGCGAGGCTCTCAGTGTTGCAGAGGGTGCATCGATCGGACGTGAGGTATTCATGTTATTCACGTTTAAGTGAAAACGGGCCCGGCCCTTTAAGCCCTGTGGGCTGACGGGTCGGGTCAACCCAGAGTTGGCGTGTCCGACCCGGCAGGGGGTCAGACCAGCCCGATGAAATGCACGGCCCGACCATAAAGGGAATGGCCTGGCTCAAAGGGTCATGGCCTGACCCAAAGGGCGGGGCCCGACCCGAAGGGGCCCGGCCCGACCCAAATGGGTGAGACCCGGCGCGGCGCGGCTCAGCTGGCTGGCTGAGCAGCTCATCCCGGCTGAGCCGAGTGGTCCGAGGGGGCGCCCCCCCCCCCCCCCCCCCCCGACTGTCTGAATCAGCGGCACCAAGCGGCGCTGCCCTCCCATCTGGCCGGCCGAAGCCGGCCGGCTTCACTGCTCAAGCGACTCGCTTGGGGGGGGCTCAGCTCCTCAAGCACGGTGCCCTCTTGGCGCCGCAGGTTCTTTCCAACCCGACCAGACACCTACCGGCCGGTTAGACCTCCGAGAGGCCCGCACAAGCGGGCCACGTTTCTTCCTCAGCACGACTCCATGAAGGCGCCGTAGCTTCTTTAACCTGGTCGACCGCCTGCTGGCCGGTTCACCCGCCGAAGCGGCCCGCAGAGTGCGGGCCTCGGTTCTCCGTAGCGTGGAGCCAAAGGGGCACCATAGTTCCTTCCTTCAGCCCTGCCAGTTATAGTCGTTCGGTTCTTCCCTAGTCGAGCGGCCTGCAATTGCGGGCCGCGGTTCCACTGTACGCGGCCGGCGCATGGTCGCTGCATTCATTCATCGACACTGCCTCCCGTTGCTGCTTCCATTGCGTACAAAAAAATAAGATCCAACGGAGGGTCAACGGGTCATGTTCGTTCGGTCCGCACCCTCCGTGTTTGGCAGTAGTATTTGTCCAATGACAATCCAATTCTTACAATGAGAACAAGAACAATTTTAATCCATTAAAATTGAACATAAACCCCCTCCCTCAAAAATGGTTCGTTCTTCGAAGACGCAGAAAGTGATGTCACTCCATTAATGCCGGAAAAAACCATCGTCATTGGAGAGTTTCCCCATGTTTGAGTCTCCTCCCATGAGACGGAGGAAGGTAAGGATTAGAGAAGCGTGGAGCATTATTCCCCGAGTCGGAAGTTTGTTCTTCGTCAAAGAGTTGGTGTTCTTCAAAAACTCAAGGGCTCTCCCCCAAAGTTTTTCCCAACACACCCAAAGCTCCCAAAATAAAATAATAGCTCATGCTATTAGTTTTATTCACACAACAAAGACTAAAAATTCAAAACTCAAATTTCTTAAATTAATTAATTGAGGAGGTTCAATTCATTAATTGAAGTGTGTTGGAAAAACAATAAAGAGGGACAGTGTGTTGGAAAAGCAATTGAGAGGGGGTTGCCAAAGAATTAAATAAAGGGGGGTTTAAGAAGTTTAGGGGAAGGTGAAAGGTTGGGGCTCATGTGGGCCCCTCCTTTCAAATATTCACATATTAGAAGTTGGATGGTTGTGGGCCCCACCAACAACTTCCCATGGGAGGGATTAACTTCCAAAGTTATAAAATAAAATTGTTCGAACAATTTTCTTTATTTTAAACTAATTCCCTAATTATTAGTTCTCAACCTTCTTAAAAAGAAACTATGGTAAAGGTCCCCTTAAGAAATTACCAGTGCTGCGAGTTCATCGGTGCCCTCAGAATTCAATTTTGAGCACCGGTTCAAAAGATAGAAAAACTCGCTCATTCGTTCACTGAACGTACCCGAGCTAAGCTTCAAAAATTTATTCCAGACACACCGGGCCTCGGAATCAAGTGTCATCAGAAGCCACCAACTCATATAATTACAGATAAATTAAGAAAAAGATTTCCTTGAAATTTACGGGTCTTTAACTTACTCCCACCTCAGGGATTTATATCCCCGTAAAGCTAGAACACATGGTAGGGAAACAAAACGGGTATTGAGCACGCATCTAAGACTCTCGCTCCCATGTGGTCTCCTGAAGGTTCCCGTGATTCCAGCAAAAGTACACCAGAGGAATAGACCATCTTCGTAGGGCCTTCTCCTATCGATCCTCAATCTCTACTGGAACCTCTATGAAAATCTCCCATTCATCGATATCTATCTTCCCATGATCGATGATGTGTGTCAAGTCATGCACGTATTTCCTCACCTGAGATACGTGGATGGCGTTGTGAACCCGGTGCAATTGAGGTGGAAGGGCCAGGCAGTAAGACACCTCACCAACTCTGCTGAGGTCCTGGAAAGGTCCGAAGAATCATGGAGATAACTTTCTGCCCCGTCCAAATCTTTGTAGACCTCGTCTAGGTGAGACCCATAGGAAAACGTGGTCGCCATCCTCGAACTCCAGTGGTCTCTGTCTCCTATCAGAATAGGACTTTTGTCTGCTCTGTACAATCTTCATCCGCTCCTGGATGATATGCACCTTCTCCGTCGTAAGCTGAACCATCTCTAGTTCTACACGTTCTGTCTCCATCACTATCCACAAAGGATATCTGAAACTCGTCTAGCTACTGTCTCGCCACTCCTAACATTTGAATGCCTTATCTCCTACTAAGATCATCTGCTACAATGTTCCCCTCCTCAGAAGTATAAACTATCTCTAAGTCATAGTCCTGAAGGAACTCAATCTTTCATCGATGTCTCGGGTTCATGTCCTTCTGAGAGAATATACACCCGAGACTATTGAGTTGGAGAGAACTTTAAATTGTTCGCTCAACAAACAATGGGTAAGACTAGCCAATTGTAAGAAATCATATCTACCCTTCTTCGTCTACGTTCTATAAGAGCAGTTGAGATTTCACCTCTGTTGAAAAGAGAAATATGGTCTCATCCCCTGGATGAACCACGTTTTTTGCCTAATACAGTCAATCCTGACATGAACGGTACAATTCATGTCTTGAATGACATCGTAAGGCCTCGACACTACTACTAAGAGATCCAACTATTACTCTCACCTCCAAGGGTTGAGTCACACTGTCGGCATCAGTGCGTGGTTACTGGGTCTCCTCCAATAGGAATCTCATAAGTGAGGGTCAATTCAACAATTTTAACCGGAACCTCTTAGTATCAACCAAAAAAATATATGAAAGTAAAAGTCACAAAGATAAGTGTCTTTTATTATTGCATCTCAAAGTACAAAGACACATAACAACCAAATACAACAACAGCACAGAAACTAGAAGAACCAAGAACAAAGGCCTCAATGCCTGGAACTAGTCTTGATTTTTTCCACCTACTTCTGGAGCTCCACAGTCCTATTCTTCGGCTTCCTGAAGTTGTGCTCTCCCATATCCAACTGTTCCCTACGGTCAGGGTGGACCTCATTGTGGTGGTGGTGGCAACACCTCGAAGCGTCGTACACCACCGGCTGTACGGCCAGCTCCTCTGCCTCGGTCTAGTAGGTTTCTATACTTCCTAATGCTCATCTGTTAGATAGGTTGGGTAGTCTCGAGCCAAGTGACCCTGATTTCCGCATGCATATCACTTCCTGATCCTCGTATGGCTAGCTCTATTTTGTTTGCCTTGCACAACAGAACCTGTATCCAGAGGTCGCCCATAAGTTGGCCTAATCCGCTTGGACTTCTCTATCATCTGCCTACTGTCAGCTGCAAAAGTCTCTGCTATAGTCGGAAAACCATACAGCAAGGGCAGCAGCTCCTGAGAACACTCAGAGTGTAGAGTAACTGGTATAAACTCCACCCTGAAAAAATTCTCGAAGTTTCCCAAGGTGAAGGTCATCTCATCACAAAACTAGAGCATCTAGATCCACCACCTCTTAGATGCTCGCTGAAAGAGACTAACAGCTAGGTATACCGTCAAGTCAGCGGGTGTCCCAGCTATGTTGAAATCTCGTGCTAAAAACTCCAACCAGTACCCAACCGTCTGAAAATCGGACTCGCCTCGAATCCTTGGAGGCCTCTGTCACTGGAACTTGGGTAACTCACTCAAGTGGCATGCACTCTCTGCTGGTGTCTCAAATTGAAGAGGGCCCTGTAATGAGGCATCCCTACTCGGTGGGCTATCATTGCACTCTCCACTCGGTACCCACGCTGACTGACAGGGTGAAGACATCCTAAAAGAAATAGACATGACACAGTCAAAATACTATACTTGGTGAGATGACCTGGTTTGAGCTGATTTAAAAGAAACTCTTGAAAACACACACGCAATCAGTGTTTTCGTGCACTGAATCGGAAATCAGATGTCAGGGTCCTGGTGTATGGATATGTCGGTCGCCCGCACCAACACTAGACTCCCGGAACTAAAAACCACACTTAGCACAGTGGAAGAAAACACTAAGTAAAGTAGTATAAAAAGTGTGTTGAAAGTAAAAAAGGGGCCAGAAAACAAGACCAACAGAAAGGTACAACTACAACTGAAAGAAAGTACAACTAAAAAGACAAATAGTTGAATGGTGAAGCAACTCTTGGATCATCCTCTGGGTTCCTACCTGAAGGGTAGGTACAGATTTCCTTCTAAGCACTACGCATCTTTTGGTCTACTCCGTGTGTCGTCACGTTGAGTGTCCACCTCCGGGTACCGTCCAGTCTTCATAAACTCTACCTTGGTCAGCGTTGTCTGTCGTCTGCATCCAACACAACGAGGTGCGGGCATAGCCCGTGCAGGGGTGAGTATAACGATACTCAGTAGGGACCCCGAGACCCTCAAGGTCTCACTAAAATACAACAAGGATAAACCAAAAAAGAGAGATCTCAACAGATAGCTGTTACTTTGGTATATGGTCATACATATACCTAAGTTATCAAATAACCCATCTCAATCATGAGGAAACCTCAAAGGTCATTGACTGAGCTCAAACCAAGATTTTCATTATCAAAACCACAAATGCTGGAGAGCTCCTCCTCTGTCACGTACAGTGATCCTGTCGTGACTCTGAGGTGCTACTCACTAACCTTAGACTGATGAGGTACTCCTCCTCTGTCGAGTACCACAGGTCTGTCACCCCAACACAGTAGCGATTTACCACCATGGTTCTGCCGCTACAACCAAGCGCACCCCCTCATAGCCAACAGAGGTACTCCTTCTATTGAGTACAGCAGGTCTGCCGCCCCAACACAGTAGCGCTCCTCCTCCATGGGTCTACCACACCAACACAGTAGTGCTCCCCACTGGGCTAGTCAAGTCATTCCTAATCGAATCAAACAATCAATCATCAGGTCCCAGCTAGTTATAAGGTCTCTATACTCCGTACACTCGTCTCTAGGAGTATCCGCTTCACGAGCTATTGGTCGATACTTCCAAGTGTCACATAATATCTCGTGGAAGTATTTCATGGGACCACCTCATCATAGGGGTCTCAACGCAACAGATGGCGCGTCAATCAGACGCCTGGTCTGTGAGTTATTAGCATTTCCGTTCCAGGGGCCCGGTTGGAATTCGGGTACAATCCAACCCAGCCATACTCCAACTACGTCCAAACCTCAGGTGAAATATTCCAGAAAAACTATCTCATCTACAGGAATCCAATATATTCGATGGCACATCAATCAGACATTCGGTCCTTAAGTTATAAGTGTTTCCACTCCGAGGGCCCGATTGGAATTACGCTCATTCCAAACCCGGCCATTTTCCAAAGTTGTCCAAAACTCACTTAGAGTATTGCAACAGGACCGCCTCGTCGCGAGGGACCCAGTTCCACAGACGGTGTGTCGATCGGATGCGCGGTCTTCATGTTATTCACGTTTAATTGAAAACGGGCCTGACCCGTTAAGCCCAGTGGGCTGACGGGTTGGGTCAACCCAGAGTTGGCGGGTCTGACCCGGCAGGGGGTCGGACCGGCCCGGTGAAACACGCGGCGCGGCCCAAATGGGCGTGGCCCGGCGCTGCCCGGCTGGCCAAAGCTCTGCCTGCTGACCGAGCAGCTCAGCCCGGCTGAGCTGAGCGGTCCGAGCCCCCCCCCCCCCCTCCCGACTATCCGAACCGACAGCGTTGTCATCCCATCTGGCTGGCCGAAGCGGGCCACGGATCTTCAAGCGTGGCGCCCTCATGGCGTTGTGGGTTCTTCCCAGCTCGGTTGGCCTCCTACTGGCTGGTTCAATCACCGAGCGACCAGCACAAGCGGGCCGCGTTTCTTCCTCAGTGCAGTGCCATGAAGACGATGTTGCTTCTTCAACTCGGCCGGCCGCCTGTCGGCAGGTTCGCCTGCCGAAGCGGCCCGCGGAGTGCGGGCCGTGGTTCTCCATAGTGCGGTGCAAAAGGGGTGGCACGGTTCCTTCCTTTGTCCCGGCCGGTTATAGTCGGCCGGTTCTTCCCCGGTCGAGCGGCCCGCTACTACGGGCCGCGGTTCCTTTGCACGCGACCAGCGCACGGCCACCGCTTCCGTTCATCACCACCACCTCCCGTTGCTGCTTCCATTGCATACAAAAAAATTATATCCAACGGAGGGTCGACGGGTTGTGTTTGTTCAGCCCGCGCCCTCCGCGTTAGGCGATAACATTTGGCCAAAGACAATCCAATTCTTACAATGAGAACAAGAACAATTTTAATCCATTAAAATTGAACATAAACCCCTACCTCGAAAATGGTTCATTCGTCGAATACGCGGAAAGAGATGTTTCTCTGTCAACGCTGGAAAAGAATCGTCGTCATTGGTGAGTTTCCCCGTGGTTGAGTCTCCTCCCTTGACACGGAGGAAGATAAGGATTGGATAAGCGTGGAGCGTTCTTCGCCGAGTCGGAAGGTCGTTCTTCATTGAAGAGTCAGTGTTCTTCAAAAACTCAAGAGCTCTCCCCCAAAGTTTTTCCCAACACACAAAAAGCTCCCAGCATAAAATAATAGCTCATGCTATTATTTTTATTCACACAACAAAGACTCAAAAAATCAAACCTCAAACCACTTAAATTAATTAATTGAGGAGTTTCAATTCATTAATTGATGTGTGTTGGAAAACAATAAAGAGGGAGAGTGTGTTGGAAAAGCAATAAAGAGGGGGTTTCCAATGAAATAAATAAAGGGGGTTTAAGGAGTATATGGGAACGTGAAAGTTTGGGGCTCATGTGGGCCCCACCTTTCAAATATCCACACATGGGAAGTTGGATGGTTGTGGTCCCCACCAACAACTTCCCATGGGAGGGATTAACTTCCAAAGTTATAAACTAAAATTGTTCTAATAATTTTATTTATTTAAAACTAATTCCCCAATTATTAATTCTCAACCTGCTTAAAATGCAACTACGGTAAAGGTACCCTTAAGCAATTACTGGTGTTGCGAGTTCATCAGTTCCATCAGATTTCAATTTCGAGCACCGGTTCAAAAGATAGAAATACTCGCTCATTCGTTCACTGGATGTACCCGAGCTAAACTTCGGAAAATGATTTCAGGCACACTGAGCCTCAGAATCAAGTACCGTTAGAAGCCACAGACTTATAGAAGTACAAAGAAATTAAGAAAAAAATTTCCTTGAAATTTTCGGGTCTTTATAGAATGGATTGGTATTTATAGGAAAAGTGGGGGAATAAATTATTAATTTCCAAGGGACACCTCATCGGTGGTATTTTCAAAACCATGGGCTTTACCATTGTATTTTCCCATGGTATTGGCCTCTTGGTACACCTCATAACTTATATTACTATTCAAAAGTCTACCAGATTATTTACATCATCAATGATGTCATTAAACTCTTGAAACTCAAAACGGTATTTTTACTATTCACCAAAAAATCAATTGTTTCAGGAAAATCCCAAAAAATTCACACTAAACTAATATTGATGCTCTAAATTCAAAAAATGAACTTCATTTTATGAAAATTATTTTCTAAATATTTGTAATTTAATTTTCAAATCAAATCATTATTTATTGTAAAAATACCACTTTAAAACTATAACTCATTTAGTAACACCTTAATAAAGTAATCAAGGTCCCATAAAATTATCATACGACCAGAAGACAATAAAGTAACAATTTATGATTAAATTTTAGGAAAATAAATTTCTATTTTAAATTATAAAATTAATTATAAAATTGTAAATAAAATATTTATGACCTACAAAAATACCAAAACTTAAACTATGATCGTTTTTTCACATTTAGGATGTCTAAAATGCTTTTATACATTCATGGGTGACGTTTCTATTTTTTGGTCAATTTACTATTCATTACTATTCCTACGGGTCTGTTACTATTCATACTTTACTATTTGCTAAACATTAAGTTGATCTTATTAGACTCAAAATTTTATTCTTAACACAAATGTATAAGACCAATTTTTTAAAATCAATTTACATTATTAGTTATTTAAATAATACCAAAAATATTTTAAAATGCCTCTTTTTTCCTAAATTCATCAATAATATACATCTTATATTTATCTAGACATTTGAAATTCACATACATTACCACAATAAGAAATAACAATTTTATTTATATAAAAGTATTACACAAAGTAGCTAAGGTCTCATTACATAGCCCCTTATAACACTAGCATAGGACCTAAGTGTAAGGTGTGCTATGGTGATAGAATTTTGGGGTGGCTCAGACAACATTGCATGAGTGGTAATTTCTGTCAACTTGAACTTCTCCCTTAGGTGATTCCATTCAAACTTCACATGTTGAAGTTCGGCATGGGCTTGGTCTATAGTAAATCCCAGTGATGCTACCTCCTTCCCAAGCTCAGATAGATGGTCTTCATATGGTCTGAGTCTACTAGATGATTCCATCGACTCTTCTTTCTGTATTAATTAACCAAGATCATTTGAATTTATAAACAATAATTGTAACGTTAAGAATTTAGTTTCCAATGGTCATATTGACCAATGGCCATATAATAGTAGAAACCCAACAGTGTCATTTAATTGTACTCACTTCATTAATTAAAGGATATAGTTTTGTTAAGTATGAAATAAAATAACACACAAATTTTTGAAATAAATATTATTAAAAAGTCTGGGTCATTAAATTTAGAGTCATTTAGCTCTGAATGAATATTTCTTTAGTCTAAGATATTTTATCATAGAACTTATATTCCTTTAGTTTATGGTGTTTCTTCTCAAAACATGTCTTGATTTAGTTTAGGTTCTTTTATAATAGATATAAAATTCTTTTATTGTAATTACTTTCAACTCAGACCTAATATTCTTTAGTTTAGGGTAATTTAGCATAGACATGATATTTTATCAGTTTAAGGACATTTATATCTGACCTAATATTTATTTTATTTAGGTTCTGTTAGCATAGAGAAGATATTGATTTACATTTAGAACTTTTAGATCAGACCTTATATTACTTTAGTTTAGGGTTTTTTAGTTTGGACCTAGTTTATGGTCCTAGGATGTGGTGTAGACATTCCAAGAATGACCTATAACACACTAAGGTGTTGCATTCTATTGTGGTGTTTCAAGGGTTGACAATGATCATAAACCCATTTTTGCAGAGGCTAAATTTGGTTTATGTCCATAGGTGAACATGAAAAAGTATTAGACATGTATATATAGTCATTCAAATGGTCCTTGAATCCAGGTAACTTTTCAATGGGATATAGAAGATTTTTGGAAATAATATCAGTTGGAGGGAGGACTTCTAGGGATTCTACATCTACACTAATAGTTGGAATAAGGGAAATATAAATCATAACCCAAAATATTTAGTCTTCGAATATGAGATGGAGCAGACATTGAGGGTATGTCCCATGACATTTTGAGATTCCATTTTCTTCTGTTGGGTTTCTAGGGATCATAAGGATATGATCTTCCTTATGGATAAGAGGAGATGACTTTGGTTGGAAGTTCAATGAATTTATTCATCAACAACATTGTCACCAAAAATATGATATCCAGTCCTCTTTAAGGGCCATGAATTATTTTTTAAGACTCAAACATCCATATGATGAGGTTGGGTATGATGGGAAGGCTATCCAGAAAGTGTTCTGGAACACTAGGGACGTTACTCTCTTGATAGTGAACATCAATCCCAAAGCATTGAGTTTTAGAATCAAGAGGTGTGTTCTATTAGAGGCTTGGTAATAATGTTTCATACTATATCCTTGATAAATAGTATAGAACATGGTTATGTAACATTGATTATATCGAATCCACTTGGATATTTTGGTGTGGGTGTTGTAATTCATGACCCAAAATTCCCAGGTTAGTAGAATAATATGGAAAACTCATACTTAGATTGGTTTAGATAACAGTGGGGTATTGAGAACTATCGTAGCGGTGCTAGGGATCACATGGATTGGAAATCCCATTTTTCAGAGTGACACATTTGGTTCATGATCATAGGCATGTTTGTAGGATCCATGGGCATGTGTGTGTTGTTATAAGAAGGATTCATGAAGTCGGGTGTTCTTTTGGGTGGCCATGGATGGTTATGGTGATCCAAGGAACCTAAATTATGAGGTGTTATCTATGGAAGGATTAAGATCCATAAAAGGTTTGATTGCCCTAACACTGCCTAGAAAACATATTCTTATGGAGAGGCAATGTGAAAAATGATTAATTAAACTTTCTCATAAACTTGGTGTTCTAGTGAGAATATCTTAAATATTACTATGGTTAGTAATCATAACCTTTGAGGTTTATTCTTTATTTATTTTCCCCCTATTTTTTCAAATTCTTGGGATGAAGAGTTTGTAAGATAATACTTGAATTTTTCTCAGGCTTCCCTTTTGGTTTCCAACAAGAAATGTTTTGTGTCCCTTAATCTAGTATTTTTAAGGTCTTGTGATTTAACCATTATTTTAAAGATCTTTTGGATATACAACATTGACCAATGTACAAGATGTTTATGGTCATGATTCACATGGAACCAATATGGGGGATAATACACAAGAGACTAATTTGGATACCTAGGGTCTGGAGTACTCCATTATCCTTCTATCTAGGAGATGAAAATATTGTAAATCAGGGACTAAGGCTCTCAGGTCAGGAGTAATTATATGGGAATGTCATATTGGGAGAGGTTCAGATTGCACTAGTTTGTTTTCATCTATAGAAGTGGTTTTATGGATTAAAAGGATTGAATGAACTTTTTTCAGAGTTACACATTTGGTTCATGGCCATAGGCACATATGCAGGAGCCATGGTAATGTATGAATAGTCAAGAAAAGGGTCCCTTGAAGCTATAAATCCTTTCCCTAGGTCATGGATAACTTGTGGCATTTCTATCTACCTATGTTAAGAAGTATGGTTTATGGAATGTGGTTATTCAAAAAAAATAAGGATGCACCTTATACACTAGTCGAATTGGGTAAGGTTATTGTTGACATTTTTTAAGTAATAAAACATAGGTGATGGTCTGTACAGTTCATTATCATATAGGTGGGAAATATTTTATTCCATGTAGTTTAAAATAATTTTGTAATGATGTGTTTTGTTTATTTTAACTTCATGTCATATGGACATATGGAAAGTTGTGAAAAAACTGTTAATGTTTTAGCAAGGGATAATGGTGGAAGTCAGGGTGTCATTCATATCACATGAGGATGAGAATCAATCCCCACATAGTTTTGGAAAGGAAACATTCCATGCATGTATAACTAATACGCAAACATAGGCATTATTTCCATCAATTTTTTAAGTGGATCCCATGATTGAAGACCCATACCACACATCGTATACTATGAAAATAGGAATCAACCAACACATCAATATTAAGAAATCATGTAGTTTAAAACCATGTGGATAGGACGAAGATGGACCAATGTAAAAAAATGGAGACATTGCATCTGGGCCCAAGAGTGGAAGTCCAGGCATTTCTATATACCTCAAGAAAATGATAATCAATCTATACTTAGTTATTGAGTATAAAGGTGTTTTATAATATCAACACCAACCTTAGTGTTCTTCTTGGGCATGGTCCATTGTAGTGTTCATTTTTATATCATGAAAGTGTCATTAACCATGAAGTTTAACATCATGTGGAAAAGACTCATAGAATTCATTTTTAAGGTGTTTCATTTAGGACCCAGATGAGCCTATCGAAATATGTTACACATTTTTCATGTGGGTAAAAAATTTATGGAAATCCTAAACCCATGCGATCTATGTTCAGTGTGAGAAACAATGAATGGAAAGGGTTCATATCACTATGGAAAGGCATTTAAGAGAAAGACTGAGGCATTTTATATCATGTGAATGGTATACCAAGATATAAGATCAAGGAATCTATATGTATCTCATTGGAATGATAATGAAGACATAGGTAGTTATAGGAAACCCATGATGTTAAATTTCATATGGAAATGGAATTTTCCATTTATTTTATTGTCATGAGGTGAGGACATGTTCCGTGTAGTTTATTGTCAGGCAATAAGGATGTGTGTAACGACCCGACTCTTTGGAAAAGGTATGGATTGTTAGTTTTTCTTTAGAACCTTTTCTTTAATCTTGTTTAATGTGTGTGATGTTCTAAGTAAGGTCTGGGGATTGTCTGGGGTTCGTTCGGAGCCTGGGAGGTTGAGAAAAGGACTTGCAGACAGGGGTGCATGGCCTGCGCATGGTTTGGGTAAACCGTGCGGCCTTTGGTCTAGAAGCAGGGAGGTGCGCATGGTTTGCACATGGTTTGGGTAAACCGTGCACCTAACCTGTGCGACCCTTTTTATGGAGGCAGGGAAGTGCACATGGTTTGTGCACAGTTTGGTAAACCGTGTGCCTAAACTGTGCGACCCAGATCTGGGTAAATTTACAGTTTTTCCCTTAAATATCTTTAAAGACTAAACTCCCTTCCTTTTTCATACCAGCGGACAGAACATAGGGGAGGACCTCTTTTTGATATCCAACCCCTCTACTCTCTCAATCTCTTGTCGTTTCTTCCCTCGGTGTCTGTTTCTTGATCTGACAGAAGTGTTGGAAAGGCCAAGGTAAGGCTTACCTCATGCACCCTTCCTTCATCGGCAAATCTTTCCTTCCGTATTGTTATTTTGATGCAGGCTCATATGCCCTATTTTCAGGGCATTGGACTGGAACTCAGATATCTTCAAATCTACTATGAATATGAGGTTGATATCAAGTGCGCCTATGCCTATAGCTCTAAGGTATGCGGTCATGTGGTTTCCATTTTGGGTTTTCTCCTTTTTGAGTTATTGTTGTCATGATGTGGTTTATCTTTCACCAAACCCCGTATTTATAATGACTGCTTCATATCTAAATGACATGTGTGGTATAAGAGTGATAAATCCAACCTTGTTAGGGTGTTTGGATTTGGTATGGACTGGGAGTGGTCAACCATCGGTGTTATGCCTTGAGAATTTCCCATTTTCACCTTTGAACCTTAATGAAATGTCTTGAAAGGACATTTTCCATATTAGGAAAATGAGATGACTTGGTTAGAGGTTGGCTAGGATGATAGATCATGAACCCCTTTAATGAATTGAAATGTATGTATGCCATGCTTTGATTATATGATATTATAAGATGGATATACCTTGTATTGCTAATGTGATATGATATAAGATGGTTTTCCTTATATAATGTGATGTGAATGGTTCTCCATTGCTGTGTTGACATTCTTGTGATAACCCATGTGTGGGAGGGAGGCATTCTTACCCCGTGCCAGATGAATCTCAGTGTGCTGGGTGAGAGGCATTCTTACCCTGTTCCAGATAAATCTCAGTGCTTGAGGATGAGAGGAATTTATACCTCGTGCCCATATAACCTTTACGGGTGGTAGGCATTTCTACCCCATGCCAGCTACAGTGATTGAGGACGAGAGGAATTTATACCTCGTGCCCATATAACCTTTATTGGTGGGAGGCATTTCTACCCCACGCCAGTTATATTGATTGTGGATGAGAGGCATTCATACCTCAGGCTAGAGATTATAATTATAGATGTGAGAAGTATGGACTAGAGGCATGTTTACATCATTCCAGTGATAACCTATATCTATGTACTTATACCTCTGGTGATCATTCAGTTTACCAGCCATGAGCTGAAGCAGGTAGACCTTCCAGGTGTCCTTCTGGAACCTGAGTGGGAGGGTTGTTTATTTACTTTGATGTACATACTTGCATTCTATTACTCACTTTGCTTGTGAACACCTATTTGTATTACATGTAGACCTCATTGGTGGTGGCCTACTGAGACTTGTCTCACACCCTACCCAGGAAGCCTCTTGGGATCCCGTGTAGACTTCACTGCTACAGGTACTAGTAGGGGAAAAGGCCCAGCTTCAGGTTGTTGATACATGTATGTTTTAGCTGTAGATCCAGAGCAGAGGATCGATCTTGGCTAGAGATTCTCATGGACTACTTTTGTTTCTTTTTGTATTACCGTATAGCATTCTTTCCATCTACTTCCATTGTATCAGCATGCCATGCATTCATTTTGTATTAGAAACTACCTGTGTGGCTTTTGTATATCTATCATAATTTCCTTACTTCTGTTGTTTGGTTGTATGTTTCCCCTTTTTCTCATGTTTATCCTTTGGTTTTTCATCCACTATTTCTATTACTTTGCTGATATTTCACTGTGTACTCTGACATGGGGGTACAATCTCCCCACTAACTTACCATTACACCCTCGCTGCTAGTCTGCAGCCCCTGGCCTATGGGGAGACGAGCCATGGGTCATGTGGCCAACCGGACTCAGGGCTCGGGTTGAGGGTCATCTGGGTCCGAGATGTCACAAAGTGGTATCAGAGGTTTCTTTCTTTCTTTCCTCATTATTTGGTGACAATAGACTTAGAGAATGGGAACGCTTAGGGACTTATCCATGAGCCGTTCTTGGGCATCACGATCCCATGTACGGGGTATGGGCCAAGTTTCCTATCTTATGTTGTTGTTGATTATGCTATTTAATGTTGATACCGTTCCACCGTTGGGTGCTTCACATGTTTTGTGATGTTATTGAGATTTTTAAAGTTGGAATTTGGATTTCATGGTTCGACTCGATGAAATGAGGGTTATGCAAGAGAACATGCATCATGATAGGCACAATATGATTAGGCCATGCATATTTCCATGCCACGTTTAAATTTTCAGAAAGAATTTTCTATTGTTTATTTCCAAGACTTGTCAATATGTGTGATTTTGTACTAACCCTTCATGCTTGTTGTGGATTGAGGAATGATGTGGTTTTAGTGGGTGTCACTCTTTGGTTCATAAGGTGTATGGGCCCTTATGGATCGGAAAATGGCATTCCAACTAAACTAATCTTCGCTTGAAAGGAAATTAAAATACTTGATTAGCACAAGTAAATGAGAAATTACATCCAAGTGTGTGTCATCTTTCAGCTCATGAGGAGTATGGGCCCTTATGGGCTGGGAAATGCAATATCACCAGACTGAGTTAAATTGGAAAAGTTGCGGGTCTTATTAAGAATTTCTATGGGTGTAGGTAGGTGATCTTAGGGGTAGGAAGGCTTATTACATGTCCTAGCTTCTAGATTTCAAACTTTAATTTTTTGGTTTCTTCTTTTGAGACGTTCTTTTGGAATTGTATCACTATGCCTCTGAGACGTCCTCGAGTCACGCGTGCTGAAGGCGGCGACGATCACGTTCCTGAGGTGGCGGTCCTTGAGCTGCCAGTTGATCTTCCTGTTGAGCCACTTGTGGCTCCTCTTTCTATTCCTGAGATGGGCGTCGATGCCCAGTTCTGTGAGAGCTTCTTGCGTATTATGTAGTGTGTGCAAGGTGGAGTGAGCCCTGCCCCGAGTATGGCAGAGTTGACCCTGAAAGTTTTAGTCATAGCATCCTCCTACATTTACGGGATATGGTGAACCACTTGCTGCGGAGTCCTGGTTGGAAGTTATCCTGACCATATTTGACCACCTTGAGATGCCTCCAGAGTGGAGGGTCAAGCTCGTAGCTTATATGCTACATAGTTTATCCAGGAGGTGGTGGGATGTCATCACCCAGTCATGAGAGCATAGGGATATGATCTGGACTGATTTCCAGACCGTCTTCTATGATTATTTCTTTCCCCAGACTTTGAGGGCTGACAGAGCTAGGGAGTTTATGAATCTGCAATAAGAGACCATGACATTCATGGAATATTCATCCCATTTCACTAAGTTACTACATTTTTCTCCTACACTAGCTGTTGATGATCTCACGGACGCTAGGATTTTTGAGTATGGGCTGTGTTACGCCATCCGGTCACAGGTTAACGTGTTCAGGTTGACGACCATTTTAGAGATTTTCAATCAGGCACTGCTCACAAATAGGAACTTGAGAGAAGCAGACAGTGTGAACCAGGGCGGTTCGACACCGAAGGGTTCTAGTGGATCTACTTTTTGGAAGAAGCGGAATTTTGAGGAATCTCACGGTGTTAGTGGTGGTCAGACCCTTTTCTCAGGTGGTACTCCTATCTATCACCAATGTTGGGTGTCAGCACATATGAAGAGGCAGTGTACGTGAAAACCAGTGGAGTGCATAGGTTGTGGTAGGTTGGGTCATCACCACCACTTTTTCAAGACTTTTCCCCCAGGGTTCAGTGAGTAGGGATCTTTACCTACTCCACAATCTGGTGCTGGATCAGTAGGATCATGTCAGTCAAGCGGCTGGAATACCACCGGTTGATCAGGCTGTGGCGGTAGTCGAGGTAGAGGTAATCAGGCGTATGACTCTCAGCACCAGTAGGGCAGGTATGCTCAAGGTAGTCAGGCTGTGACTCAGGGCCGTGGTGCTGGCCATTTGTATGGAGTTGAGCCTACGCCACAGGAGCAGTACGCCGGACCATTTACTGTACGAGGTACAATTCTAGTTGCCTCTATGTTAGTATCTTCTTTGTTTGACATAGGCACTTCTCACCCTTTTATATCGGAGGTGATTATCGGAAGTTTGGGCCTCAAAGTTGAGTCATATCATGGTATGATCACGTTAGATACCCCATTGGGTATCCGTTTAGAGGGAATTCGTCATTTTCATAATTTTCCCCTTGAGGTGGGTGGTTACCTTTTCGTGTGGAACCTGTATGTTTTGGATATGACAGGTTTTGATGTAATAATCGGGATGGACTGGTTAGTTCCTTATAGATCCTGGATTGAATGCTACCATTGGAGGGTGGCGTTTACATCACCAGAGGGTGACATGCATATGAATAAGGGAGAATGAGATCTTAGTGCGACACGAGTAGGGCCGGAACACCAAAGTTTAGGTGGCGTCATGGCACAGGTTTCCAGTGTTTATCTCGATGACCAAGGGTTACAACCCTCTGTTTATCCTTCGGTTGTGGAGCATTTCAGTGATGTCTTTCCTAATGATTTCTTTGGTCTACCTCTAATGCGAGAGGTAGAGTTTACTATTTCTCTTATACCAGGAGCAGCACCAGTGACCATTCCTCCTTATAGGATGGAACCTAAGGAACTTTTGGATCTTAAGAGTCAGCTGGAGGACCTGGAAGCCAAAGGAATTTTACGTCCCAGTACTTCTCCTTGAGGATCACCAGTTCTTTTTTCCAAGAAGGCAGATGGTACCCTTCGTCTTTGAGTGGATTTTCGTAAGTTGAATCAGTTGACTATTAAGAATCTGTACCCTTTACCTCTAATTGATGACCTCTTCGATCAGCTCCGGGGAGAGAAGGTGTTTTCAAAGATAGATTTGAGGTCATATTATCACCAGGTGCATGTTAGGACATCATACATACCTCGCATGATGTTCAAGAGCAGGTATGGTCTCTATGAGTACCTAGTCATGCCGTTTGGGCATACGAATGCACCTGCAGTGTTTATGGCTCTTATGAATCAGATTTTTCACACTTACCTTGATTCTTTTGTGGTTGTATTTGTGGATGATATATTAGTCTTTTCAAGCTCGAGAAACAACCATGCAACCAATCTTGAGATCGTGCTAAATACACTAA